>VZDJ01007755.1:17719469-17804513 GCA_008694505.1 Cyanoderma ruficeps | reverse complement strand
AAAAAAAAAAAAAAAGCTTTCTGAGATCCAGTGCTATTCAATGCTAAATCTGAGATCACCTGGATTTTTAAGAAAATTAATCTGGGACAAATATTGAACTATATCCTTTCCTGGAGTCAGGGCATCAGGCTGAGTTATCCCAGAGATTGACTCACTCTTATTTTGATTTTCCTAACCCCCCTAAAAAATTTCAACACCAGCAGGAGCTGAGACAGACATTCTGGAAAACCATCTCCCTATGAGTGTGAAAATCAGGCATTCAATAAAAGGAAAACTTCTTTCTTAACTGTAAATTAATTATAACAACCACATAAGAAAAACATAAAACAAGATAATCATGACATGAAACCAGTTTTGATTATGCCAGTTTCAATAAAATGCCAAAGTGACTAAAAATAATAAATACCTGTGCTCTTGCATCAAAAAAAAAATTGAAAAAGCTGTCTCTAGTTTTGATGAAAGAGCTTATCTTTTCTGAACTAGCCATCACGACTTTGCAATAGGGTTTATTATTGTCACACATGCTTTATTTTCACTGTGAGAGCTGACTTTTGCCAAAACCAGACCTGAGCCTGTACTCAAGACCATCTCCTAAGTTTTCAGTCATCTGGACCCCAACACATGTGCAGGTGCAACCTTCTGCTGAGCTCTGAATCACCCTCATAGGAAAAGGACAAACACACCTGGAAAATCAGCGCAGGGCCAAGACCTTTTTTGTCACCCAGACAGCAAGATCTGTCCAGGTAAGGGATCTCTGCATTTCAGGGCTCAAATGATTTACACTGGTCTCAGAGATGCTGTGGATGATTTGTCTCTGAGCTACAAAATCTTGAAGAAAAATTATAAGGCATGCCATTTGTCATGAGAACACAAATGCTTGGGCCTGTACTTAGCTACCACAAGATGCTTGGCCAACAGGAGGAACACAGGAGTTTTGCCATACAGGTTCTCACTGGTAACAAATTTAATGCGCTGCCCCTCTCAAAAGGAACTACTTAAACTGACCACCAAGATCCACTGCCATTGTGAATACGGGTTTAATCGAACCTTTCCTTTAAAGAATGATAGATCACTCCTTTGGCAGAAAAGGTGATCCCTGTGTTTCCAAGTAAAATAGTGAGTATGGCATGTTAAGACAGATGAAAATGTGTTGAAAATATTGCCTGGGCCTTACAGCAGTTTTGGTAGTGTAGCTCACTAGGGGCTATTGGGGAAATGAAATATGTGGTGACAGGCAAAGTTCTATCCAAAGAGGAAACTGGGAAGATGTTAAGCAAAGGTACCTTGCTGTCCATACATCAGTGACTGGCACTGAGGTGGTGTTAACCAAAAGGAAGTGGTATTGGATGGGCAAAATGGCCAGCTTTCTTGGTGAAGGTAAGTTATTCCCACCCAAAATCATTAGGATGCTGAAGAAATATGAAGCGATAAAACAAAGCCAGAGAATTTGGTAAACGTGACAGCAGATCACAGTGACAGGATAAAAACATGGTAATGGACACTGGGACCAGTAATTCGCAGTAGTCTTATTTGTCAGTGGTATGCAAATTAACTGTGACACTACAGGACAAAGTCATGACAAAGGGCAGCTGAATGAAATCATCTGCTTCAAATGAAAGGGCCTCTTAGTTTCTTTCAGGGCAAGGCACAAGATTGCAGGAGCTGTTTATGAAACAGTTACTTAGGTCTACTTTGTGCATTTGGGCATTGCTGGTTTAATCACCTCAGAGTCTCATTTGACATATGGTGTAGGCATGTGAGGAAATGTGTGGAGGGAGAAGGTGCTCAGGGTATAGCTGTCTGCAGTAAGATTTGCAGTCAGTCGTAGCTTTTACCAGCTTGTTTCTTCCCACTGGCAGTTCCAGATCCCACAGCTCAACTAAGTCTTTCGCAGTGTCATTGTGGTGCTAACGTCTGTGAGAATTTGTGACTGTATTGAAACAATCATGCTGGCTTCCCATCACAGCAGATCTTGACATCTGGAGGAAATATTGGTAGCTAAAGGCACAGTCAAAGCTACATCAACATCTGTAACAAACGGTGAGTCACAGTCCTCTTGCAATATTTCTAGTATAACATGAAATAATAAAAAAACAATAGTGTTCATGCTGTCACTCAGACAAGGTTCTGTAACACTTTCTGGGTATTTTTCCAGTATGAGGAGATGTTTGTATGGAGGTCTAAGAAGCAGACATGCAAATCTGTTGTTGATTGACATTCTCTTTCTCAAATTGTCTCTTCACACCACACATCTGTTAACATTTTGGGAACTCACAATCATAACCTGTTGCAGGGGAAAAAAAAGGGAATAAAATCCATAGTAAATCATAGTGGGTGTGTCAGTGCGGTTGGCTTCCATTCACTTGTTCAAAATTTCACATAATGCTTAAAGATTTCCAGAAGGGAAAGGAGAAGGCAAGAATCATTCTGTAGATGTCTTTTTTTAATTTCAAAACTGTTCCTTCTCAAAATAAAGATGAAACATACTAATTATGAAGAAAGTCATGTAAACAAGGAAGATTTAAAAGGGTTTTGTTCTTTGGGGAATATTTAAACATTTTCAAAACATGTTATTCTAATTATCTGATATAAAACATTGTCAAAACTGTCTTTACAATATGTATTAGCTTATTGTTATGGTTTTAAGCCTAGCTGTAAATTAAGCACCACACAGCTGTTTGCTCAACCCCCTGCTCTGCTCCACCCTGCCTTGGTGGAATGGGGAGGAGAATAAAAGTAAAATTTGTATTTTAAGGACCATTTAATAATTGAAAAAAAGTAAAATACAGTAATAACAATAAAAAGTGGGGTGCAGGGGAAGTGATGCACAATACAATTTCTCACCACCCACTGACCCACTGATCCCCCTTCCTGAGCCCAGACTGGCCAGGACACTTGCATATAATAACTAGTCCTGCCACAGAAAAAAAATAAAGCTGCTATTTAAAAATGTAATTAAATAGGATGAGTAGCAACCGCAAAAGCCATTTTAAACTGGGGTAGTCATACAGGAGCCACCTGTATCTCTTACAGAAAGCTTTTACGGGATGCCATTGCATTCTGAGGTTAAAACAAATACTTGCTAGAATTTTCTAAATAGATCTAGGATGAAGATGCTGCCAACAAGCATCTTCAGATATTCAGGTTTACAAGACCACATAAAACTTGAGACCCTGTGCTCAAAAGCTGATGTTCTCAACTCCATCTTTCACTGTCCAGCTCCAGAAACATTAGCTCTTTGCCTGGCCTCTAATGCTCAGCCATAATGCTTGTGATGGCCCCAGTGCTGAGCGATTTTGGTGCTGAAGATTTTGGTGGTGAAATATTTTGGGGCCCCATAATGACCTCCCTGTTGGATGGTTAAGTGCCAAGAGTAAAAAGGCTCTGGAAGATCATACTTGGGCTTGCTGGATGAGCAGAGAGTAGGGGACCAGACTTGTGAGTTTTAAGGTATTAAAGCCTTAGTTCAAACATATGCAAGACTTGTTTCAGTCATCACACATCAGTAACTGTGCTAAGGGAGGGTTTGATATGCCATATCACTGTGAAGCCCATAAAGTAGGGTCTCTCCCTTCTCAGCCAGGCTGGATGAGATACAAGCATCCTTACCATGGTACTGAACAAGATCATTTATTTCAGCCTAAGAAAGTAAAATGTTGTTAAATTTAATAGAAATTATTTGTATGCTGCATATGAAAATGCAGATTGTTCTAGATATTGTTCAGATTCATAACTCAGGCTGTTAAACAGAGATTGCTTTCCTTGAAAATGATGCTACACTGATCTGCTGCTATATGCTAAATATCTGGGGGTAGGAGACACTTTTCAATCACTGTGCTGGTGCCAGATTTTTTTGGTTTTAATTATTGGCACATGCAATTCACAGGAAGTTCTAAACAAAGAGAAATTTGTGGAATTCTGCCAAAATTATGTTACTGGATTTGATTCCCCCTGATTATGATTAGGAATTGAAATTAATATTCATGTTGTATTTGTTTCTCCAGCTTTTCACATCTAATGCATTTTAAATCAGCTATTCTGGCATCATCTGTGTGAAATAGTTGCACAAATTGCCAGAATTCTCCAGTCATCTTAGTCATGCAAAGCATGGTGTCTTTAAAGGAGCAATTTTTTTTTCTTCCATTGGCAGAGCAAAGTTGTCCATCTCTTCTGGGATGTGAATGTGACTTGCAATGGAAAATGGTAGTTAATTTTAAACTGTCTCATTCAGAAAACCTGAGATGTTGAGACATCCTCAGATTTTTTGCATTGCATCAGATGGCTTACAACCAGCACATTCCTAATGACATATATTTAAAAAAGAAACTGCTTGAGACAACTTGTCAGAACTTTTAGTGCAAATTGGAGCTAAGGCATAAATTAATGTAAAACCTTTTCTAAAATCACAGAATCATTCTGATTGGAAGGAAAATCTTGAGGTCATCTGGTGCAGCCTTCTGCTCATGCAGGGTTAGGGCAGGTTTCCCAGGTCTGTGTCCAGACAGCTATTGAGTAGCTCCAAAGACAGAAACTCCACAACTTCTCTGCACTAACTCTTTCAGTGTTTGACCACTTCCACAATATGGGAAGTGCCTTCCCGTGTTCAGATACTTTTTTTTTTTTTTAACTTTGTACCCATTGCTTCTTGTCCTGTTAGTGGGCACAAGTGAGGAAAGCTTGGCTCCCTCATCTTCATTCCCTGCCATCAGGTATTTAAATATGTTGATGGGATACCCCTGAGCCTTCTCTTCTCCAGGCTGAACAGTCCCAGCTCTATCACTCATATAAAAGTTGCTCCAGTCCCAGAAGCCCCTCTGTGGAAAACAGAAACCCCTTCACAGGACAAGAGGAAATGTTCTCAGCTTATTCCAGGAGCAGTTTGGATTAGACATTAGGATCCAGTCCTTCATAAAAAGGCTTGTAAAACATTTGAACAGACTGCCCAGGGAAGTGGTGGAGTCACCATTCCTGGAAGCATTCAGAAAACTTGAGGAACATGGTTTATTGGTGAATATGGTGGTATCTCTAGGTTGGTGCTCAGACTTGATGATCCTAAATGTTTTTTACAACCTTACCAATTCTGCGATTCTATGGCCCTTTGTTGGACTCAAACAGCATGTCTCTCCCGCTGGGGAGCTCAGAAATGGACCCAGCACTCCAGGTGTATGTCACCAGTGCTGAGTAGAGGGAAAGGATCACATCCCTCTCTGGTCTGATGACCCTTTTCCTCAGAGAGTACTACTGGCTGCCTTTGCCACTAAGGCACAGTCACAGTTCACAGTCCCCATCACTTTATATTAATATTATTATGGCTTGCCATTCAATTCACTGCTTCCATAAAGTAATAAATGGCCTGACTTAATTAAAAAGGATGTAGAGGTATTTAAAACATTTTTTTAAGGTATGGATAAGTGAGGTTTAAGCAAAAAAAAGAAATTTATCACTTATCTAATCTAAATTTTTTATTCATTCATTTGGACAAAACCCACTCTGGTTTCATTCATATAAGGAGTGTTTTGAAAGTGTAACATTCAATACTTTGAAATGGCAAACAAGAAATCATACCACAGCTGATAATACTACTGAAATTTTTCTTAGAACTCAAAGAATGTTCTCATAGTTTACAGACATACCTCTAGGAAATAAAAGAACTGCCAGAAGGATAATAGCTTTTAAAATCTTACTTTGAAATTCATTATTTGTGAGATTAAATACTTGGGGCTTGAGAAGACAGTAGGTGAGGCCTGCCATTAAACTTCATAACTGTGCCCTGATTTTGTTTAGGCAAAATTAAGGAACCTCACATGAGCACCTCCACTAATCAGATGTAGGTTGTAAAGCATGCAGCAGGGTAAGTCCTCTGAATATATAGCTTGAAAATGTGCAATATAATAGAATTATCTTTGCAATCCAATGGTCCTCAAAATGTAGATCTCAGTAACCACAAGGCTTCCCCCATTTCTCTTTCAGGACTCTGATTCAGGAGGACTTGTAGTAGTCCCCCATTCCTTCATTTTGAGTCAAATTAATGTACTATACTAATGAAAAATGTCAAATTCATATGAAGGCGCTTAACTTTGGAGAACACTGGAACAAGTGTCATTAACTAGGACAAACAACTTCAGAGTTATGGTGTTGGCATCTCTGACATTTCTCACCGATAATTTGAGAAATTTCTTCATTAACGTGAAAACATAAAATGAGGGAGATGACGACATTCATACCCTGATCATGCACTCAGTCTCCTCACAGACACGTTTAAAATATAAAATTTCTCAAGGGTGACTATTATATAAATTAGGTGTAGGGAGGAATCCTAAGTAAAATGTGAAGCTAAGTCATAAACCGAAGTCATTAGAACTTTTCCGCACAGATATACTTTTTGCCTTGAAGGTCAGTCTGGTATCAACTTAAGACTGGGGAAAATATTTGAATAGCATAGTTGCAAACCCAGAACAAACATTTCCAGCCAGCCATACTTCCCCCTGCTTCTCAGTTTTGATAGTAAGGGTCTAAGAAACATCATGAACTTTCTCTTCATGAACCATCATCAAAATAAGACAATTTTGTTTTTCTCTTTTCTTTGCTCACCTCCCCATCTCCTTGTCTGCATTTAGCTGAATGAAAGAATGTAGGATTTTGATTTATATGCAGGATATATTTCCTCAAGAGAAAGAAAAAGAAGTGGAAAGAAAAAATAAGAGAGAAAGAAATGACAAATATGGACCATTGGGGGCACAGCCCACAGTTTAGTGAAGGAGAAAGTGCATTAACTGCACATTATCTGAAATACTCTCTAGGACACCCAAAGGCATCAGGTTCTACAGGTGCTCCAGCCATGAAGCAGACCTATCAGTCATGTCAACTAATCCACTTTAGAAAAATTCTCTACCAGCTGGGAAGCATTAGCACAAGTTCATTACTTTCAGATGATGTGTTATTGAAGTTCACTGGTCAGTCTCCTTTTAACTCGGCAATGAAATTTCTCGAAGAGGGACTATGAAAGCATGAGCAATATTGCCCAAAGTAGCTTCGATCTGCAATCAGTCATAAGAGGTAAACTTAGAGACACTAAAATACTTTGTGCTGTCATGTCTGACTTCAGCATCAACAGATTAATCGTTCCCTGAATACTCTCTGATTCCCTGGTTAGTAAGGTAATTGAGAACATTCAGCAGACAGTATTTATTGTTATGATGTCTTCCATTAAATATTCTAGTATGACAGTAGACTTTTTCAGAAAACAAATCAATTCAACAACTAATTTGCATGACACTGAAAGGAAAAAAAGTCCTTTTTTACCTGCTTTCTTTGACTTCCTGATGCTTATTGTAAAAAATTATGTATAAAGGTGATCAAGCATAGGACTACCCTTACACAACTACAGATTCAGAGTGAACAGCTTTATTCAGTACATATTTTCATCCTGGTTTTTTCTTCTTATGTTCCTTCCATTCCTTGTTCTGATTTCTGCAGGAGTGTGTCCTGTGAAATCGTAGATCCTCTAATTTGTGTTGACTCGTATGCAAAATCTTCAGGGCAGGAAAACCTGAGGTCTTGACTTCCCACCTCTCTGCCTCTGTGGAGACAGAAAGATAGATAAATAAACTCAGAAGACACCTTTCTGTGACTCAGTTAATGGGATTAGATTAATTGCTTAGTTTTCATCGTCACTCAGAGATCATGACAAAGGGTGATTGTCCCTGGCTCCTTTCCTTCTGCTAGAGGAAAGGCAGGCTCCAGCATTTATTTCTTCCAGACTGGACTGGGATAGCACAAGGGACCAGCAACATATCCCTTGCAATGAATAACCATCCTCTTCATCATTCAGACACATGAATAAGCAGCGCTTACAGATTTAGAGATTAGGTTAAATGAAAACATTGCTGCTGTAGGCTTCAGTATCTTTCCTGCTGGACTGGATGATGGTGATGCTACTCTGAGTGGCGAGTCCATGGATCAGGCTATAACCCAGAAAGTGTGGAGGGGTAGGGTGTGAAGCTTGGACTAATATATGATGAAGTTCAGATAGCTGAGGAAAAAAAAAAAAAAAAAAATTGCTACAAGGAAACACACATCAAGAACCAGGAGATTCTTCTTTTTTAGGTAAACCAGTTCACAGCAAATGATCCCACCAGAAGTGTCTATCATGGTGTGACAGGGATCCCTAAACTATCTCCAAATGAACTGATGCAACTGTAAGGAGAAAGCAGAGCTGAACAGATAAATTGTTTTGGAGTTGAAATGGAAGAGTTGTGGTAATGTGGCATAGTCCAAGTGCTTATTTACTCCTGTCTCCACATCTCTCCCACTCAATGTTAGCTTAGGTGTTTTATTACAGAGGAGTGTATGTTTATCCTTCAGGGAATTTCTGCTCTGCTGGGGGCACACATATGAGTAATTCCTTTCTATTCAGTACAAATGGGCTGGCAAAAAGCTGCAGAAAACTGCAAGAGTTTAATTAGCTGGTTCAATGATATTATTTTCAAAATATTTTCCCCAAGGCACATAGTTCTGTATTGCCTGCTGAGGCCTTATCCTTGGCCCCTGAGAATTCTGCTAAAGTGCCTTGGATTCAGTTTGATGCCATCTTGCAACACAAGCATTAATGAGACTTTGATGAGTACTTGGACACACACTTAGATGAAAGCCCCACTAAAGAACACAGAAGTTTTTCTTTTCATTTGACTGGCTTTGGATAAAGCCTTTAGCATTGTCAAAAGCTGTGAGTTATCTAACTTTAAAAAAAAAATTGAAAATATGTTAGACAAAGCCAATAAACATACTGATAATATAATAAATAAAAATTGGTTGTTACAAGCCATATTGGCATTCAAACAGCTAAACTTTATGAAAATAGTATAATAGTGAATAAATCTTCACTGACAAGTCTAATTTGAGCAAAAATGACTGTAGCTTTTCTTTCATCTCAAAGCAATGGCTATCACCAGACTTCTCCATTATTACTACTATATTTTATATAATAAATTACCCTTAAAATGTTTATTGTGTGTTACTATATACATATATATACAATACTAACAATTCTGATAGTCAACAGAGTATGCAAGAGTAAGATATCACCCACTAGGAACATGCATAGTAGAAGATTCTGTCCTGAGTTCTTGTGCTTTATCTTTATTGGCTGAATTAGTTAATTTGGTTTCTCTCATGGGATAAATAAATTATATTTAAAAAAAAAAAAAGAAAGAAAGTATAGCCTCAAAAATACTTGTGACAAAGAACCAGCCAAAAAATTGCCATATATTTCTAGCTACTATTACATTGAGCATATATTATTTGTGGGCTGTGACTTGGACAGAGTGTGTATTCACAGTGCTAAAGGGAGGCAGAAATTCTCACATCTCCTTTGTGGCCATCTGGATATGAACAGGGTGCTAAAGGGGAAGCAGATTTTATGGATCTTTGAAATACATCTCCTACACCCCAAAATCCACAAACCATAAGGCTAAAAGGATGTTGTTGGAGAGTGGATGACAAGACTGGGGTGATGTTGGGCTTTGTCCTCCACAAATGCACCATCCAAGACAACTGGGCCAATTCAAGGGATTTCTAATTTATTTTTGGGATAGACAAATCAGTTACATGCCTTTCACCTACCACGAGAGACATCTGCTGCATAGGTTTCTGGCTGGTGTGTGTTGTACTCCATCTCATGATCAGGACTAAGCCTGTACAAACACCTACATAAATATTATTAGAGTTACTATCAACCAATTTGTATCACACTAACACCATTGATTTTCACTGGAAATATACTGGCTATACATCAGCTGAGGAACTGGCTCGCAAATTGAATTTCTTTGCTGAGGCATAAGTATTTAGGGACAGGCTTCAGAAGAACAAATGTGCAGAAGTAACATATAAGAGGAATTTGATAGAGGTTTTATCAGCTTCTGAGACCAAAAGACATCACTGTAGGGAACAATTTTATGAAGGACAATGCTGTCTGCAAGGCATAGTGTTCTTTTGAATATCAGATAATAAACTATTTCCCTTTCTTTTTTAAATTTAGAAATTGGCAACTCTTTCTCCAGTTATACACTTAGAAATTGTGTAACTTCAATGGAGCACAAACAATGTATTTAGCCCCTGAAACAGTAGAGGACTTTGAGAAAAAAATTTACATATCTTAGGCAACCCCAGATGAGTCTGTTTGACTATAGCCATTAATTGCTGCATACATTTTTTCAAAATAGATGCAGGTACCTTACAGGGACATCTAGGAACTACTTTTGCTGTACAATAGGACACCTGACACCAAACCATCCTTCTATTAAAACACATTCCTACTTTTTTGTTCTTGCTGCTTGCATTGAGATAGAGTCCGATTTTTCCAAGACGAATGGGAGGGATCCTACCAATCTTGGTGCCCTTTGTATCAGACCTATTAGGGCTGGGTCAATTCCAATTGACAGTTTTTTCTCCATTATGCTCATGAAGTTTTGCTCCAGCAAACCTTGTGTCTCCTTGAGCACTTCATTCCTTGCCTCCAAGTATTCTGTTCACCTTCTCCAACAGTGTGTCTTTTTAATATGAGCTGTTTTCAGGTTCAGTTTTCTTGTGAGCATTGCAGATGGAGCAGGGTAACACAGCTAGATGACGTATAGAGTCCCTGTTGATTCCAGATTGCTTACAGATTTCTGCTAGGTCCTGTGGTTTGCTTCATGAATCATGCCAGACTAATCTTTGATGAAAGAGCTCTGTGTCCTGGTGATGGCTTATGAATAAAACCAAAAGCAAGACCTAGTGAATGGATTCAGTATGGCAAAATAGTGTGACCTGCAAAAAAAGTGTATATGATCCAGAATTAATTCATTTTAAGAAAGGATTTCCATTAGTTATACTGAATCATATTCCTATATAAATAGAGTCTCTAATATAACTTCCCTCAGGTATGCTGAAACCTGTTTACAAAGTGAAATTCAGCCAAACTTCACCTGGAACTGACAAGGAAACAGACAGGTCAAGCATAGTATCTTTAGTCTTTCTCCTCACAGCAGTGTATGTGGGGTGACGTCATTCTGATTTGCTACAGTGGATTTTTCTGAAGAAAAGACAAAATAGAAAAGGGTAGGGAGGCAAGAGGAAAGGTTGCCTGAACATGAGAGTGGCTATCTTAGGCCAGCCTTAGACTAGCCTAGATTAGAGGTTGGTAGGAAAGGAATTAAAAATAACAAGCATATAATTTTACTTTTCTTTGTATTCAGCTTCAGGTATTTGCTGACTGGGATGCAGTCAGCATCCTGCTGACTGCTTCTTAACCAATAGTTCCTTATTGTATATTTGCATTGAATATAAAAAAAGAAGAAAGGCAGCAATGAGAGTGAAATAATAGCAAAGGTGTTGCATGAATAATAGCTTGAAAATTCACATGGTGCTCAGGAAACAAGGCTATGATAACCTTATTTTCTATTCTCATCTGACCTAATCAGAACACTTTTAGGGCTAAAAAAAATTAAAGTCAGAGCAGTGTGCTGGAAAATCCTTGCAGACAGCTCTAGTTGAAGAGATATGATGTTTTGAATATGCAAAAACCTCTTCCTAAGTTATAAGCGGTGTCCCCTCTGTCTGTACTTCTTTTCATGCTCACCCTCCACACCCCTCTTCTGGTTTTGGCTGGAGTAATTTTCTTCATGTTGGCAAGCGTGGCAGGGGAAAGTGTGGGTTTGTGCTGAACACAAGGTTGATAATATAGAGATGTTTTTGTTAACCCTGAGCAAAGCTTGCACGGAATCCAAGATTTTCTGCTTCTCATACCACCCCACCAGTGAGGTGGCTGGGGGTACACAAGAAATTTTGAGAGAACTATCTAAATGTAATCCTCTTTTGAAAAGCAGATGAAGACAAACAACACAGCTGAGGTCTTCAAAATTACAGCTTCCCTTAAACTTACACCACAAGCCCAGAGGGATGCAAAGGGACCTCAGCCATGGGACACTGCCCATTTCACATTGCTACTGCACCAGCTGTCTTCTCTGGAAAGTGCTCTGGCTGCATGATACACCTCCAGGAATTGAAACACAGGGTGACAACCCTATAGCTGCATATGGGGGAAAAGACAACCATATTCCACACTGTGGAATAGCTCGGGCCAGAATTTTCTCGCTTTTGGGCTTCTTGAAGCTCATCCAGATCATAACTTAACCTCAGCCCATAGTGTGGACATGTGGCAGCTCCCAGCACAAGCAGAAATGATGGCTTGCTTGTGCCCAGGTGCATCACAGAGATGGTGCACACAGAGAAAGGGTGCACGCAGAGAATGTGTGCACAAGCATGGCTACAAGATTTTGTAAAGGGGTGGGTTTTTCTTTCCGTGTCTATGACACTATCAAGCCTTTCCTCTTATGTTCTAAGTAAAGAATAAATTTTATCTTGGCTGTGCTAAAATTACACTTTAAATATGAAGCTACGTGCTGTAAAGTTTCATTAAAATGCATGCCAATATACATTTGCTAAAGAAACAGCACATTTCTCCAAAACATGAAGCAGGATTTCCCTTTAGTCAGATTTACACAAAGAAACTGATTATTTTCCTGCCATTTTTTCCCTTAAAAAATCTTTTTTGCTAAGGGAAGCACTTGTGAAACCCTCATTCCTATCAGAAAAGTAGTCCATTCTATTATTTCCAGGAAAGCAACACTATCTCTGAAACATCAGGTAATCAGCAGCTTACAGCTTACTTTGGAATTTGGCACAAATGAGAAAATCACTACATTATAAAAAAAGACATAATGAAATAGCTCTTGATACCTGCTTAATATTCTGAGCAGAGCTTTAATTTTCTTATATGGCATTTGTACATTAAAAAAAACCCCCAAAAACCTACCAAAACAGAAAAAACCCCAGTGAATTTTTATGTATTTATATGATACATTTGCAGGAGGCAGAGCAAACTATATGAAAGCCGTGATATGAGTGTGGATTGAAAGGAAGTAGCACAGAAGGGTGACATTTATTAATTTACAGATGGTATTACTCTAGCTGCCTGAAACCATAGTGATCTGGTAACAGACACGGAACTCCAAATGCCTGAAGCAACCCCAGATGTCATAGCGTACACTCCAGGGAATATAATTTAATAATAATTTATATGGCAAGTATAACACTTGTGAAATATGTCATTCAGCACCATCACTGTGCACATTCCCTGGTAAGCAATTTAAGAACATATAATATTTCAGAGCTTTGAATCAGGAAAGAGACGATAATTAGATTCCTACCATAAATCAGGTATAGGAAGGGGAAAGTTAATCAACTCAAAAAGATAATTTAGCAGATTTGGATTCTCTAATGATCCTTCTAATTAGAATTAGGGCATAATTTTGGACATATATAAAGTTGCTAATTATTATGAAAATATTTTCAAACATGCTGCAGGCTCAAAGGTGAAAAAAGTTTATGCAAATCTTGACAATAAAACCTGTCAGATGCTTCATAGCTTGGCATAAGTATCCGTTCTGAGCAGCTATGGGCTTCATGTTAAAAGCTGTAATTGGAAAATTTTCATTTGGGCCACCTGGCTCTTGAACTGAAACCTATGGCTACTGAAGATGTCTATGGGATTTTTTGAGAAGGAATCCATTGTCTTTCTAATTGTGTTCTTCTGGATGTGGTCCCTACAGTTTTTTAATCATCAGGAATCACAGCCCTTTCTCTAGCAATAAGACTGAGACAGAAATGTATTCTCTTCCTAACATTGTTTGGTGTGCTCCAAGTCAGTAGAAAGACTCATATGACTGCAGCAGGGCTTAGAAAGCACTTTGTAAATCATCCAGAAGAAAAGCAAATACATTTAAGACAGGTCTTAACAGGAGGAAAATATTTTTCAAAGTGTATATTCTAACCACTAGATTAAAGCATGCACCCTACAGTACATGTCTCAGCTTCTCCAGAGGAAGCAGGTTTGTTTGCTGAGCAATAATAAACTGAGGAAAAATGCCTCAACGCTCTAGAAAAGAAAAGAGATTGATCTAAACTTGTGAAAGAGAACTCTGAATTATGCCCATGTTAATCCTGAGTGCTGCAGCTCACTCTAGTAAGAGAAGTGTTTTTGCATTGTGGTCTGTCTCTAGAGGACTTTCGGACTCCCAGATCCTCATTTAGACAATATAGCATTATAGCTTGTGTACTTATTCAAGCACATGAAGGATCTACTGGTGCTAATTTTAAAATGCTTTGGATATCCCTCACCTCAGATCTATCTCACTTTACTTTAGGCACCTAGAAGTTACATCAACTAGTCCATCTCCTAGGCTTCGTCTGAAGTCAATGGAGAGAGCTGCCGATTTTCAGGGGACAATTTATCCTCCTTCTCTAGACACTAAGGACAACATGAGTCACACATGTAAAGGTGCTTGCCTTTCACCATTGACTACAAGAGAAAGTCAAGATGTTTAACTTTTCGTCAGTTAGTGAGATTAATTCCACCTACGGTGTCTGCATTAGGCATTGTGATTTACAGAAAACTTATACAATCTGTGACCTTTGCATAGTCTCATTTAAGGTACAGAGGAGGAAAAGTTTTTTCTGTACATCATTAAATCTCATCTCTATATTCTTCTTTTGTATCTAAGAAAAAAAAGTTATTTAGCAATACAGTGGAAAGGCAAAATGTGCACTTTTGCCAAACACACAGCAGTATTTTTTCAAGGGTGTTGTTATAAAGTGGAAAGTTTGCACCGTCATTCAGTGAGGTACTGATGGAAAAGCTCAATGCCATCCTTTTTCCCATGAGTTTTATACTCATGAATCAATGTTCAAGCTAAGGGTCAAGGTGGTCTCCTTGCTCTTTGAAAAGTTACATTACTGACAAGTACCAGAAGAGTGTCTCGTTGTATAGCAAGTGAGTTGCAGAGACCAGCTAGGATTGCATTCATTCCAGTGAAGTTTCATAAACAGGCTTTCTTGAAAAAATCTTCAACACACTTCAAATGCTACTGACCTGAATAATCAGGAGAAGATAAACTTCCAGAAAAACAGAAAATCCCACTAGGCAAAGGACCAAGTCCAAATCTTAAAGAACATGAAACCATCTCATCAATAAAAAATCCATTGTCTTCACCTTGATCCTGTAGAAATGCCAGTGTACCCTCTTCATGCTAATGGAAAGTATCAGAATGATTTACCGCATAATGAGAGTTTTAAAGTTTGCTTCACATACAACAGGCCTTCAGATTACTTATGTTCTTTGACAAAAACACTGTTTTCCAAGCTTTTATTCCCTGCTCGGCTTTAGCTTAGCTTTATTCTCTTACCCAGCTCAAGAGAAAATGTCTCCCAGATCTAAAGTTGTATTCTGAGAAACAGGAAAACCTCTGCTGGTGCAGTATTTCAAGGGATTTACACTCATGTGAAAGATGGTAGTTATGAAATAAGGCACAGCATGGCCACGGCTGTTGCTGTCATCTTCTGCAGACAAAAGAAATAGACAAGTAACTCTGGAGTATTCTGTATACCAGGAAAATCTCTGTTGGACATGCAGACCAATTTGGTATTTTCTAAGTCAAATAATGTTCTTCTGAGCAGTGAATGAAAATCTAAACCTAAAATTTTTTCACGCCATTGTTTGAAGGATTGGGTTAAGTAGGGAATATGCAAGCGGTAAAACACGGCTCGCATCAATGCCATTAGGGAAATAGGTTGACACATGGGCAAAGAGAAATATCTCAGTGAGGTTCTGGAGATTGATCTCTTATGGAGGGGTAGAGCAGTCTAGACTGAGCTTTTTAGTCTTTTAATTTGGATATTGTAGGCACATTTTATGTTTGTAACTGTGGTTTGCCTTATAAACTACTTCGCCATTAGGTCTATGCTCTCTGTAAGAAAAACTCTTTGATACATTCAAAACTACTAAAGATGAGAGCCCATTTGTGGTTGTCAGAATTTAGTTTTGTTCTTTCTTTTCATCTGAGTGCTGAAGATAATGACGCTTTTTGTGAGGCAGAGAAACCACAAGATTAATTACATAAAAGTGGAAAACATTCAAAATAAAATTTGTTAGAGTTTAGTTTGGCAGTTTTAGACCTTAAATACTATTTACTTCCAATCTCAAAGTAACAATAATTCAATCAAATAATTTATATTTTTTAGAATATTTTGCTTCCTTCAGAACTTTTAAAATCTCAATAATATAGAAATTTCATCATAGCAAATTAAGTACCAAGCAATAGAAAGTTTAAGAGACAACTTCTTCATCATTATCTACAGGATCGTTATAAAAAGGAACATAAAGTTTGTTTCCAGTATCAATTTTTCAAGTTAAACCATGAAACAGATATATTTTGAGACAAAAAAATACCTAATATCCCATTTCATTAAATCTGATCGCTATTAGACTTCTCAGGATGACTTGCTAATGATTCTTTACAGTATTACGTCTCTGCAATAAGAAATAATTTGTTACTCAAATGTCTGCTGCTTTTAGCTGAAATGCAGGTTTGTTTTGTTTTCATGTATAAGTATGTATTTTGAAAAATCAGAATCATAGTAAAATACTAACTCAGAACGTGCATCCAGTGTATATTTACATATACAGTTAATGCCTGCCATTATGTAAAACATTAATTGTATCATGGCTTTTAATCAAATCTAGTCCAAATGACAACTTGACCCATGAACCAGATTTAAACCCCAGCTATTATTCTGGAACCTTCAACCAAAATCCCCAGCACTGGTGATTTCCTGTACAAGATGATGGTCCAACTACAGCATTTCTGGGAAGTACTTCAAAACAACTCCATTTGATCATAATTAATGTACTCCCGAGGCACATTCAGTTTGCCCTCATCCAAAAGGCATCCCATGTGTATGCTACAAGACTGCTCGTCAGTCTGACCAAAAAATCATCCATGGGAGGAAGATTCATTACCAGAACTGCACTTCTGACTCAGTGCAGGACCCAGTAGTGGATGGCAATGTGGACAGCCTCTATATGCCTGATACAAACTCATTCAGCTTCAACCCATGTTTGATTTTAGGCTGGAATTTAGAGGTCTGAGGAAACCAAAGATACTCTTCAGTCCCATTTTAAATTTAGCTCTTCCCTTCTCCCCAAGCAGCCCACTGTCATCTTTAATATTTAAGGACTTGAGTAAACCTACAGGTTTCCTCCAGTTTCTCTGCTACAGATATGAGCTTTTGGGACTGGTACTAGTCTGGGAAAATCACTGGGGTTTCAGCATTGGACAAGAAAATGGTTTAACTATCCTTCTTTTCAGAAGACCTCCATTCCATAATCACTTCTGATATAACATTTAATTTAGTCCCGAGATTTGTCTGAACTAGAAATTAAGGTAAAACTAGTTCTTTATTTAACTCTTACTGTAAAATGCGTGTTTTGGTCCACATATCTTGCTTTTATTTTATTTTATTTTATTTTATTTTATTTTATTTTATTTTATTTTATTTTATTTTATGTTATGTTATGTTATGTTATGTTATGTTATGTTATGTTATGTTATGTTATGTTATGTTATGTTATTTTATGGATGTTATTTAATTAACATACATAACATTGTTACCTCTTGATTATGTTATATATGACTGATTTACTTAGTACAACAAACAGATTTGCCCAGCACTGATTTCCCAGCTTTGTTCTATTGAAGAATATTTCTATTGTCAAAAAGGTGGAACGAAAACCACAAATCTCTCAGATATGAGTGCAATCAGTCTTGTTAACTGCTGCTTTAGCAAGTGATCTTTATGAGGTGCATATCTCCTACGGAATACTCATTGAACTCCAGATTCTGGTACCTGCATACTGATCTGCCACTGCTTTCATCACAAGGATTTTGTGCTCAGCTTGTAGGTCCTGTTTGGTTTGGTTTATGACTAAAAGGTCACCCTCGGGGAAATCAGAAAATCCACCAAACGCTCAAGAAATAAGCCTGCAAAATGTTCCCTTGCACCAACATATTCTCAGTTTACAGGACCTGAAGCTTTCCTTCAACTTAGTATTTAGTCCCAGAAAATGTTGAGTTCAGGTGGGCTTTCTTAAACACTGGACAGACACAAGATGAAGTCTGCTATTCTGCTCTTTCCCAAATATAAGTATAAAATTATTTACCCCTGCACTCAAGGAAAAAATCGCCATCATAGAACTACAATGCAAAATACAGTAGTAAAAAGAGCTAAAAACACTCTCTTCTAATATTCAGAATTGTACCTCTGGCACAATGCCATTCCATGGACGTGAGGTCACGAAGAACCCAACAACAAATACTAGACGAGAAGACACTGGTTTTATTCTGCTGTTAAGTCAGCTTGATTCCAGCCTTTTGGTTTTCTTCTTCCACATGTGAGAAAAGAAGACAGTGATTACATATCTGCTTTGCAGAAATCTTGCGCAAAAACCCCAAAAAAACCCCAAAACAACAACAAAAAAATCCAAGAAAAAAAATGAACCAAAAAACTCCAAACAACACAAAAACATCAAAAAACCCAAAACAAACAATCAAACAAACAAGCAAAAGTACATTTGGAGTTGCTTCTTAATTGCTTTTCCCTAAAGACATCTACCTTGCTCTGACTTCACAAAGCTGAGATCAGTGGTGAAATTAAGAGAAGGAAAGATATGTACAGGTTTTTTTGTGCATTCATTGCTTATGCTTTGAATCAGATCTGTTAATGAAAACTGAAACCGAACTTCCACCGAAACGAGGTGACTAATAAATGAGAAAATTGCAAGTTCTTCAGTAACCAGCTGTTACCAAAGTTGTAAATCTGACTGGTGAAAAACATTAACTACAAGCAGTCCGCCATCTAACAGGTAAGAGCCTCCAAAGCAGCAGAGACAGCAGCCTTAGAAAGGAGCCCTTCCACATGTACAGGCCATCTTTTAATGGTGAAGGGAATCCAATTCATGCTGCAGCACACTTATTTGTGAAGTTGCAGGGGTAAAGTTGGAGGTTCCCAAGTTCAAAGCTAACCTTCCGAAGCTTGACTCATTTAAATGTGTGGAAAAATAGAATCCTATTACAGTGATATTAAATATTTATGGACACTTTCAAAGATCCAAAATTTTTAGTTGAGGCAAACGCATGACTCACCCTTTTGCCTGAACTTTCTTAATAGTTTTCTGCTGCTTTAGCATTATCACATGTACAACGTTTTACAGACAATCTCTGTGCACTCCTGAGCATAAATATACATAATATTCACAGGAAACATTCATAATATGGAAATATTTATTTCTTGATCTGGTTTGCTTCAATTCTTTGCAAGATGTTGCTGATGTTTCTGGAAATTTTTAGCAGCATTTCCTCCTTTGTGCTTTTTTCCAACAACAACTGAGTCAATGGTCATCATACACTTTGTTGAGATATGAACTAACAGTTATGATTTCTCAATGACATTTATTTTACTTTTAAAGAGTATTTATTCAGAAAGTTAAAGCCACCCCCTCCTGACTTGACAGCATACCTCAGAACGCTTCTACATGGAGCTAAGAAATCTGAGTACTTCTGAAATACTGAGGGAGTCTTGCCAATTCTTACCCCTGACTCTGTCACAAACATATTTGACTTTCATTTAAACATAAAACTCTTGCTTGTAATACTGCAAAATATTAATCCAGAAGGTTCTTCTTTCTCATCCAAATCAATTATTCATTTGTCTAGTTTAACAACTCACTGCTGTCTTAGTTTGAAAGACAGATGTCTGCTAGGGAAGGCAAAAACTCCCCTTGGAATGCAGAATGTAAACCCCCTTCCTCTGAATGATATTGCAGAAAAAAATTTGGCAAAACAAAGTAACATGTATGTATAATTCTGACTGGTTATGCATAAGTTTAAAATATACCTTTAAACATTTTTCTTAAGGATATACAATCAGAGACAAGAAGCATCCTTCTAAGATAGTGAAGACTCAATTGCAGTGCTTCAGATATTATAAAATTCATCCAGAGGGATTATCTATTATCTAACAAATGGTGCTACTGAAAACCTCTCCTGTATGGAACACTTGCTTAAATTTGTTCCAGGGCTTAACTGTCCTTTAAATTAGAAATGTATCTTATTTTAAATAAGCCTTTTGCTTCTTACTCTGTTCCCCATGGATAATGAAGAATGGGTTGTTTCCCTTTTTGCAGTATCCATTTATAGATTTAAAGACTGCAGTATGTTCTACCTTAATCTTGTTCTGAACTGTGTAAGATTTTTGAGTCTTTTCCTTTGGAAACTCATAACACTTTAGACCATTCTCCTTTGAAGTATCTAAATGATATTGTGATTATCTTGAATGACAGAACTGAAAATCAGACAAGGATACAGCTGAGACATGACCTTTATTCAAGGATTCAGATATCCAATATGTGGCATTTCCATTTATACATCAAAATATATACTATTTATGGTTTTATATCAATCGTACTTTGGATTCCATTTCTCCTACTCTGCCACTGTCCTTTCGGTGAGGTTCTGGCTGAGATCCCTGGAACTATTTCAGGCTGTTGCAGTAGACCCACAATGGGAGTTATGGAAAAGTAGAAACTGCCCAAACACAACAGTCAGTTTTCTTCTACACTTCTCACGCTTCTGGGGAAGTGGCCTTGGAGGTCATTGCTACACAGTAACAATGAATTTTCTTCCTCCAAGGATATAATCATAAAATATATAATTGAGATTTTTATTTAAACTTGGTTTGTGTTAGCAAAAATCATGTAAAAAATAAAATTATATTGAAAAATTATATTAGCCTGCCCAATCTACTAACACATCCTTACCCATGAGCATGAGTGGAATGTCATCTTGAGTAATTTTTCATATATCTTAAAGAAAATAATTGTATTAATAGTTTGATTTTTTTCAGGAAATAGTTAAAGCCAACGTCATTATGGATATCTAGTTTTTGGAATGCAGCTTAACTTTTATTCTGTGGAGCGTCTGAGTCACTTTCTTAATAAAGCACCTGCGGACATTTCATCTTGTGTTAAATTGCAAACTATTTTCTGCAATCCAATGTGGAACATTTTTAGTTTCTTCATATGCTTCTATAATTAGGTTAAATTTGGATGATTCATGATGTTAAATGATCCTCAAGGCCATGCTTCCAAATTCTTCAATAGTACCTCATTAAATGCAAACCAATAAAACACAACAGCTATTGTGCATAAACTATCTCAAGGTCTTCTGATACTTCCTGCACATTCTAGCACAACACAGGCCTGGCTAGACAGCTCTATCTGCTCAGTTTATATGTAACACAGTAAACCAAACTTTTAACCCACAAATAAAAAAATTAAGAGCACAAAGGAGACAGTAGAGGAGTGAAAACACACATACAAGCAGTATGCATCAAAAAGATGTGAATTACAGAAATTTGAGTTTGCATCCTCCCCTTTTGGATAAGCTGCTGGGCTGGAATCCTGTTTGTATTACCTGTATGTGTGAAAGATTCTATCAAAAACAGAAATAAGGATTTGTCTGTGGAGACAAATGTGACATAGCAACGAACATCCAAACTGTATTTTTTACAGTTGCAAAGATATATTATAGAACTCAATAGTCTGTAGGAAGTCCAGCCACAAGAAAAACGAAATACTTTCACACTACTTCATCCTCTAGCATAGTGCAAATCCATGACAAAACTCAGTGTATCAGAAGGCACGACAGCTGGCTGTGTTGTAGCAGAGGAGTGCAAGCTGCCTTTAAAAGGGTATGTGACCAAAGGGCTCTGTGCTCCAAAACCTCCCTGCAGCATTGCTACCTACTCTGTTTTCATTGAGGTGGTTTGGGGTTCAGATTAACAGGTGAAAATCTCTAGAAAAGAGCCTGCAGCACCTCTTTGCCAAGATGTCTTCATCTGGCAGTGACATGACAAAGCAGAAAGAGGAGCAGGGACTGTGTGACATCTCTGTGAACAAACCTTCCTCTGCTGCATGTATCTATATCACTCTTGTTCTTTTCACAAAAAAACACTGTCAATCCTCATGGCCATGCCCCATGTTCCTGTAAATTCAGCTTTACCTCCTTTCAAAATATGGTCTGCATACTTTCCAGGGCCTGAACTGTGCTTGCAATCTGGTGGCAGCAATTGTAAATGTGCGGGTTTTTTACTCACTGTCTCAGCCCATGAACATATTACATTAATATCTCTACAGCCACCTTTCTGTGCCTCTCCTGTGAATGAAGAAGAATCATGAACCCATCAGCCTGTAAATTTATTTTTCCCTTCCTGATGAGTTGCTTCCAAGGATGTGGAATAGCCCTGGGGAAGTCCCCAGGCTTGTGAAAGTTTTCAGGACACTGTTACAGAGACTCACCAAAAGAGTACCATTCTCTCCATGTCTTCCAAATCACAACCCATGACCAATGGAACACAAAAAAGCTCTATTGTTTATTTATTGCAATGTGTGTTGCAGTACTTGAAAGGAAAAATGAAATGGTTTTTCTTCAAGATACACAGCAGCTTCCACTTACCCTTTAATTTGTTAAGCAGGTGGTCTGAAATACAGATGCAGTAGAATCCCCACTCTTGGCACTGTGAAAAAAAAGGAAAGAGATTCAGAAAACACCAGTTGCAGAATATCATTCTGGTTTTGTTTTCCCTCAGCCCAATGTGGAGACCCAAATTTTCCCCTCAAGAGAGCTGAGTACAATTGCAATGTGTCATGTACAGCAAACACTTGGTTAGTGCACACCCTGATCACTGTGCTGGCGTGGGAGGTTACCACTTGCACTTCAATGAGCTGGCTGAGGTGTAATGTACCTTTCCAATAAACTAAATTACTCTGCTCTACTAGTGATTCCAGTGAAACTTCAGCCTCAAATGCACTCTTTTCTAACCATCCACAAAACTGAAATTTGTGTGCACTCTGCCAGATCACTTTTCAATTGTGGAAATGTACTTTCCTTGCATTGACAAATGTAAGCTGATACTGCTGTTATCCATTTAGAACATGGCTGGAAATGGCACCTTTACAATCCACTCCACTGGCCATGCTATCTCCTACTTTTTTACTTTCTCCTACTTGTCAGGGATATTTCCTTCTGGCTCCTGCTGGTATGTGGAGCCTGTCACCTAAACCCACCTGATGTAGAAGAGGAAATAGAATCTTTTATATCGTTAGCAGTAGATGCTCTCAGCCATATCTATGCATTCCTCTTGCTTTTTAGCATCTCATAAGCAATTGCTCTCCCAGGAAGGAACAGTGCCACGGGCTGAAGCTCTGTGATAGAGCTCCTCTCTGTTCTGGGACGCTTTGCTCCCCACATGACAGCTGTCACTATCAGCTGACAGTGACATGTGATGAAGCAAAAGCCACCACAGAGAGTTGCAGCACCGCTCACTTAAGCTTTTGTGTGCTTGATTCACTGGGGGTATATCAGCATTTCCATGATTACTTTTAGAAGGTTATAAAATCAACTCAGAAACTTCTTAATGGTGACATGTGGTTATAGCCAGGAAGCAATTTTTTTTTCCCCAGTGAAGGTTTTCTTTCAGTATGTATTTTAAGTGACATAAAAGTAAGATCAATTACTATGCTATATTGGCCTTGAACACGTTTTCAGATTTCTAATGGCTTTAAACTAAAAATCACTTCTCTTTGGCAAGTGATTAATTAATTATATTTGAAAACTAAATCTGTCAAGATAATGAAGTTCAAAATTAACCACTGAACATAAAGAATATTATTCTATGCAATTTTCATAATATTTAAAATTCTGGATGGTAGTATAATTCCAGGACACAAGCTAAGTTTCAAGGGAGCTATTTTCCTTAAATAAAAACATTTAGGAATTTTCTACATTGATAAACCAGCATCTAAAGATGGTCTGATTAGAACACTGTTGAGTGTTAACCCTGGGAAGGCAGCTAAGCCACACAAAACCGCTTATCCATTTCTCTACACCAGGATGGGGGGAGAACCTGAAGTGTGAAAGTGAGAAAACTTGTGTGTTGAGATAAGGACAGTTTGATAGGTAAAGCAAAGTCATGCAGAAGCAAAGTAAAACAAGGAATTTCTTCAGTACTCACCGTACACAGCTGGACGTTCAGTCATTTCAGGAAAGCCAGGCTCCCATCATGCATTAGCAGTGCCTTGGGGAGACAAACACCATCAGTCTGAATTTTCCCTCTTCCTCCTCTTTCTCCCAGCTTTTATCACTGAGTACAGCATCATATGGCGTGGGAAAACCCTCTCATCAGTGGATATCTCTTGTCTCATCAGTGTCCTCTCCCATCGTCTTGTGCATTCCCAGCCTGCTGGCTGATGGGATGGAGTGAGAAACAGAGAAACCCTTGATGCAGTGTAAGCACTGCTCAGCAACAACTAGAACATCAATACTGTTTTGGTCACCTGTCTTAAATATAACACCATACATAAACTGCTATGAATATAACAGTCCCATGCAAAAGCAGTGCAAATGTTAAAAGTTTCTGTAAATCTGAATAAAAATAAAAAAGAGAACAAGGGAAAGGGAAGCCTGATGACCAAGAACACATTGCTATGTGGCACCTTTCACCTAAAAGCACTTGGATGAATACAAGTTGTTTTCATGTCTAGCAACAGAATGCAAGTCAGTCATGATTTGTATGTGCATATCTCTCCCCCCAGATTACAGCAGAGTGAAGGAAGTAATTAAAAAACACTTCTAGATGACTTGCTAAGGCTGTCTGCTCCAGCTATTCTGGTGGATAAATCTAACTGAACATTCCCTAGTAATATTTTTCATGAAAGTGCTTCGGTTCTTGGATTAATTTCAACTTCTTATCTTTTTTATATAACTTAAAAAATAGAAATACATATTTCCCAGAGGATTTTGCTCTGTCTCCATTTAATGTACCACCATTTTATTTATTTGCTTCAGGATGTGTTATCAGTCTTCCCCAGTCTTACCCAAAATGACAGAAACTGGTGAATAAACCAGCTGGATATCTGTGTCTTAGAACAGATAGGTCTAGACCTAACAGACATCCTGAAGTGATCACCTTAAATGCAGACATCTGAAATTCAAAAATTCAAATTGGATCAAGAGAGTTAGAAAATTTTAATAAAGCCTGATGTGTACCTGATTTGCATCTTTCCTCTCCAGACACAAAAAGAAGCCAAGGGACAATTATCTCAGAATGCCTTTATTGTTTTGATGTGGAACAAGAAAATTTGGTGGTCTTTTTCTTACATTCAGCCTTAAGAAACCACAAACAGAGGAACATATTTACTTAGCTTGTTTTGAGTAAAAAGGAGGAGCCGTTTATTGCTAAGCAGTCTCTACGGAGATCAAGGATAGACTAATTAGCTTAATCTACAAATCACACTGGCAGTCATTATCCCACAGAAAAACACTTCCCCACTACAGTGGCAAATCAGTAAATAATCACCTCTCCATACTCCTTTCATTTGCGACTCTCTTCTCTATTTTTGGGAAAGGATGAAGATAAACTCTGCTTCCCAGCAGAAAACGGACATGTTGGTCAGGACTGATTGGGAGCACTGGAGTTTTGGATACATAAGGAAGAAATTTGAAAAGAGCCTTTTTGTCTGTCTGGATAGTTACTGAGACTCCAGATCTAATAAAGAGTGCCAGCGTGAGGGTGACTAACTGATGATGCTTTTCAATATAAGTTACAGTATTGCTTTTGTACTTTTAAAGTGAGATTCTTTCTCCTGTTGAAGTCAACGGAAGTCACACGCTTTACATTCTGCTCAGATGTCCTGTTCCTCTGAGTCATCTAGCAAGACTGCTAAGCATTTCACATTATGAATTCTTTATTCAAAGACAAAACATATACTTGACAAGTATATGTTTCAATATATTTCACTAATAAATATTTATAGACATTTATAAAAAGTATATATTATCTGCCATATTTTTCAACATATTTAAAAGAATATGTATTTCACTATCTTAAAAATACATTACCATATGTTTTATTTCTGCCAATATACAGATGCTCTTCCTACAGGATAGATTCTTTTTGCAAGTGGATTCATAAGAAAATTCTTTTAATAACTGATTCTTTTTCTTTCTGTTATCTATTTCTGTTTACCTGTCATCCTCCCCTATTACCTATTAACTTGATATGGCAACTAAAGATTTGAAAAATGCTCAAAGCTTGGAATTGCATCCAACGTTTTTTGAATACAAAAATGCATTTATCTTTGTGGAACTTAGATTTTTGTATAAGTATCTAACACCCTATACAGCTCAATATATACAGTGAAATATGAAACAGGGCCATTATTATAAAAGCAGACATGTCTGCAATATTGATACAGAAAACATTGCAAATCAGCTTCCATTTTAAATCCCAGACCTTTACTCAATTGGAACGCTCTAAAAATGTTATTTTGATGGAGACAAAAGGTGTGGTACTTGTTCACAAAACTTTGCTTTAATAAGATATCATTGTTGGGATTCAAGAGTACTCTAGACGGTCCTTGGTACTAGACATAAATCCTAGTGAAGTTTTCTTCTCTCACTGGAGCAGAAGTTATGAAGATTATGCCAAACATCCTTTGGGAACTATCAGAAAAATCCAAGAAGACTTCCAGTTTTTTACTCCAAGTACTACTTTTAATACTTTGTATCTGTGAAATTGGTAGGATCATCTACTAGCCGAGGTACTGCAGGTATTCAGAGTAGTCTAGATACAACACAATTGCCATTTCCTTTGTGCATCCCAGAGTTTCTGTAGACCCCATCATGTTTGTCATAAAACAAAACATCTTTTAATCCACAGTATTTCGACATTCATTATATTCTAAAGTATTTTATTTTCTTCCAGTTGCAGTTTTCCATGCTCAGTCATTTCAGAATAGAATATTATTAAAATAGCCTATACTGTGAAGGCATGTCTGTAGTATAGAATCAAGGATGGCAACGTGCAGGAAAACAAGAAAAGATAACAGAAATTCATCCCCATTGGTGGGTCTACACTTTTGTTAGTGTTGATGTCATGAAGAGAAATCTCCCTGAAATATTTGATTTTCCCACTCAGGCATCTAAGTGCCCTTTTGCCATGCAATGAACCCTCTGACACTCAGTGTATGAATCATCCTGGTAATGAATCTTACACTCCTTGCTATGAGGAGGAATGAGGAGACAGATGAAAATGCACAGTGGAGGTTCAAATCCTTGACATGATTCTGGCGTGTTTCTCTAATGAGTCACGCAAGGGTTTACCTGTCACCTACCTCTGAAGAACTTGTGGAGCCCATGGGTTCCTTCATATCTCACCCTCACCTCTAATGGCCAGAGAAAATGGAGACTATTTACCCCCTCAGGCTCACACAAGTCCTTATGAAATGTGTGAGAAGGATGTGGGATGAAGGGATATGCTCCTCGCCTCTCCAGATCTAAACCCTGTTGTGTGCTTGTTCCGTTATTGATTCAATCACTGCCTTCACACTGCTTTGATTAAAGATCTAATCTAATCTCTTTCTAAAGTGAGTTTCTTAGTCATGCCCAGTCAGTGAGCTATTGAGGTAGACTACTCCAAGAAGGCGTTTCTTCATTTAAAAGAGAAGACACATTTTCTTCTGGTTGTAAGAAGGATCTGTGAAGAAGGGGAATGGTGATGCTTTTTTTATTAGCTTTCAGTTAATCATGCACCAAACAATAAACATTAAAGATGCAATATCTTAAGTGTCTGGATAAAACACGTCACAGTTAGCAGGAGAGGGAAAAATTCATCAGTTCTGATTAGTCCAAGGGAAGCATACATGGTATGATGTGGTTTAATGTGTTGAATTTTTCAGGGATGTGCAAATAATTCAATGTTTAGTTCAAAAAGAAATGGCAGCAAATGGATTGTTGTCTTTTCTATTGGGCACAGGCATTTCAGTCTGAAATACCTCTTCTGTGTCTCATCCTGACAGTTAATAAATGGGGACAATATGAACTGAAATTTTACTTGTTTTAATTCAGAGGCACAGAAAACCAGAAAACATTCCCAGTTCTCACCCTTGGTGTCCTTTGACTAATTCCAAACCTGCAAGCATGCAGCAGATCAGTCCTTCCAGTCAGTAGTCAGTAAGCAGCATACCAATTCTCAGAAGAAGTGGTAAGTCAATAGAAAAAATATGTCTCCCATCAAAATGCTTTCCACTTTGTCATTGTTAAGGTTAAAAAAGGGGAGACTTGGGAAAAATTAATGTCTAAAAAATTTTCAGTGGGGATATTTACAGTATAATGTGAGGTGCTCCTTTTTCTGCATTCTGATGGGTTATGGGTCGGATAGCCTACTTCTAATTTGATGTAGGTCTGGGATATGTTTATAGATATTGTTTCAATGGGATAACTTACAATACTTAGTTATCTGTAAAATATTCTACAAAATATTCTACAGAATATCTGTAAAATATTCTGTGCTGCACGTCTTTTGTACATTTCCTTCATATCTTTTAGTGAGTCATTGCGTCAGAGCTCTTTTCAAACAGCTTGTATCATGCTGAGGATACATGAAAAGAATTATATTTATCAGGAATGCTTTCTTGTGATCTATCTATATCATAATGTTCTGTAGACTCATGCATTGCACATATATTACTGCATATGTTAATACATCATAATAATACATAGCAATACAGTATATTATACAGTGTTTTGTAGGTTTGGAAGCTATACAATAATCTTCTCTGTTCACATTATGAGGACCAACAGCTGGACACAGTATATGGTTCCATGCATTCCAGCTCTGGGATAAGAACCCCTGCAAAAAAACAACTTTTTTTTTCTGTCAATGCTTATATCTAGGTTGATAAGAGACTCAAAATACTTTGAGAGTTTCTCTGCTCTATAGGTTTATAGAGAAGATGTGGTAAGAGAAAATGAGGTTTGTTCCTCCTCAGTACTACCCAGCAAACATGTAGAGGTATAAATTTAATGTGTTAGTACAAAAGAAGTGAAATGGACGTTGACACACCCCCTTTCTGCTGAACTCTTTTGATATCATCACCTCATTCTCTCTTTTTATTTCCATTCTATTTGTGTCTTTACCCCTCAGCCATCTGACAGAATGGATAGTAAATACCTTAAAGATGGAACAGAAGTTTTTAAAAAGCTGCGCAAGTACTTCAGTTCTGAGTTGATATTCCTAGGCACAATCATAAACACTTAATAACGACAACATTTGTCAAAGAATTGATGCAAAGGTGACCTATTTTAAAAGAAATATTTCTCTAGCACATATTTACCCTGGGAGTTTGTGCCCTTGTATCTCTTTGCTGTTCCCTTAGCCCGATTTCCACTTTCTATGTATTATCTTCTTACGACTAAAGCACATAAGACTAAGGAAAAAAGGTTCCACTACATTAGTTGGGTTTTTTTATTACAAAATTTATGATTATAGAAACACACATAAGAAATTACAATGTTTATTAGCTAGAAATAGAGATGAGCACATAAATATTTTTCCTGTCCGATGTAACTAATATCCAAATAGCCAGTTGTGTATATTCTCATAATTATTTTATTTTATTTTATTTTATTTTATTTTATTTTATTTTATTTTATTTTATAAGTTTTAATTAGTTTATCAATGATGTATTTCATGCTTACAAGATTTTTTAGAATCTTTCTCGTAGTGGACTTTGCCTTGTTAGGTTTGCAATTGGATGTGGGTGTCTTGAAGGCTTTTCCAACCAAAATGATTCTATGACTCTATCATTTCTTTAAGTTATTAAAACTTCTCTAATTTTTGGTTCTAATGACAAGCTGATAGTCAAGGTTAGTACATTACCCTCACAAATATCTATGTAGTTAACTGATCTTTCATAGGCTTTTATAAAATCACTGAATCATATCCTTGTTTAAAAAGAACTCACTGGTGTGAACAGAAATTATTTGTCTTTCAATCAAAACCAGTTTGTTCTTGATTCTAGTCCATCCAATAATGCATTTGATTAATTCTTAGAAAATTTTAAAGTCAATAGGCTTGGTTAAGAGCTTGGTTTCTTACTGAGAATAAAACTTTCCTTAAAAGTCCAAACCTGGTCCTTAGAAAAAATGTGTTCATGATATAATGTTGCGCAGAGAGAGACTGAGAATAAATATCTTCTGATCAGTTTTCAGTCCCTCTAACTGAAATTGTCTAAAGGATGGAATAAGGATTCCTTAAATGTTCCTGGATATGACACTTAGCCAAATTAATAGCTGAACTAATCGGAAAATACTACTAGAAATAATAATAAAAAAATCTATTATCTTCTGATTTGTTGTATAAATTAAAGATTTAGATTTGTGGTTTTGGTAAAGACTTTCCTCTATAAACACTGTGCATAAGAATAAGCATCCATTGAGAAACCATGACCACCAGTGTCAAGAATGTGAGAAGATGGACAGTGCAGCAGTTTTTTATCAAATTTGATGTTCAAAAATGCTTTAATTTTTGAGAAATACAGAATTTTAAAATGTTGCATACAGTAGGACATGGAGTAAATCCTTTTCCTTGGGAATGTTAGTCAGGAAGCCAGAAATCAGCCTCCACATCCTTCCTGTATATTTTCTTTCCCTTCCACTCCACTCTCCTCTCTCCCCATCTGCTCCATCTGAAGTTACCTCCATGTCTCAAGGATAATTTCTTGATATTCACTAGCAAGGAGAATGTTTTTAAAATAACATCCTTCCACACCTATCATGGACACCCCTCATGCTCAGTCCTACTTCAAAAGTACCCTTCCCTGACAATGAATTATGTTGGACCTGCACAGAACTAACACAACTGGGAGCAGAAATAGGGAACATTAGAGGCAGGGGTCTAATATATGAGCAGGATACATGAGCAGGGAATTTATTACAACAGCAGTGTTGGTACAGTAAAAAGCTTGTGTTTGCTTATACTGGGCTAGAGTTTCCTGCTCGGGTGTCTAATCCATTCTACAATTAAATTTCTTTTTTATTTATAAAGATTAGAAGAAATTATAATAGTGACTACTCTGTATTTTACTGCTTTTATTAAAATGATTGCATAGAAACAGAATATGGAATAGGAAGCTTTCAAGGAGAACAATTAAAAGATTGGTGAATAAAAAGGGCAAATTCTTTCACAGCTCTGAAAGTTTTCATGAAAACACAGGGTGAGGTATCACTGAGACCATCACCTGAGACACTAAATTAAAAATTAGATCACTAAGATAGAGATCTTGGTCTCTAATTTTTACCTTCTAATTTGAGAATCATACAGTCTGATTTATGATACTTTTCTATCTGTTGGAATCCCTTGTATGAATTATCCTCTTTTCAGGAGGAAGGCAGGAAACATAGAAGGTTTATTTATGCCAGCATGCTATTGCACTCTAAAATTTATCAGGTGTCCATCTATTTTTCACTGCCAGCAAAAGGAATAACTACAACAAATGAATTAAAATTGAAAAAAAAGGAAATAAAACAGTAAAAAGGAAATCTATGGTCAGTATTAATACTCTACTTTCTTCTTAATTAATTTGCACAATCATAGTGGAAATATGATGTTGCTAGCCAGTCTACTTGATCACAATATACCCTTGGTATTTTTATTTATTTTTCTATTCTTAATCTTGATGCTCTTGATAACTGTGTAATATCCAACATGCTAAATTGGCTAAAATATGAAAAGTCCCTGTAGCCTCAGATCCTGAAGCTGAGAACTAGGTCAAGTATTTCAATAAATGCTGTGTCTAGATGAAATAATAGACATCAAAAAATTAAAGTACATCCGAACTATGTTGATCTAAGGTTTCTGATAGTCCCTAATTAACTAGACCACTCCCACACCTGCTCTTGAAATAGTCTTCTCAAGGTACTAGTTAATAAGCACAGATCTCCTCTGACATATGTAGAAGTATTTAACAAAATATGTTTCTAGCCTCCCATGAGACCTGAGAACTATACAGATATGTGACCAACTGATTTCACCCAAAAAAAGACAATTTAATGTAGACCTGAGAGAAGTGATTTTCTATTTCATTATCAACAGATAATGTTTTGTTAGCAAAAGAGGAGTTAGATTCTGATATTCTAACTTGTGTAAGAGGAACAATGTGTATAATTTATACTGTATCTGAAAAAAAAAATCTGAATTTTTAAAAACCCACTGGTATCTCTTATCATAGTTAGAACATCAGATTCTGATATTTACTAAAGCTGAGATGATGACAGTTTACTACTCTGAGTACGTTTATAAACAGACTCACAATTCACTGATGTACTGAATGAACAAATTCCACTTGGAAACACTGGGCTTCATTCTGATCCATCTTTCACCAGATGATGGCCAGAAGGAAGGGGAGCGCATTATTCACACTAAGCCTTCAGGTGGGGGTCATACCTTCATGGCCTGGGCTGAGAAGGATGCAAACGTTTCCTTGTGTCATCTGAGTAGGTTTAGGCAGAGCCCACAAGAACAGCATCAAATAAATTCCAGCATCAACAAGATGTAAGATGGGTGCCACTAAAAACTCATTGGTATTCCAAAGGGTGAGGATGCCACAAGCACAGGCCAATGATGCATGTGTGCAGGGCAAAGCTTTTCTGTACTTGCTAAGACCAGTCCTGATCGTGCCATGATACCTCATCCCCTGGCAGATGCTGATCTGTGGGTCATAATGTGTGCCTAGGCTTTGTCTACCTTGGCTTTTGCTTTAATAATAACAATGAAAATAATAACAGCAATAATTCACCATTAATAACAATATAACAATAGTGAAAAATAGTAATATTCCCCGTTCATATAAAAATGTCTGCACTGAATCAGACCAAAGGTTCTTTTACCCTCATGCTGTCTCCTGACAGTGGTCTGTGCAGGTGCTTGGAGGTGTATAATCACTAGGACACACGCAGTAGATATAAAGTTCACTAGGATCTACTCCAGTTTATTCCAGCTGGGAATTGGCCCGCTATTGCTAAGCAGCCCACTGCAAACCTCCATGCTCTCTACGTGAAATGTCCCTGCCTACTGAGGGTGCTATTTACATCTGTATGTAAACATGCAATTTAATATTGCATACAAGTTTCAACGAAAAGCAACATCCAGAAATAATATGTTTCTGACAACTAGGTAGCCTTTTAAAATTTTTTCCCATGAAACTTCTAACTTTGTTCTGTTCAGTTTGAGGATATGGGGCTTGTATAATAGACTGCCTTAAAACAAGAAAGAGCTTTGTCTTGTACTAAATTTACATGAATACATAAGATGCTGAGTATCGTGCAAGTTTTTTACAGGGCTCAAATGTCAAATCCTTGCTCACCAGCCAGCGTTACTCCTGTTTTACAAAAGCCAGTGATGAGAATAATAATTATAACCTCAGCCAAGAGGATTGATTAGTGCAGGATAGCACTACACACAAAGTTGTTTAGCACATTAATGCAGGCAGAAAGGTTACTTAAGCCTGTGCAGGGAAATACTTGCTCAAACAATTCACAGGTAATGTCCTAGATATCAAAAGAAGATGTTGCAGTACTGACATTTATTCATACATATGACTATGAATATTTCATGATCAGGCAGATTAAAACCTGTCTGAAGTAATTATTCTGAGCTGTTTACTACTAAATTCTCTACTGAGTCAAAGCTGCATTTTCCATATTGTTTCGGTACAGAATATAGTAAATATATTTAAATCAACCAAATCAGGACATATATAGCATGTGTTCAACTAAACTATTTGACACTGATGAGAAAAAGTAGTAGTTGTGTGGAATTAATGTAATGAATTGTTGTTGCTAAGTATAAATAAGCTGCAAACAAATTTTCCAGCAATTTTTTCATGCTCAGAAAAATAAGTTGAGTTTGAAAACAAGAAAAAAATTCATTATTTGTGAAAGCCTCATATAAGTTAACTCAAGCACCAACCCCTCCCCATCCCCCAATTCAAACATACATTTGTCCTCATCTCACCTCTGAATCATCTGTTCAATCTGCCCTTTTTCCATCATGCTGTGCTGAACTCATTGCTTCAGTCATATGAAATAGGAAGCTGGGAGACAGAAATGTTTTTGCACGATACCCCAGCCAGCTCCCATTCAGAAACAGTAAAATAAAAATGATATGAAAGGACGTCAGCCACTCAACTATACATAGAAGGACATAGCCTTTCAATGAGCTAGGCTTACAAGTAAGAATCAAAGACTTGGTATTTGAAAAAAAAAATTAATCTAATGGTGCAGGGTCTTGATTCAACAAACAGCCTAATACTCAATACACTCTTCGTGTTATGCTTGCTTTTGAGTAACAGGTGAACTGGAATGTCTGCACACACAGTATCCATTGAGGGAGTGGTTTTGTGAACCTGCAGCATTTTCATACTCATTTATAAGGAGCTGCTTTACCTTGTTGCCAACTCCCAAGAAGAACCAGTGGAACATAATGGGAGGTAGGCAGTGTTTGGGATAAAGGCATGAGAGTGTCTCCCAGCAGGATGTCTCTCAGGCCATTTAGCAGCCCCCCTGTAAGTAAAACAGATTAAAAAAGCCCTCCACCATACCAACTGTGGTTATACCTCAAACCCGAACATTTCAGGGAGTATATAGTTTGCATTTGTCATTCATAGATCTTGACATGACAAAGGTCTAGTAATTAGTTACAGGCAACTGGAACACTTGCTCTTTGTGGCAGCTTTAACTTCTTTTCCACAAACTGGGAAAGAGTGATTCTTCCTCCCAGCTGGGGATTTAATGATTTTGACATTAACTTGGGTTCATTGCTTTCCTTCAAGTATTTTGCATTCTTTAGTTCTAGATAATTGTTCATCAGGGCAATTATAGAAAACAGCACAGCCTGGACCCCCAAAGTAGTGAAAACTCAATATTTTAAATTAAATCCACACCAACTGAGAGGCCTCAGCTCCTTGAAAATTAAAATCACAGTTCCTTCTTTCATGTTGTTTTTATCAAATCAGCATTTAGGAACTGAAAGAATTTTTGATACTAGTATATTTGACTTTAAGGACAGAATTGCCAACTGTTGAAGCAAGTGCTTCCTAACTCAGAGCAATTTCTCTTCAAAGTAGGATTTAAAAAAATTCATTGGTAGATTGTTATTCTTGCCAAATGCGAGCATTTCATGATACTGAGGAAACTCCTAGAGCACAAAAGCAAATGAGTGAGATGGGCTTATGGAATCTGCTTGCTATTCACGTAAAAAAACCCCACAAATTATTGTGAATTTGATATCTGTTAAAACATTACAATATTTTTCTTTTTGCTCACAAAATTAAGCAATAGGTTCTATACCGCAGGGGCAATCATAGGCACAGAGTAACAAGTACTGAGAACCCATGCATGATAAGTGCTGGGCAGTGGATCTCTAATGAAATATTATGGATATTGGTGAATGTTGGAGGAAAAATCAGAAGAATTATTATAATTTTTTTTTTCTTTTTACTATCACATTATAAGCAAAACAAGTCCTAGGCTTGCTTATATAGGCAATTTTCTTCTGGATGAAGAATTTAGTGTCAATAATCCATGCAGCAGAAAGATCTAAAATTCACACTGAAGAATAAAAGATAGTGCTAAGCAGAAATTGTTTATATTAGTTTGCTTTTATGACTTCACACTGATTCAAATATAGATGATTTCAATGTGCTATGACAGAAAAATGAAAACAATGATAATCCTTTATATACTCCATGTCACATGGTGTGATTCTTGTGGTTGTCCTGTCAGGGATAGGAGCTGGACTTCGATGATCCTTGTGGGTTCGTTCCTACTTAGACAATCCTATGATTCTTCATTTTCCAAAACATGGTATTAGAATATCTATGTTAAAANGTCAGATCAATACTGAAATATTGGCATTTCCTAAAATAAATCAGTTGTCCCGGGTATTTGTTGAGATGAAAGTTTTTGGTAAGGGCTGGGTTTCGGTTGGATATAGATATAGATATAGATATATATAGGTGATGTAGATGATATAGATGATATGGATGATATGGATGATATAGATGATATAGATATAGATATATATGTTATTACAACAACACATTATTACTTCCACTCCACTAACCAAAATCTCTAAATGCAGATTGTCAGGGACATGGTTTCTGCTCATAGTTTTGTTATTTGGAGAGTTGTTTGATGAGAACAGATAGTGGTTTCTGATATATAGTATTCCAGGCCAATAAGGAAAAAAAGACCAGCACCACCACCAAAAAACACAGAAAAATATGGAGTTCAGAATTAAAATCAAATTTAAAATAATTCCATATGCTTTAGAAAATGCACATTTACATTCAAAGTACTTGTAGTCGTCTAATTTAAGACTCGGATACAGGCATCACTTATGAAGTCTATGGAAAAAAATGAAAAGAAACTGAATTTTTGTTACCTTTGTTCCAGAATGTTTGTTCCAAAGCATTACAGAATGCTTTAGTACAGTGATCAAAAGTAGGTGTGCATGAACATCTCAGTGCATCATTTGACCTTTGATTATCACATTGTTTTTTGCTCTTCTAGATTACACTCCTTCTTTGTTAAATCAGAATTATTCTCCTGTCTCATGTGGGTTAGCTGGACCATGTTGTAAAACTTCAATGTTATTACTGAAAATAGAGTACATAATGAGAAAAATGAAATGCTGCATGCCAGTCCACTTGACAAGAGCGAGGAACGCAGACTTGCAGGGCTTAACTGGCCCCACTACAGGTTGTCCCTGTGAAGGGAGGAGCCTGGGGTCAGAGGACAGGTCTGTAGGGCACAGCAGGGAAATCAGCCAATATTGCTTGAATGAGAAAAGTGCTGTAAGTTATTCTTCAATATTTGTTGGTAGTAATGCTGTAAATGTGGCCTTCCAGTTGCCATGGTTACAAGCAGACTTTCATACAGACTGGTAACAAAAAAGTGCCCTCCAGTTATTTGTTGCCTGTTTCACACGTTCCCCACTTTTCATAATGATTTATTCCAATTGCCTAGCACTTCTCATGGAAATATTCATCACCGTCTGGGGCTCAGTTTTTCATTCTTCTTCAGCTTTCACTAATAATTCAGGACATTGAAGAACTGGAACAAATAGTAATGCTTTAACTTTTTTTTTTTAATATAGCAATTGCCTGGATGTTAACAGATTAATTTTGTATAAAATGTAGGGTGTAAGGCAGGACTTCAGCCATACGTGACTTCTCTTTTTCCTTTTTCACTCTATACATAAATATATTAATTAAACATTAACAAATTAATCTTCTCATCTAGCTTTTCAGAACTCTTTGTCACCCTCTGTGCCTACTGCAGACCACACAGACAAGACTGTAAACTAAAGTGAGAGCTGACTTAATTATTTCCAGTTCACAAAATCAAAAAACTGCAAAAACCAACCAAGAGAAGTAATTAAAACTTTGTTTTTTCCCTGAGCTGTTGTAATGACCTACCATATATATTATTACTAAGGAAAGTACCACAAGGTCGGTATCATTATTTTAAGCATATAGGAAGACTATAAGCTTTTTAACTACAATAGATAAGTGGATTTGGTTCCCTAATTTGGTTCCTGGACCAAACATTTACCCTGGACAGAAGAAACTCTGTGACTCTAGGATCTTTCTCTGTGCATTAGTATAGCTTGAGAAAGAAAAGGGACAGTCTGACAGTCAAGATTCAGATTTTTCATGAGCATTTCATTGCACAGAGTGACTAAAGCTACAGAAGCTATTCAGGTAACATCAGGTCAACTTCAAGCCATGACCACCTCATGAGCAAACTGTGTGTCTTCCCAGGATTGTAACATGTCCCAGGAGAGACTGACTGGGTAAGGTACTTCCTCTCTGTTCCTTCAAATGCAATGCAGATTTGTCAAAAAGAGGCTTCTGGCACTGAGAGAGCCAGAGAGAGCTATTCCAAGTCCTCAACGTGTATCTTCACTGACAACCCTTCAGTACCACTCAACATGCAATCTACTATCTGTAATTGTCTCTTGACTTCAGTAGTTGAACATCTGTCTGCTGGGGATAATAGCATTTTTAAAATTAATCTGTATTTGCACAAGCTCTACAGAAGCTGTTTATCAAAGCTTATTAGATGCTTGAATTGCTGAGTCTGTCATGTGGTTTTTATTTTTCTTTAATTATTAGCAATATAGCAAGTAATTTCCTTAGCAGAAAGAAATCCCCTCTGTATTATTATAATTTTATAATAGATGCAATAGCAAGTGTTGGTGATTTGACGGTGTCCTTCTACACGTTTTAAACACACTTCCTTCATAGCAGGTTCTTGTTTTCATGAAACACAGTCTTTTCCACTCAATTTTTTTTGCATCACTCTTTCCACTGCACATAATACTTGTTGGAGTGAAAAAGCACAGTATATTAAAGTTATCATACTCATCCCCTGTGCAGAGTTCAAGGTGAATCAGCAGATTGCTTTTAGTGGGGAAACAGGAGGAGCTCCATTCAATGCAGCATCCATTGCATATGCCAGTGCCTGTGGGTAAACAGTGGCACAAGGCCAGAATGGGAAGGGGATTTTGACCCAATCCTTCGAGGGCTAAATGACCACTGCAGGGGGAAACATGAATCCAGGTCCTTCCACTCACACATGAAAGCCAATCATCAAAGGGAAAGCTTTCATTTTGTTCTTGCTCTGTATAAGTTCACACCTGTAATTAGTCACTGGTGCATTTTGCACAGGTCTGGGTTGTCATGCAGTGGTTTGAATTCCTTTGTCATTTTCTTACCATCCTATTTACATAGTCTCAATTTCCATGCCAAATAAAGTTCTTTCAAGTCACCACTTCTGCAAGGGTTTGTGACTATCCTGGCAAGTTTTATTACATGATTTGAATTGAAAAGAAAATTATGATTCTTATTGTTACTTTGTTATTCTTATTTTTACCCCTGAAAAGAGAATTGGCTTTAGTATTGCCAAGGATGGCTGGGAATGTAAATTTCAGGAAGCTGACAGGACTCCTATGAAATCTCAGCTAGATTTTTAAAGATGCTATTTTTGTAGGGAGCAATGATTGTATTGCTGCCTGTCCCATCCAAGGAATGAGTTTCACTACTGGAACAGATGACACAGGCAGGAAAATGACAATTTGCCTGTGTGTAATGCCCTGTATTGCAAAAATCAAATCTCCTGTTTGCCACATAAATTTTGAGGTAGCTCCAGAAAACAAGCCTTTATTTTTCAGGATTTCTGTTTTTGATTTGGACATCTATGGCTTCAAATACCTTTTGTGATCTATTTTTCAACCAGTATTTAGCACCTTCTGAAAAGAGGGTTGCTTAGCTAATTTTTAAAATATTGACCAAGAAAACCTTTGACCAAGTCAAACAGGCAGTGCACTATTAGTGCATAAAGATGTTTATTCTCAGTCTTTCAGGCTGCGTCCCAAAGTAGGAAGAACATGAAAATAAGTAATCCATGGTTCCTTTTCCAAGACCTGTGCAATTTAAGAGGTCTTCTCACTTCTGTCCAAACATTGAAAAATGGCACTGTCTACTCAATCCTGTCTTACTAGAGGGGAGGAGTTTTCAAGACATACTTTGAACACAGGTAGAATAACAAACTATCAGGAGTGTCTTAGGGTGACCATGATGCCTGTATCCCCAATGTCTGTTCTGTGTGCGCTGTGTGTTCTGTACCTTTAGGACTGGTTCTGAGAGTGAAGCAGGGAAAGAAGAAGCGTGCAGTTTGTTTTGAAAAAACATTGTTCGCTCCTCTAGTGCATCTTCTCTTCTTACTCGGGACTGTGTGTGTTTGTCAGATGCACGGACAGTGGCCAGCGAGAGGTTTTTTTCCCTTTTAGTTAGTCTAGCTAGCTGAGGTAAAGAAGCTTCCTGGACTGTTTTTTTCCTTTTTGTTTGGACTGTTTAAATCTGCTCTGGACTGAAAAAAACCCAGAGGAACACCAGGATCTTGCACCAGCTGCCCACTGGGCCTGGACCTCGGCATTTTCCAGCACTGAAGGGACTGGGACTGATAAGAGACTGAGGGAGCTGAGCTAACTCACGGCAAAGACTTCTCTCAGTTTTGCCATCTCTCTTCGGACCAGCGAGAGGTTTTATTGTTTCATATTATTCATTCCTTATGCTTGTGGGCAGTTTGTTTGTTAAATAAATAGTTTTTTCCACTTTTCTCCGAGGAAGTTCTTTTCCCGGACTGGCTGGGGGGGAGGGGCTGTTTGGGTTTGCTCTCCAGAGGAACCTCATTCAGAGGTTTCCTCCCAAATTTGCCATAAACCAGGACAAGGAAGAAAACTGAGCTGTGAAGTTGCTGTCACAGTTCTCCAGTATATACTGGTAAACTAAAGGCTGCTGTCCCTCAATGAAGGATGTGTAGAGTGGCTGTCATTTACCACAAGTGTGTGAAATTACCACACATGAACTTACCAGGAAGTGTCTTATATGATTGTGAGTTTACATTTGATTCAACTTCTTGATTGTGGTAGCTGGACCCACATGAAAATTTAGTATTGCTTTCCCAAGGAAAACTATTGTCAATGTGATGCTGTCTCTGTCTTTCATGTGAGTTAATGCTTTTATCTTCTGATAGCTAAATGATTAACTTCTGTCATTGGTATGCTGCTTGTAAGTACTGACTGACCTTTAAAATAACAACGAGAATTTCAAACCCACTCCTTATTAATACAACTCACACTTCAGCTAGGAAATGAGCGGAAGCAATTTATACTTATGGCAGAAGGTGACATACGTGTTCCTGCTACAGAATTTCCAAAATATTCCAGAGACATCTGAGCGGCTTTTTTGTATCATTTCCCTGCACATTTTTCCTGTCTTTTTGGTAATCAACGCAACTTTCTACGTGCAAGGAACAACAGAAAGCATAGGTAAATGGGAACAGAAAAAACCCCCAATGTTTAGTAATATCAATAATGGAGAAATTGCAGCTGTAGCTGGGCAGAGAACATCAGATTTTACAGGAATTTGAAGTTTTCCTTTGTTTGGGAAATTAGGCAGTTGCATGTCTGAAGAGCTGGGGAAAAAAAAAGCTAAAATGGGGGAAGGCTGAAAGACAATGTGGGAATTGCAAACAGAAGAAAATAATATATGCCAAGTTCTGGACAACTTGGACACTTACCTTAACAACTTTCATTCTCAGTCGATCTTAAATCTTAAATAAAAATAAGGGAATGTTAGTACAATGGTTTTCTATTCATCATGAATAATAAACAGGATAATTTAAGATTCAGACACCTCAGGTTTGCAAATTAGTTCTCATGGTGAGTCAGAAGGCAGTGACCAAAGCAAAATTATCATGCAAACTGATGCAAGAATGTGGTAAATCCTTCACGATGCTCATAAATCACAGGGATTATTGCTGTGCCTATTTCCTTGAACTTTTGTTCTTTCAAGTAATTTGATTCATCTCAGTCACCCTGCAGCTATCTCACCCGTAAAAAGTACTTCAAACTTCAGGGTTTTTTGTTCTGTGTCTGTGAATGGGAGGTACACACGCATGCATACGTGTGTACGTGGAGATTGCTTACAGCAATCCCCAATGCTCATCACTCAGTCACTTGGCATTTCCAAGTTTAGACAACCACAGCCCAAGGGAAAGACAAGTCCATGATCAAAAAGTGGAAATCCTTGCTCAGTACAAGCAAGGAACAATACAAGCAATGTCAACAAGTCATTCACGTAGAGAAAAGGAGTGTTTGTGCCCCCCCATACACCAACAGTCACTACTGATCAAGTCTAATTTCATTCCAGTTTCCTCCCCTGTGATTGGTAATATGTGAGGAAGAAATCCAATGCTCTATTCAAACAGAACATAGCAGGGGTAGGGATGCAGAGTGACATGTAAGGGTTAAAAAGAGGGGGAAATGAATTAATTCTGGGGTCAGTTTGCCAAATCTGAAACTATGCAATCTAAAAAGTGTATTTTATGGAAAAGTAGCTATTTAAGACCAACCTTTCCAATGCAGATGAACATTTTAAATATGTATAGAAAAGAAACAGAACTCAAAGTGTGGCAACTCAAAACTAAGAATATTTACTGTTCTTTGAATTTGGATTTCAATATTTTGTAAACATTTATCTTCTAATAAGTGACTAGGGAGGAAATTTTTTCTTCAAATACCACTGCTTCCACTGCTATTAATAATGAGGATTTTTTATGTAGATAATGATTATGAAAATCTTTGTTACAAATATTTCCATGCCAGAAAAAATATATTGAGCTTTCTCTTTGGTTTTGAATTCTGATCCCAAAATGTAAGTGGATACAACTTCCCTTTTGTTTCTCCTTGATTGATCCCTTCTGACCTCATACAAGAACAAGATAAAGAAATCAAGATCTGGTAAAGAAATACAGACTGGTAAAAGAAACCACCAGCCATCCAACCTGAAAAAGGAAGTAATCCGAAATTAAAGGTTATTTACTTGAAATCTCTGTTTAGAAAGAAGAAAATTTACAAGTTTTCCCTTCTTCCACTTCCCACAATAGAAAAACATTGATTTATATAACAAATAATTTTTCCTGGTTTTCTTAACCCTTCTTTCCTGCACACATTATAAATCTTCACAATTTTTTTCACAAATTAATCACAAACTTTTTCATTAAAACAAGAAATCACAGTAGGATGTCATGTGTTGTTTGATATTTATCCATGATCAGTGGAACCAGCGTGAGCCTTTTCAATGATTTCAATGAGCCCTCAAATCAAAGCCCCATGTCTGAATTGGAACTTCTTTCATTTATACACTTTGTGATAAAAATTAAGCTATACTTACATCTTAATAATGTTATGAATAAAAAAGATTACAAAATCCTGCAGAGGCAGTCTGTCAGTTTTAGAGATCCTTTGATGGCTACATTAGTTACACCTTTGCTTCTGATCTGACAGCATGCTTAAACAGTCATGGCTTATCCACACTCAGCGCAGGTAACCCAAGGTAAGACCTTAAGTCTTTGGAAAAATCCATATGGGAGCAGCACTCCTCAAAGCTAAAATGAATAAATCACTTTTTAAAATAGGATTGTGATACACTTGAGAGTTGAATTTGTTAGTTCTCAAAAAATCAAATCCAAAGTCTTTATTAAAAATACATCTGCTTTAATTAGTTATGTAACTTTTTCATTATATGCCTGTGTATCAGAACAACATGAAAGGAACGAGAGCAAGGAGTGCACAGAATAATAAGAGGTGCTGGGACTGCAATACACTTTTGAATAATTTGGCAGGTCTCTTTGCTTGGTAATGACAAACACAGGAACAGACATTATCCAGCAGCTGCAGCAATATGGCAAGTTACTTTATGAAGGTAAGTTTCATGCAAGCAAAAGCAGAGCAACAACCAATGTTATTTTAACCCACTAATCCAGGAACAACGAAAGGCTTTAAACAAGTTCAAATAATGCTTTTTTTCAAATAATCACTGATTTCAGGAAGAAATTTCAAAATCCTTGCACTTAATTGGAAACAATATACGCATCACGTCCTCCTTTGGTAGGGTTTCTTATATCCTCCACTATTTTAGTGTTTCTTCTCTCCTTTATTTATTTATTTTTATTATTTTTGCTTCATTTATTTGTTTGGATGTTTTGTTTATTTGCTTGGTTGGTGTTTGTTTTTTGCTTTTTCTCTGGAAAGAGAGGAACAATCTGGCCCCGAGTACCGCAGATGAAACCCATGGCCTTGGGGTGTGGGGGATCCATTTTCACCGCTCTTTTTCACAGTGATGCTTTTGAGCTCTTATGCCAAATATTTCATATTGATGGGAGGTGTACCAGGGTACAGATGACTTTACAACAGGGGTGAAACAGGGATTGTGCTGGCAGAATTTAAAAGAGAACAAACAGTCTACACTGAAGGAGTAAGCATGGCGGTCACAGAAGCAGAGGGAATTGCGCCAATACCCATCACCTCCAAATATAAGTCAAACTGTGAGTGCCACAGGGAATTATGTAGGAAATATAGAGGCATAGGAATGCCTTAGGTGGCTGATGAACACCCTGCTCATAGGCCCTACCTACTCAGTTCTACTCAGTCTTTGGAAATAACAATATACAAAGTCTCATCCTTTTTATGCAGACTTTTGGGTTATACGGTTTAAATAACCAATGCTCAGAACCCTGAAAATAACCAGTCTTTGCCCACCAGGGAGCTTCTGTGTGACTAATTGATTTTCTACTCAGCGTCCTAACCAAAATGTGAAGGATATAATTTAGAGAAATATGCTGTGTTTTGTTTTTATGCCAGTGATGTTTTGTGCTTTTAAAAATAATTATTAATAATCGTAAAGAAATCAGTGAACTCCAAACAAAATCTGTGAAATTCACATTTTATGGTACATTTTGAAATGAAACACTCATAGAAAGTATTTCCTTCATTTATTCTTCTGAATCAAAATTTCATGCCAGTTATGGCCAGCCTCACTAAATAGCAAAATTATCCTAGTTCTGCCCTTTTTATTTTCTCTCGTACACCTGCAATTCATTAAAATATTTGGCTCAGCTGCAACTCTAGTTTAATTTCACAGACCCAGGAGAAGAAACATAAATGTGTATGGATCGTAGCTTAAAAAGTTTTAGAAAAGGACATTTCCATGTAAGGCCCTTGTTCCCACTGCTAGAAGCTGGAGGAAGGGTTACACAGAAGTAACAGTGAGTCAATAGGGAAGAGATATGACTGTATGTACCTGGGACTATTCAACAAAAAATCTGAAGGAAAGAACTCCATTTTTGGATATTATAATTGTTATGTAGAGTTTTTAAAATATATATAAAGGAGACTTTGAGGCAGACACGTTACTGTTTGGTTTGTAATTGCAAGTACAGTTTAAGAACAATATCACTTGTCAGCACTTTCATCCAGTAAAAGCTCACTATTGAAAACAGCTCCACAGAACAAGCACGTGGGATAGATTGTAATAGATTGCAGAGCTCTCAGCTTAGTCTAAATAAGGCAATGGAATTTAGGCAACATTTTTCATTCAAGTCAGACAATTGTCATGTTTATTGAATACAGAAATTACTTAAAATTCTTCCTAGAAATCTGAAGGGGTTCTTGCACTCAGAAATTTCAGATGACAATACCATTTTTCTTAAATCTCCCAGGCCCTTTGTAATAACTTACTTTCACTCTAAAAAGAAAAATAGCTCTTTCTGGCTAGACTTACTCTTCACATTGCTGATAAATTGCAAACTGATTTGACAATTACTCTGAATTAAAGATAGACATGTCAAACAGATCACTTAGAAGCTGATCAAGAGAAAGTTAAAGTGTCAGGATGTAAAATAGAATTAATTAAAACTAGGAAATGGCTGTAGATATTTTTCCTATGAATAATTGTGACTCTGACTAAACAGAGACTCACAAGAATAAAAAGAGCCTCAGTACATCAAATGGTTTATATCTCCATTTTAAAAAAACAATACTTCACTATTTAGAAGGCTAGGAATACTTTCCAAACAAATGATTTTATGCACCAGTTCCTCACTGGGCATCTCTCTACATGAATCCTCGTTTAGACTGAAAATTCTCTGAGGTCCTCCAACACGACTGGCAATATGTCAAGCTCAGGAGCTAACCCACCATCCTTGCAGGATCTAGGAAAGCTAACAGTTGTCTTCCTGACTTAACAGCTTTGTTCAGGCTCTGGAACTTGTTTTTTGATTGTCTTAAGGAGTTCTGTTTTCTTTGGCTGGGGTTTGAAAGTTGCCACCTTGGTAGCGTGTTTTTATTAGCACTCTTGGAAGATGAGTATCAACAGGGTACAGAAACTTAATTATTCTTTCTAAGCCAAAGCTGGTCCCCATGGAGACTTTTTGCTGCAACAGCTTTAGCAACACATATTAGCTGGATAAATACAGCTAATGGAGCAGTCAGTCTACTGCTTTGTGAAGCATCTGTATTCAGATAAAGTAGTTGTTTTAAACTGTTGTACATATAAATGTATAGTTGCACACACACACATTTATTTATATGTTAATCATATTAATATAATATGATTGAATATTCAGACATTTCTTTGCACTGTTTGTGGGCTCAGGTGTAAGGATTCCATTTTGTGAATTAACTTGATATAAGCCATATTCATAATAGTTTTGTGTATAATTTAGAAGATCCTACATTGTGTTAGGGATTAAGAATTGTAAGGAAACACAGAGCTATCACAATTGAGACATCATGATAAACCTCTGTGGATATCTGTTTTTATGTTGTTGGTTCCTGAAGGAAAAGGTTGACCCTCATTTCAAGACCAGTGCTATACTGTAATTAAGCCCAAAGACAGTTTTGGTAGGCTTCGTTCTAACAAAAGTTTCCCAGAACTCTTTCTATTAAGGATAAGCATTTCAGCCACAGTAGATGCAAAAGGTTTTCTCAGGATGGCATTCTGGCATGAAAATCACACCTTTCCCGTCAAGCACAAGGAGATGGTATAGGAGTAGTGTAGCTAAGGAAATACAGCTCAGTTAATCCTTCGGAACATAATATACGATGGAGGAGCAGCCAAAACGTACAGCACACTACCATCGTGCTATTCACAATGACTCTTTCACAGTTCAGTTTATAGCAATGCAACATAGGATGAAGATAGGGTTTGTATTTGTTTGAACAGAAGGGATATTTCCAATCCAAGAGCCAACTTAACGTGCTACCATTTGAGAGGTAGCACCGAAAAAAGATTACAAACCTTGATTTGGATAAAACTTGCACTGAACTTAAAATTTATGGACAATCTTTTATTTTCTGCAAAGAGCCATTGAACTGCTTCTGTGTGAAGTATTTTGAAAAATAACATCAGCATTTACTTGTACAAGCATTGGTGCCTCTTTGTCTGGTTCTCCTGATGTCCCTGTTAGGACAGAGCCAGGGACCATAAATGACAAAGTCCCCTAATTAGGGTTGAACTGACTCATTCCACCAGCTGCAACAGAGACCTACTGATCAGTCCAAAGCGTGAAATAAGTTTTCCGAGGATCCACTTGATAATTTCTAGTATGAATCAATATGATGTAATACCACCAAAACTGGAGAAGAATAACAATACTTTGAAACTTGTTGTCTTCACATGCCTACACTACAGAAAAAGAGAAGCTGCTTATGCTCCAGAAGTTACCTTCATGAAACAAGCCATTTTTTTCTCCCATCACAGCACTTTTGGTGAGTGTAATGCATTTCACCATGGCAGACTACTGCTTTGCAAGTCAGTTCATCATACTTCTAATAGTGTTGTATTTGATTTATAATATTTGTCTAGCATAAGTAAATCTGGCAGAAGGCAATTAAAATAAAGTTCTCTGAGTTTACAAAGGTTTCAAGCCTAGACAAAGCTTAATTAAAGTCAATCATGGAAAAAAGCACTTAGCCCTGCAGCCCTACACATTTGTCAGACATCTGAATCCTGGGAAAGGTTAATTAGAGTCAAATGAGGAAAAAGTAAACATTAAAAGTGCTTTCTGGGGTTCATTAAATTTAAATAAATCAAAATATGAAATATTCGACTTCGTAACAATGATCACACACATGTCTCTCTGCTTGCCTACAATCACACGTTTTCTAAACTTACTGAATTAGCATACTTGGAGAGCCCGACTCTTAGTTACACCAGGCCTCCATGCCTGCATTTTGACAGTGAAAAGGAAGTAGATGGGACCTTTATGCCCCATTACATTGAGAGTAAAGCAACTTGTGTGTACATATTCATTTCAAAAGCAGAATATTGTTGACAGGTTTTCTATTTCTTAGTTCCCCATCTCTGTATCTCTTTACTCTGTAGGATGAAGCAGAGGAAGTAAACTTTAGGAATCCTACTATAACTCTCTAAAGTAAACCTTCTAAGTGAGAGCAAGTTGAGGCCTTGGACCAACAAGAATCCCAACAATTACTGCCTAGTGATTCAGCCAAACAAAAGAGAAATGAGTGGAGATTCCTGAATGAAGAACATGAGTGTTTCTGGTATCCTGCTTGCACAAGTCTTTGGGAGCAGAAGATACTGAAAATAAAATCCATGTGAGACAGGGAATCTCATGTACTCTGTTCTTGAGGAGGAAAGGAGTATATAAAATTCAGAGCATAATTAAAAAAAAACAAACTTGTTTTAGAAGACAGTTGTTAAAGAAATATACCCACAGTATGTCTTGAAGGAGGCAGAGTGCCCAAATTTCTGGGTTTCTGAAACATGTATCTTCACAGGGATTTTAAGTCCCTGTTGTCCACTGGAAATTAGTATCTCATCACAACATTTCTTTGAACATGCCAGCTCTTTGTCTCCCTTGTACAAACTAGATTATTATTGAAGTAAAATTTTTCAAAATTATCCTACCTACCAGTTAGCTTGGCTGACAGCTCCAGCTGCAGTGACAGGTGAGCAAACTACATAGGTTGCACTTGGAGCATGATTTGCTGTAAAGCAAATAATTTTCATTTGTATTCATCACGACAACAAACGTTCTGCAAAACACTAGGTAGCCTGTCTTCTTCTTTCCTCTTCATTTCTTGAAAACAACTTATTTTGTTCCTCCTTTGCAGTGCTCACAGTGATTACAAATCAGTCAGGACACGTTCATAAGAAACCCCACCAAAAATAAGTTTCTGTCTCACTTACACAGGTCCAAGTATCACCCATTTTTAGAGAATTTGCAGACCCACAGATACAAATGCTACAAATGTGTCTACAAGAAAGCAGAAGAGGAGGGGGACTGCCCTTCATCTAGTAGAGGACCTCAGCCTCCTTTGCCTATTGCAGAGAAAGAAATTCGTTGTGCTTCTATGCCATTGGCACAGGGCGGCCATCTGCACAGAGCAGTACAAGGTCCTAAAGGTTTTGTCTCACAAATTATAAAAGCTGGAAAGCTCCACTTCTATTTCCTCCTCCACAGTGAAATGGGAACTAGAGTGCTCTATGGAGACATTCATTGAACCTTGACTACACTATTTTTGCTGATGAAGAACTTATCACACCTTCAATTAAACTGTTGAAATGTTCAGATACCATCACTCTTAGCAAACAACTAGCTCAACCTTTCCTACGTTAATAACGGTATGATGCACATTTTACTCTTATGTGGTAGACTGACAGTAGCTGATAAAATATTCCATATGCCAGCATAAACAAATACAGCCTTTCGTTAATTTACAGCTGGTTGCCATATCCAGATATGGTAATCACAGCTAGAAAGGCGAAGAGAAAATTAAAATGAAGAGCCAAAAATGTGATCAGAGAACTTGAAAATCAGCCTTATTGTGATAGTGATGTTGTTGAAGTAGTTGGTTATATTCCGTGGCTTAAACAAGTTGAGATACTTCATCAGTCTGGTTGTGATACAGGATGTGAATGTGGGACAGAAGACATTTAGCAATATTGTCATAATTGTTATTGTAAAGATCTGTGTCCAGCAGTAAAAAATCAAAAAAATGCAACTCTATGATAAAGTGGAAAAGCTTATCAAAAAACTGATTTGGGCTTTACAGGCTATATTTTTAAAAATGCATTTCTTATGCAACCTGACAGAGATTCTTGGCTTCAGGACCACCTGTCTGTACTGCTGTTTTTCTAACTGTCAATAAAGCCAAATTTCATGCTCTTCTTTATGAACTATGAAATATCATCCCATTTCTGTCTCTTCATTCCATTTCTTTTTTGTGATCTGACTTCAGAATCCTTTCTATTATCCCCATACTTTTCTTATAATGCTTAAGTTTTAAAATAATTATGTTAATCAGGGCTTACAGTTTTCAATTAACTACTCACAGAGGGTCAGAAAAAAACTTCCTGCTGGTTTTGTTTATTTGTTTTCTCATCTTCCTCTGAAGCATCAGTGGCTGGCAACATAAAAATTAGAACATTTAGCCCACTACTCTGAAGAAAATTTGTGTCATTGGTTTGTCTCCTGACATACTCAAGTCTAACCAGCTGGACAGCACTTCCTTTCCTTGTCATGGTGATGGAGCATAAGGTTAATTCATTTAATTTCTTGGCTTTCTGGTGCACTAGAAGATACATCTCATCCACTGGAATTATCTTGGTTTAATTTATCTGATCATTTCATAGAATAATCTAACCATAAAACCATAGGATGGTTTGTGTTGTAAGGGACTCCAAGATCACATATTTCCAGCTCCCCTGCCAGAGATACAGATGCCACTCACTGGATCAGGTTTCTCAGAGCCCCATCCAGCCTGGCCTTGAACACTTACGGGGATGGGGCATCCTGCCCACTTCTCTGGGAAACCTGTTCCAGTGCCTCATCACCCCTGAGTAAAGAATTTTTTCCTAACATCTAATCTAAGCCTGTCCTCTATTAGTTTAAAACCATTTCCCCTTGTCCTGTCACTATCTGCCCATATAAAAAAAATCCTTCTCCCTCCTTTTTATAAGCCCCCTTAAGATACTGAAATGAGATCTCCCCCAGAACCTTCTCTTTTCCAGGCTGAACAACTCCAGCTCTCTCAGCCTATCTTTGTAGGAGAGGTGCTCTAGCCCTTTGATCATTTTTGTGGCCCTCATCTGGACTTACTCCAATAGTTCCATGTTATTCTTGTGCTGAACACCCCAGAGCTGGGTGCAACACTTCAGGTGGGACCTCACCAGAGCAAAGCCAAGGGGCAGAATCTCCTCTCTTGGCCTGCTGGTCTTGCTGCTTCTGATACAGCTCAGGACATGATTGGTTTTCTGAGCTGCAAACATTCACTGTTGACTCATGTTCAGGCTTTTATCCTCAAGAGCCCCTAAAGTCCTTCTCCACGGAGCTGTTCTCAGTGAGTTCTCTCAGTCTGAACTCATGTCTAGGATTGTCCCAACCCAGGTACAACACCTTGCATTTGGATGTGTTGAGCTTCATGAGGTTCTCCTGCCCCTTCTCCCCAAGTCTGTCCAGGTCCCTCTGGATGGCATCCCCTCCTTCAGACATGTCAACTGTACCACTTCCTTCCCATTGAAGACACACTGCTCAGAAATTGGACTCGTCTATTCCCTGTCTGTAACACACCTTTTGAAGACTGAATTATCTGGCTTAGCTAGAAAAAGGCTTTATGCTTCATTTAAGGAAATTGAGCAACTCGAATATCTTCTGATTCACAGATCAAATAATTGACAACTTGAATATCTTCTGATCCACAGATCAAATAATCTGAGTTAATTGCACCTAGTGGACCTAAGTTCAGTGTATACCTCCAACCTTCTTCCTTGTGTATGCAAATTGAACACCTAACACCATTCTCTACAAATCATGGTTTTCAGCCCTTTGTTTATTCTTACAGCTTTTATCTACATCTCCTGCAACTTTTTAACAACCCTATTGAATCACTGACAACAAATTTGGCACAGTATCTTTATAATGTTTTCACTTCTTTCTGTATCTGCAAGTTAATGTCTTTGCTAGTAGTTTACAGTCTAAGTGCTACCAAAAAAAAAAAAATCCATTAAGCATTTTCTAACTGGCAGATGCCATGGAAGGGAAGGTTTATATAACCTTCATCAGTAAGAAAATCACAGTTCATTATCCACTAGAAGTCAATACATGAAAATACCCAGCACAGAGAGATAATAAACTTGAGGAGAAAAAAAGAGGAAGAAATTGAGAATCAAGACCTCCCTGACAGGAACAGTTACCAACAAGAAACTAGGGACCATGAGTCTGTTTAATACAGAGAAGAAAACATGCTGTTTACATTTTAATAAAAGCACAAAGTAAAGTCTGGTAAATAACGTGTATAATGAAAGACCTCATAAAAAGGGACCAGAAACGAGTGATTTTTGAGAAGTGTCTATGCATAAAATTGAAGTGGAATGCCAAATCTGAAATGCAGCAAGTTGAGAGTTGTGGATATGTGATAAGTGACAAAGGATAATGTGCTGCTAAGACTTGCCATTGTTACAAAGTGGTTCAAGCAGTCCAAAGGAAAGGATCGTTTTGTGTATAATGACAGGTTTTATTCTGTAATCAAACTTAACAGAAAATTAAAATTGTTGCAATTTTGAGTAGTCCTGAATGTAAACTGAATGAAGGAAAGAGGATGGTATAACATGGTAATTCAATTGGTTTATAGCTAATTTTCTCTTTTCCCAAAGGTCTAAAAAATGGGATAAGTCAATTCCTTCTGGACAGCCTGATTCCTGCAGCATCTCTGAAATTCTGCAACCAAATTAATTCCAGTCTTTCTGAATAAATGTACTTCCATGCTTTGGGACATTTTCATTCCTGTGAGCAACACTTCCAGAAAATGCTGGTAAAAGAAAGAAGAAAACACAACTTTATGGCGCTTTGGCTCTCCAGCAGTGGGTGTTTACAGAGACCTAACTGCAGGGGTTAATTTAACTTTCTGTAAAAAGCCTTCACAACAATATAATAATACCTTTGCAGAATAATAAAAAGCAGCTGTAGCTGTCAGCATACAGAAGAACATGACTCTGTCCAGAAGACACAAGGACTCCAGGATCTCCCAAGCCGAAGTCATACCTGTAACATTCACTTGTTTGTATGGCTTTGGGAAGACAAACTACTCTTTCTGTCTTTCAACTCCATTCACCTGAAGCAATTCATACCAGGAAAAAAAAATCACACAATCCAGCACTACTCCAGTGTATTACAGTGAGTAAGAAAGTTCAAGATAATGGTTTTTATTTGCTCCTTTTCTGTCCCTGCTTGGTCCTCATTGCTGTCACACAGTAGAACTGTAGCATGCTGGGAGAAGGGAATACTTGTGCTGCTGCTACAGATAGTAATGAGGAGGGACAGATGGAACAAATTATATTGAGTTTGCATATCTGTGTAATGTCAGATATTGAAATCAACAGGGAGCTTGTTCCATGGTTGTAAACATGGCTCTTTGAACCTTCTTTGGCAGTACTTGTTCCTGAGAGTGAAGCATGACCATGCCCTACAGCACTTCAGATCTTGATCTCATTCCACTGCTAAATAAAAGCATCAGAGCTACCTTTGTGTGCCTGTGCTCCAGCCCAGCACCGTGTTTGTGGAGTGTCTCCATGCATCTGTTCGCGTATGGAATCAGAGTGCTGGTCTGGAACTACAGAGAAACAGAATTCAATCAGGGAGGTCTTGCTGACCTGAAGATTCAACTCGCTCTAGGGCAACAATAGTGAACATGAATATAAGCTCTTTTCAGACTAACTACATTTAGCAGGTGTAGTTTTTCTTCATGAAGTGTGTCATCTGAATAGTCCCCCATAGCAATGGCAAAGGACCATCAGAAAGGACTGATTTTATTCTACAAACTTATTGGCAATTAAAGCATTGGGCCAAACACAACACAGTTTATTCCTTTTTTTCTTCTTCCATGACCAAAGTAGTATTCTTTCAGACAAAAAATATCTTTTCTCCTCTGTTTTTCCTTTCCAGTGATCATTAAAGCCAAAGAAATAGACTTTCCACTTGAATTCCAAACTCCAATAAATGCGATGAAGTATTTAAAAAGATTTGGCTATCAAACAAAAATTCAATGATCTTCATGTCTGAATTCTTTCTAGTCACTGCAAAAGGTGCTACCCTAGTAGCTTTCAAGGATTAAATATGAGAAGGCTACTGTTTGTATATAAATGCATCATTAATTACATAAGCTCTTAGCTGAAAAGTTAGTAATATTTATTTTCTAAAGTCTATTATATATAAACAAAGGTAACAAGTAACTGGTTTTTATAGCAGACTAGGGATTCTGGTGTAATATAAATCATAAAAGCAAAGACTTAAAAGTTTGTTTCCAACCAGATATTAATATATTAGTTCAGTGTACAATTAAAAAAATACGTCAGGATCAGAAAATTCAGTTATCTGTTTTCTTGGATGTGTCACTTTGTTTTAGATGCCCAGGCATAGGCATCTATCTTTCCTTGAGGAAAGAAAAGGTATGTTCGTAATAGATAAATATTGAAAGAGATTGTAGTGCTGCACCAGTTCTTGAAAGGAAAATTACAAAAAAATTTGTGGAAGTCTGTGATGAATCAGCTGATTGTGTCACTCTTCTTTTGTCTTGTTTTCACCCATTAATTACATTAAATTTTAACAGTAACAATCAAGACAGCTGAACTGGGCTCGTATGCAGCAGCTTAAATTCAAATTGTTTTGTAGTCTTCCATTCTTTAATGAGCAACTACTGCATTTGCTGCAGGAATACCCTAATGCCCAAGAAAATTTTAAAAGATTTTCTTTTAAAAAGTGCTACAAACAGTGAGGAATTTCTATGACGCAAAAAAATTCCATGGCCCGTTATCATGGGAATCAAAAATCATGGCCAGATTTTGAAAGGATTGCCAAAACAAAAAGATTGAGCTACTGTCTACTGAGTACTCAGGATTTCATGAAAATTCACCATATATTTCAACAGTCTCATGGGTGTCATTGGCACTGGAAAATTACACCTGAGAATTCCTTTCAACAAGTTTATACAGTGTTCTAAACACTAATTTAGTGAAGGTAACACATTCCAAATTAAGCAAAACTAGTTTCAAATTGACTTGCCTATCTAAAGCCAAATACTATCTTAACAAGAGCCTTTTATTTATGAAAATTCCAACCTGCCTTCACGTTTCAGCCCTAAGTATCCATGACTTGGCTGGCAGCTGGATTCCTTAGGGTGGTGCCATCCCCAGACACCCCATCCTTCTCTTTCATGCAAAATGATTCTGCTGAGGCTGATTCCAGAAAGTATTTTGATGTGATACTATAAATACTAGCCACCTATAAGAAAAAAAATCCTGCTATAAAAATAATTTGTCCCCAAACTTTAAATTAAAAAGTCATAAGTTTTTAAGAGGCCACACACCAGTCTGAAGGAGAGTTAAGCTCTCCATTATCTCCTAGCTGGACTCTTCATTTGCCACAATATCTGTGGGCTGTGAACCACACAGTATAAAGGATTTTCATGTCACCTCTCCAGGTGTTTCACTCTGCAAGTTTTCTAAACACTGAAAAGAAAACAGAGTTGCCTTACAAGGGTAAAGTGAAGAATAAAATTGTGCTTGTGCAGACTGTTGGATTCTTGTTGAAACCCTGCAGTCCTGGGCCCAGTCCCAGATACAAGTCTCAGGAAAAGCTTTGTTGGAAGGAATCCTCTAGAACAGCTGCTGTTCCTGACAGATGTGCCAACACAGCGACCAGAGAGTCAGTTTCCATAGTGATTGCAAACTTTGCTTCTTCCTTTGTCTGTGCCAATAAGACATAAGCACTGGCTTGCTCCATATCAATGCTAAATGTCTTTCACAAGCAGCAGTCAATGAAGCAGCACAAGAGCTAAACTGGCACCTGTGGCACACCTCATCTGTGTCTAGTTCCTCAGGGAAGAAAAAGAATATTTTCTCTCATCTCTTTCTGAATGTACTATTATTTTAAGAGCCATACCATTACTGCCTTTTTTATTATTTCAGACTTCCAAGGACACTCGACACTTTCAAAAGTTGCAAAATAAGGTGAAATTCATATTAAATGTCATTAATAGCAGCAACAGAAAAGTATGTTGAAAATCAAAATACCATTGTGCATTTAGATAATCATATTGCGGTTTATCCAAAGCCGTTTCTACGATATCTTGCAGGCTACTGCAAGACCTTAAAGTATTCATTGCCTGTGTGTGGTTAGTCCAGTGCACATTTATTTTTCTGCAATGCTTACTAAATGTTATCAGATGTGTCTTAATCTTTAGACCTGCTATCTCTTTTCTCTTTATCCTTAATCTCCCTTCCCCCTTTTTCTCTTCCTCTTTAATTTATACAGACATGTTTATGTGCGAATTACTTCAAAGAACTGTACCAAATGATTAAAGTCAGGGTCACGCATATCAACAGGATTATTTGGAGTTGAAAGAATGATCCATAGTGAATACTCTTCTCACCCTAATGTGTAGCATAGGTGTTAGAGTGCAGAAATATAAAATGTGACAAGTGATGTTAGGAGATGGCAAAATGCAGACATGTTATAAATAATAATGGAGATTGTTTGCAAAATGTTCATAATCTGAAACTGAAAATACCTGTGGTGTTGCCTAATTCTATTTGAATTGATAAGAATCATGGATGGTTTCTCAGTTCTTGAGTATCTGAGGACAATTTGTAGATTTAATAATCAGCTTTGTTTTGAAGAAAATCACAGTATCTTTTATTTTGGTCCTGTTGATCTGTGTTTGATAACTCTATCAAGACTCATTAGGTTTCTGTTCAGTTTCAGTTTCAGAGAAATTTTTTGAATTTCAGGAAGGTTGAAGCAGGAGATAGATTATCCCATTCTGGTGTTTGAGATGTGAAGTATGGAAAATCAAGAACTTCGGACGTTCCCAGGTTACGTGTGAGTAAGGTGATGTGCAGGAAATTACTGCACATCAGCAGTGTACCAAGAGCTTCTCCGTTGGTGGCTGTAGGAAAGTAGCTGCTCACAGTGTCAACATCTCCTCCAAACACCACCCTCCCATAGCAAACACAAAAAGGCCTCTCCTGGTTACTTCTTGATCACTTCTGAAGGACAGTGGTGGGAGCAGTGAGTCCTCACTCAGTTGCCCACTTCCTGGAGTCACCAGGAATGTACGATCTATGTATCAAAATATCCTCAGGACACCCCACAGAAAGCCATTTGGGAACTCCTGTGGGGTAATCGGATGACCCTGGAGAGTTTCTGTTTGTTGTCCTTGAGAGGTCACTTTCTAGTTCCCTACTTGGGCAGGTGGTGAATCTGATTTTGACTACTAAACTGCATTGAGGGAGAAGATACTGAAAGAGACTGGACATCAACAAAGTTAGAAAGAAGCTGAGAAAAGTGTTCACAGCCATGAACCACAGAAACCTCAACTTCCTTTAATCCTTCTTCCAATGTCTAGTTGAGGTACAGATATTTGCACTTGCAAACTGGAAATTTTGCTACAAGTTGGGAAGTCACCTGTTGGAAGTAAAAGTGGAAGAAAAAATAGACCTGAACAGATTTGTGGATAATAGAATAACTCTGAGACCTGCTCTGGAGCTCTGAACAAAACCCCAAAAATTGCAATGTTAAGGTGGGAAGTAAAGTGTTTTTAAGAGTAAAAGAGAAAAACAATGTTTTATGCATTTTTTTTGTAAAACCTCATTTATGACAGGCTTTATTCACCTCCTAGAAAACTTTTCTCCATCTGCAACAGGTGCGAGGAGAGGCTGTGAAGATAGAAAGGGGTATTAAAAGCCTATCTTATGCAAGACAGTAGAAGTGCTTAACTTTTTCACCTCAAAAAATGAAGGCTGAGAGGAGATACTTGTTGCAGCCAATAAATATTTCAGGAGGTAAATATCAAGGAGAGAGAGGAGGTCAGTGTTAACACAAAATTATATGACTGTGAATTGGCTATGAATTATTATCTTGCAAATAGCTAGAGACAGTAAAAAGCAAAATATAAACCAGAGAATATGTCTTTGTTGATCTGGGCAATATTTTTTTTCATTAAATTGAAAGATCATAATAAAATCAGTGACAGCTTTGTGTGTTATCATGTGAGAGAGCCCTGCTGCTATGTAAGACTTTATTTTGCAACCCTTCAAAAAGCAGTTTTTGGCCCTTTATCTCTGCCTCTAGTGAGAGATGTGAAACCTGGTGAATGAAATGTGTTCAATTGAAATTAAATTCTGGTTAGAAATCAGCCACCTTATTCAGGATTCAATTTCATTAGGGATTTCTACATAGGAATTATCATCCCATGTAATTATCATTAGCAATGGTCTAGACTTGAAATCCTTTGCATAACAAAGTGTCTTCTAACCTGTAATCAAGTAGAGCAGAAGTCTTCTTGATTTCATTCTTTAATTGAGTAATCATGTTTTAGTTCACAGACTAGTGCTATTTTGTTCAAATGTCATCCCTTCCAGTACATAATTTCTTCCGAGTATCTCTTATTTTTCTCAATGTAATAAAAACCCCCATGTGCTATGTCAGCGTATCACCAGTGTCAAATGAAGGCATTTACTTATTCGTAGCATCCAATTTACCTCATACAAGAATATTTTATATATATATATATGTTGCATAGCTGGCTATTTCCTTTTACACTATAGACTAATATTGTTCCAATCTTTAGCTCAGCTGGTATTTACTGTGTTGGCTGATGTTAGTGGCAAAGCCAAGAATAAATTAAAGTGCAGCTACTTTACCAATTCATCACACAACAAGTTATTCAATTTCATTAATGATTTACTTACTCACTTGGAAACTTGCCTTTTACAATAGTAATATTAAAGGCCAAACCTAAAACATTAATTCATAAAGGCATTTACAATTTTTTCAGCCAGTACCCACTAGAAAAAAAAAAGAAAAAGAGTAAGAAGCTCCACCCAAAACAATTATAAAATTCCCACTCAAATCAACAAACTGCACCCTACTTACTCCTTCCAAATCTTGCAATTCAGCTGGAAAAGGATCATTTTGGCTTCTCCATGCCAATGACTTGGGATGCACCTCTGAATAGAGTGATAGAAAGCACCCTCAGGATAATAATCTCCTTTCAATAACCAGAAAAGTCCTTGCTCATCCTCAGGCTGTTCACTAGCTTACACACAGAACAGCTTTTAATTACATAAGTCAGATGTGTTTTTTGCTTTAAAACCGAGTTGATATCCTGGCATTGATGGACTCCAGGAATGAGCTGTAGCATATATACAGCTGAAACGTTCCTCTATCCAAAGCACATGGAGATATTGCCAGATGTTACTGTGAGGTGGATGTATTAATGAAAACTCTTGTGATGCTATTTTGCAGCAAATTTGCACTTGACAGTCTGGAAATTCTTCTAAATTCCAGGCATAGGTTAAGTGGCGTACTGACACTGAAGAATTCCTTTTACCTGTAAAACTGCCTGTCTAGTTCAGCTGCATCCAGCTTTCAAAAGCTGGTACAAAAACCAGTGCACACACCTACCATAGTCTTCATTTAGTCCAACATACTGACAATTCCTCAGTCTCACTGAAAGAAGATTTTGCAAAAAATTTTGCAAATAGGGAAATAGGAGCATTGAGAAGTAGACGCAGTTTTCCCTGCAATCTCGGACTTCCGTGCTGTTCTGAAGAGTCTCTGAATGAAACATTAGTGGATTCAGGTTCCTCAAATTTGCCACATTCTACCCAGAAAGATTTCAGTGTCCAAATTCTCCCAGTTTAAATGAAGAAGTTATTATTACAGTACCATTGCTAGGTATAATGACACATGTACAAAGAAGAAATTATATATAGCAATATTTAGTCATTGAAAATACTCAGCATATAAAAATAGTATATATATATTATTTATATATATATTATTTATATATATATTATTTATATATAATATAATATTCTGACTGTTAAATCAGAAGCTTGAAAGGCAAATAAATTAATGGAAATTAATAATAAGCACAGGATTAAATTACATTATCATTATTTGATAGGAATTTGTTGAGAAGTCAGGAAGCTGGTAACATCTAGGCTTGAGAAAGAAGCTTTCATTTTAAACATTGTAAAATACACAACAAGACTAAGCATAAATTTGCTTCTGAAAGCACTATTAAAGGAATAGCTCATTATTATTTTTAAAGGCAATAATAATTTACATCTGAGTATCATTCAGAAATCATGCTAGAAAGAAAACCAACATTGAAATGATCCTATGAAGATATCCTTGGTCATCATAGAGGAATATGCAAGAATGTCCACTGTCTAGAGTTATATTGTTATTAGATGTGGTTTTTGAAACAAAACAGTCAACTGGTCTGACAATGCCTTGTCTTTTCCTCCCTTTTTTTCCTACAGTAAAAACCCCCACCCAAAATCAAGAGACTATTTTCAGCCTTATTTTTACCTTCACCACAACCGCTGTCTGCCTCCTTAGGATCACACAAAGGAGCTCTTATTTCATCCCCTAATGCAGACGTAGCAGCCTCTTTGTCAGGATTTCCAAACTCACAATAATGATGCCCTTAACTCCTTACAGCATGATGATGTTGGAAGAGATCACTGTACATCACAATTCAGGAAAACAAACCTGGCAGTACAGCACTAGCATGTTAAGGCTCCATGTACAATGGGCCACTGTTCACTTTTCCACAAGAGTAATACTGGTTGCAAGCATGGGCATCCCACCTCAGTTTTGGAGATAGGAAGGAGCCAAAGAGGTGGGATGTGTAATGTTGTGGGCAGAGGGTAATTGTCCTGCTTTTTGCAAGTTGAGGCAGCTCAGAAGCACCATTTGGTCAGTCTCACCCTGCAACAAACGAACTATAAAATATAAAAATAGCCTATTGCCCTCCCAAAATGTAGTTCTAGACAGGAAACTTTGCCCACTCAATGTCTAAGATGTAGTAGATGAATGGAGCTCTGAGTAAAAAGTAAACAGCTTGCTGAAGGAAAAACAGAAGATGGATACTCTCCAAAAGAAACAGATCATACCAATGAGTTCCAACATTTTCTAGATCAAAATCCAAAATTTGGCAGATTTCCCTACTATAAATGCCTCTAAAAGCATTGCAAAAATTCCTATGTGGAAGTTCTAGTAAAACAAAATTGACATTCTCTATTGGTGTTGGCTTTTCCTTTATATTTTCTTACTTCCTCCCATATGCAGCCTCACACTTTCAAAAGTTATTTTAAATATTTATTACCGTGATTATTGTTGTTTATTTAAACTTTCAAAAAGACAAACAGTCATCATGAATTTTTATGATGTATATGGCAAAACTGCAAATTTTCCCAGTGCTGAATATCATACCAGTAACATCTGCCATGACTACCATGCTGTTCTTTTCTGGAAAGATAAGTTATCATGCAGAAAGACAGAACATCTTGTAGGCTGAATAAAGACAGGACATGCTTATGCTAATGTAATACTCAATCTTTTTTTCTTTGAAAATCCTGAGGGAAGTGAAGATGTAAATAGTAGCAAGAAGCTCTATTATCTGTTCTTGGAATAAGACCCTTTAACTAGTAGATTTGCCACCAACCTAAAAAACAATGGTTAAACAAAAGTCAACAGCTAAAAAATGTCAGGCTTTTATAAGATAATTTTGAAAGGTTGCGAGGTATTTGTGAAATGTTGTTTAAAATTTATATGTTGCTCAGCAGGCTGCAGATAGAAAAGAACATAAATAGTTTAAAAGAGGACTTCTGGTCCTCTAAGAGGTGAGACAGAAGTCTTTTATTTATTCCTCAGAAAAAAAAGCTTTGTAACTATGACAGTGGCAGATGAGACAGCACGATTCAAGGAGTAAAGACTCTGACAGGAAAGGAGAAATTAATCCAGGCTTTTTACAGCACAAGAGCCCTCTTTCTGCACTGACTGGAAAGATACTAAGGCTTGTAAACCAAATTGCACTTTTTTGCATGGCATTCACATTCACCAAAGCAGTAGAGAGCTAGGTCATTTCTTATAACCCTTAAGTTTACTGCAACTTTTTCAAAGAATGAAAGCTTTTGCAGTAAGCTAGAAAAGTTGTTTTAGTTCACTATGCTGTTGCTGAGTGGTGTTTCTCACCCCCTCTGCAAGGTCTCTTCCAGTTTCTATTTAGCAGGCCACTGTCTTCCCAAGGAAGAGCACTGAAAAATCTACACATTTGTCTTGTCCCTAAGAAGTATGCATCAGAATGTAAGGAGATCAGCTTCAGTGATGAGCATAATGACCCCATTACTCCCCATCCTCCCTTCAAAATCTGTCACATTTTATGTTACCTATAACTGTGTTTATGCCACTCGAACTTTGCATTGTAAATGAACTGAAATAATTTCACATAAATCTCTACATCTTATCATCATATGTCATACCGAGTTATTTCACACAAATCTCTACATCTTATCATCATGTGTCATACTAAAATAAATGAGTGGAGCCAAGCAGAATAAACAGACTCTTCACAGAAATATATTAATTTATGTGAGGGAAAGCAATGGCATCATATTATCATTAATATAGTACATTTACGTATTGATAGTGTCTGAAACATGAACAAACTGTGTTCCATTATAAAAGACACTGTATAAACTCACAGCATCTGAGATCCACAATCAGCTTTCTGTAGCCAGATCTCTCATTGTTATAAATAAGGGGAAAATAAATTTGCAAAAACCACCTGAAATTGGTAGCAAATGAATGCAAGGACAACATAAGAAGCATAAAAAGCTTAGTATTGTACTTACTCAACCTGATCTCAATACAAGAGTGTTTTGAGATACTGATAAACTATTCACATTGTACAATTACAGTGTTTAATTTCCCAGAGGAGCAAAGCTGTATGATGCTCTGTTGTGCGTACCTTACTCCATATAGAGACAGTTTCTACAGGAGATCATTAGTTCTGCATAAACTTTGTTACAGTTGCACCTGAAGCTCTTTAAAATCCTTCATGCTTGAAAGATTAATTAAGTTGGATGGCCCTGGAAATGTAATTCTTTTTAAATGCCTCCCTAAGGCCTCTAACTCTTCTTAAACCAAGAGTTTCTTTCCATTATTTTCAAGCCACACAAACTTCATTTTCCCACTTCAATCTGAAGAAATATCATATATTTGTCTTTTGTTCTTCTCCATTCAGAGATAGGTAGAGGGCCCTTGGGAGTTACAGGATCATTATGTTTTCTTTGGCTTGGAGAGAGATTTCATGAAAACCTTTAATTTCTGCCTTGTAAGGTAGAAAACAATGTTCTTCACCACCAAGATTTAATTTGCAGTATTGTGGTCATCCTTAACAGCACAAACTTTTTCACCACAAGTGACAACTAGTGGTACTTCCAGACTGCTGTTTAAAGGCCTCCAGCTCTCTTTTTCTCACAGGCACAGCTCCATCTCAGAAAAGAGACCTGCAGAATCAAATGTTGTTTCCCTGGTTTTGAATTCCACTTGTCTCTATACTCACCAAAGTGTGTGTAAGGCACTGATTGATAAATCCTTTCCATAGCACTTAGTTTGTGTCACAAATATTTAAAAAACCAGCAGCAAATAAAGCATCTGTAGTATACCTATAAATTAGGTGAATTCCATTTTCATAATGTCATAGGAAAAAGGTATTTAATGAGTGAGGTACTGCACTTAGGACTTAATCCTCTGAAGTCTGTTATGAATAGTGAAGGCTTCCCCTTTTCCACTCCACATCTATCTTTCAGAAGTACTTGTCTTCATGATTTTTCTTAAGAATTATATATAGATATATATTTAAAAAAACCAAAAAAATCTTCTTATCTATATTTTCAAGCATATAATCTTGCTTTGTCTCAATTACTCCAAACTAATTGTATACAAAATGGAAGAAGGTATTTGGCATTAGGCCTCTGCCACAAGAAAATGTCAGGCTGCATAAGACAGGGTGGTAATGTTAATAGCTGGAGATATCCGAGCAATAAAGACTCTGGACCAGTTCCCACCAATGTAAATTACTGGCTTCACATATTAAAATGTTCATTTGTTATTTAATGACATCTTCAAGTGATATTTTATCTACTTTATTATCTTATTAAAAATTAAGAGATACATGCATGGTCATTAATTTATACATTCGCAGAAATAAAATGTAAGGAGGTAAATTCAGGAAAAAGTGTGTGGGTATAGACCTTAATCATACTAATATCTCCCTATCCAGCATCTGTCTCCCAAAAGCTGGGAGCCTGAAATAAGAACTAATCCAAAGATTGAAGAGTACTATTGTTTCTTAAATGTCTTCATCAAGCTATTTCTGTTGCCTGTAAACAGAACAAAATCAAATCAGTCTTCTGGAGGACTTGAAAGTGCTTACTCAAAGACAGAAGTGGATATGTAACACTGCTGCAAAGAGAAGGAATCCCCTCTGGGAAGTATTTGGCAGATAGACCTATCTGATGTGGGGGTCGCCATCTGTTAGTCTGGTAGTGATGAAGAGGTAGTCAGGAAACTGTGCTGAATGCGTTGGTAGGTTATCCAGGAGAGTCCAAAGTCCTGCAATTAATGATCCTGAATGCGTTTTTGCAAAAGTTGGGAGAAAGGAAGAGAATTGCAAGATGGCACAGTCTGCCATTGACTTGACATTCATAAAAGAGGAATAGAACAAGAATAAAGACAGAAAAACTGGCAGCTTCAGCCAAGGTGGGTGGGGAAATGCAGTTTAGGTTCAATGATGGGAATTAATATATATGAGCATAAATAATGCCCCCTGTTCCAGCACCCGCTTGTGAACTCGAGAATATTGATAAATGAAAGAGTCCAGAGTCAGCAGGAACCAGGTGACGGCAAGGTGATGGTCCAGAACAGTTAGGTTTGCATCACGAGAATAAAGAATCCCAGAGCAGCAGTCATCTTGCCCCTGCTCCCTAACATAAAAGACACCAAACTGTGAAAGACAACATTGCAGCAACCAGTTTGAGAAGAACTTTGCCACTGATTTTCTTAAGCTATCCCTATTTTGTGCACAGTAGCACCAAGGCTGCAGCTGCCCATCCCAGCCCTGCAGGCAGAGTGGTGGGTGCCTGGTCCCTGATGCTGTGCACCCTGCCAGAGGGCTGGGTGGCTGCTGGCCGAATCAGTGTGGACAGCTCATCAGGCAGAAATGGTAATGGAAAAAAATGCATTCTCCTCTGACACACAGGGATCAAACTTTTTGCTCATTACAATGCCACAGACACTGCCCCCTCCCAAAGCTGATAAACTACAAGAGTAACTGATCCATCTTACATCCATCCTGCTATATGGAACTCTGCCCCTTTGTTGCTTGGGTCTGTTTCTTATACATACACTTATATCTCGCTTACAGAAACAGTTTTGCAGGAAGTTTGTGATGTAAAGGGGAATTGATGCAGATAGCAACAACATGGTCTTATTAAATTTTATAACCTGGAACAGTATGATGCAGCAGTAAATGTTTTCCCTGAGTGCAGTTTGGGGCAGCTATATTTTATATAGGTTTTCAGTTAATCTTGACCTGACAAACACTCAAATATGGATCTCAAGGGATAAATCCTTCAAAAAAAAAAGAAAAAAAAAAGAAACTTGCCTTTAAACTGTATTATGCAATTCATAAAACAGCATGAACTCTGCAATAAACTGTATCATGCAACTCAGGAAATTCATGATACTTTGAAACCCAGTTCAACATTCTCATCAATAGGAGAGAGAATCTGCAGTGACATAGTAATTTATTGCATTTTAATATATAAATAACTGTTGAGTAAAAAACATTAAATCTAATTTGACAAAGTAAAAAATTTTATGCACCAAACTCAATTTAATTTAATTTTTCTCTATTACCCTTTTGTCACTAGTATTTCAAGAAGCTAGGTTGCGTGGTTCATGTATTTATTGTGACTGAAGCTCCACAAAATTGTTTCAATTGATGTGAACACTTTATCTGCTGCTTTGGTTACATCTGTGATAGAATTGCTTTTACTTGGTTACTTTTGACAATGAAAAAAAAAGAGGCAAAGAAAATAGAGTTTAAGAGAGATCTAACACTCGACTGTATTTTTGAAGTCTTGGTAAAAAGTTAAAAAAAAGAACTCTGTTCATTCTTTGGAGGTCCTTTTTTCCTGGTAGAAGCAAATTTTCCCCTTGAAGCTTCATTGTTTATATTTTAAAAGAAGGAATAAAGTAGATACTACATAAGCCATAAACAAATGTGAGTTAGATTGTCCGAACTCCCTGAACTTCTGCCTATTTCCTGAAGGGGAAAGGTTTTATCCATCTTGGCAAATGTTTATCTTTGGATGTCTGTGGGTTAGAAACACTAAACCTCTCCAAGATATATGAGAATACACGGAGGTTCTTTTCCTCTTGGCATTGTCTGTGGAATCAACTTTGTTAGGGCAAGCAATCCAGTGACAGCAAAGTCCATGACAGTTTGATTAATACTCATTTCTTGATATTTCCACAATGTTTCTGGTTCACTATATTTTACTCACCAGTCTGTGTTGTTTGGGGACCATCAGAAATCTTTCTGATTTTGTTTAGCATCTACTTTTGCGTTTGTACTTCTGTTTTAGTGCTACATGAGACAATAAATAAACATATAAATAAATAATGCTGTCATTTGTCTAGTCATCTCAACAATATGCTCCAAGATAAATGGTTAGAGTGGAATGAAGCTGTCTCATCAAATATGTTTTTATACATCTTTCAGGTAATTAAAACAATTAAATATGAGACCCAGTGCTCAAGGACTCTCTGATTTGTGACTCTGAGTCCATAAGACAGCATGTGATTTAATGTGAAATTTAAATACTGAGAAGCACAGGACTCACTTTAGCCATTAGGAAATTAACATTATTTGATACTATTCATAGTGCAAAAGGCTTAACTTCTCATTCTGCACCAATATCTCTGGTGCCTCCTGAGGAACATCTTCATAAGCAGAGTGATACACCTGGAGAAATGTGAGGTGTTGTTTCAAACTGCAATATTCTTTAATTCTTTTTCGTCTTCTTCTTCTGTCTTATTTATATTTATCAAGATATTCCCAACTCAGGTGCCTCTGACGACTATTACTGTGATAGTGTTATTATAAAATGGAGAGGCTGCAAACCTGATCTTTGCTATCAAAGCCAAAATATTAAACCTCCCCTCCCCCTCCCTCAATTCCCCCCTAATTCCCAAACCAAAAAAAAGCCCATGAAAAACAGGCAAAAGCAATTTGTTATATGCTTGAGTTAGGTATCCTTGTAAGATTGTTTGCTCTGTAAGGGAATTGTGCTTTCTTGAGGTAATTAGGTCCCAAGTTGATTTGCTCTGCTCTCTTTTACAGAATGTATTGCATTATTACCACTTGGAAGACAGAAAAGCCCTATGCAAAAGGCACCTTTCTCTAGCAAATGAATAAGCTTGTATTTTTTTGGATAGAGGTGATGAAGGGAGCTTGCATTGACAGCACTAGAAATTGCATTATAGCTTAGGAATTGATAGGATATAAGACCTCACCCTCGTTAGGAGGAGCTCCAATTTTGCACCCTAATTTTTTATTACAGAATAATGTCTTTCCATCAGAACAGGGAAGAATTAAGTAACACCGAAACATAATGAGACACGTATTTAGGAAGGAGTCTCCACATCCTCTTTAGATGGGGATAGTTCTTCACAACTGACGTCAGTACACCAGTGATTGGATCGCAGTGGGGCAGAGGCCTTGTCCCTATGGCAGTGATGCCTCAGAGGAAGGAGAGAGGTCTGACAATACCCTTCTTCCTAACATCCTCATGGTCTAGCTGAAGGCAGCCTCTAATGTACATTGCACTTCGGGAGCACTGAACTCTGGAGGAGAGGAGGAGGCAGAGGAGCTCCCACAGGTGGTCTGAGTCATGTTGGTTTTCCAACCTGGAGGTGCCTAAGTATGTGCTCTGGTGATGAACAGATAGGGGAACAACTGAGTCAATGAAAATGAGGGTCCATTTTTCTCTTTTGCTCAAAAAGGATTTTAAGACCAGAAAACAATTTACTGTTCTAATGTGGATTCATATCCTAGCTCTTTGGGAAGTTTACTGTAGTGATTAATATCTGTAGTGAGAAAAATCTGATGAATCCCATCATGTGAAAGAAGAGGAACGGAAATCTTCCTGGAGGAACCTGGATTGCCAACCATCCTGATCACAGCAGACACTTAGAGAGGTGGCCCTCCTCAGAAGGGTGGAACTCCCAAGACACATGGAGACATAATAAGAACCGAACAGAACTAAAATAGAATTAGAATCATAGAATCATTTAGGTTGGAAAAGACGTAAAAGATCATTGACCATTAACCCAGCACTGCCTAGTCCACCACTAAACCATGTCCCTAAGAGCCACAACTACACCTCTTTTAAATACCTCCAAGGCTCAACCACTTCCTTGAGCAAGCCTTACTGTGAAGAAATTTTTCCTAATGCCAATCTAATCTTCCCCTTGTGAAATTTGAGGCCCTTTTCTGGTCTTACCGCTTGCTTCTTGGGAGAAGAGGTCAAATTCCACCTTACCACAACCTTCTTTCAGCAATAAAGACCCTCTTCACCCTCCTTTTCTCCAGGCTAAACACCTCTCAGCCCCGTCAGCTGCTCCTCATAAGACCTGTGTTTCAGATTTCACAGCTCCATTGTCTTCTCTGGACACGCTCCAGTGTCTCAACGTTCTTTGCCAAAGCTGGACACAGCACTTGATGTCTGGCCTCACCAGTGCTGAGTACAGGGGGGCAATCACTGCCCTAGTCCTGCTGGCCAGGATGCCACCAGCCTTCTTGGCCATCTGGGCACACACACTGGCTTATGTTCAGCTGCTGTGAGCCAGCACCCCAGGTCCTTTTATCCCTGGCAGATTTCCAGCTGCCCTGCCCCAACACTTTAACACTGCAGAGGATGCAGGGTCCGGCACTTTGCTCTGTTGAACCTCATCTAATCAGCCTCTCTTCATCAATTCAGCCTGTCCAGATCCCTCTGCAGCACCTTCCTACCCTCCAGCAGATCAACACTCCTGCCCAACTTGGTGTCATCTGCAAAATGATTGAGATTGCATGTAATCACCTTGTGCAGGTCATTGATAAAGGTATTAAACAGGACTGGCCTCAATACTGACAGTCCTGGGGACACCATTTGTGACTGGCCATCACCTGGATGTAACACCTTTCACCACCACTCTCTGGGCTCAGCCATCCAGCCAGAGTTTTGCCCAGTGAAGAGTGCATCTGTTGAAGCCATGCACAGTCAGGTTCTCCAGGAGCTGCTGTGGGAAACAGTGTCAAAGGCTTCACTGACGTCCAGGTAGACAGTATCCACAGCCTGCCTCTCATCCACTGAGTGGATCATTTTGCCGTAGAAAGACATCAACATGGCCAAGCAGGACTTGCCTTACACAAACTCACACTGGCTGGGTCTGATCCCCTGGTTGTCCTGCACGTGCTGTGTGATGGCACTCATGATAATCTGCTCCATACCCTTTCCCAGCACAGACAGGCCTGTAGGAACAGCCCACCATTTGCACTTTTCCCTGGATCCTCCTTCCTGTCCTTCTTTTAGATGGGCATTGCATTTTCCAAGCTTCAGTCAAATGGGACCTCCCCAGTTAGTCAGGACTGCTCATAAGTGAAAGAAACTGACTCTCTGAGCACTTCCACCAGCTCCCTCAGTACAGCTGTGTGCATCCTATCCAGCCACATGGACTTGTGTGTGTCTACGTGGTATAGCAAGTCACTGACATTTTTCCCTTGGATTAGGGGGCTGAATTCTGATTCCTGTCTGGGTCTTGCTGTTTGGGGACTGGTCATCCAGAGAACAACTGATTTTACTAATAAAGACTAGGGCAAAGTCATTAGGTACCTTGGCCTTTTCATCATCTTTTGTCACTGTGTTTCCCCCCATATCCAATAAAGGGTGGAGAATCTCCTCAGCTCTCCTTCTGTTGTTGATGCACTTACAGGAAAAATAATATTATCTTTTACTGCAGTTCCTCAACTGGGTGAGGAAAAAATCAATAAACATATGAAAGGTGTATATGCCATGCATTCTTTTTCTATCTTAAAGATCATAAAGAACAGTGATAGGCTAACATTCTTCTGCTAGCAGCTTTGCACACTACACCTTGTTGCTCAGTAAAACCTCAAAAAAAAAATAGGTTATTTTGACTTATGTAGGAGACTCAATATGCTGGAACTGAAACAGGACACAGCTTTGCAACTGGCTCAGAGAACAATGTACTTTAGTTCATCTGCATTATCTTTATGGAGAGGTTGAGTAACATTTCATCATTTTAGCCCACAAATCAAGTCAGCTTCCAGATTCCATTCATACACATTTCTACCTCTTTCTTGTGTCTTGCTGTCCCTTAAATGATTATTTATTGGCACAAAAGGGTGTAGACTTAAATTGGTTAGGTAAGAATTGAGTTTTCCTCCTAAGAAATTTTAAGTACAAACGAAGAACAGAAAATCATTAGAGAGCAAACTAACTTTCACTAAGGTGAATTAGATGTGTTATACCCACAGATTCACCAAGCAGAGTGTTATAAGTTTCATTGAGTTTTCTGTTCCCTTCGGTATGAACAAACAAGACCAGGCAAAATCCTCAGGTAAGAAGCTCATTCAATTCCTCAGGTAAAAATCTCATTCACTGCAAGAATTTTGCAAATTAAATAAAACCTTTCTTAAACCTGTGTGGGAAGCTTTTTTAATCTTCTTTCTGTACCTATTTGGGCATTTGAGAAATAGGAACTCTGCCTTACTTGGTGCTCAAAATAGTTCATGTGTTGTTTTCCCCTTTCTTCCAGTCTTTTGAGATTGTTTCACAAGACCTTTTGTGTGACAAGGTGTTGCAGATAAATATTCTCCAAGGTGTCTGTACCTGGGCAAGTTCCTGTTGCTAATTAGACCCATGTGCCTTATTGCTGCTGTTGTGGAGCACACACAAACTGCAACCGTTGTGAAGTCAAGCTGCAGTGCTCACAGGATTAATCATACCTAACATTCACCAGTCCAGGACAGAAATTATTGCAACAAATGCCTGTTAATATGCAAATGAGACCTCTCTTGCTTCAAGCATCATCCTGTAATTACCCAGCTGTTTCTCAAGTGTGATTTATTGAATCAGCAATTTATGAAGATAGAATGGCATAACTTAATTTACTTGCGTAGCTTCATTAATGGTTAAGGGGTAGAAATATGCATAATGTCACTACTCACAAATAGTATTTGTTAGCACTAGAAGTTGATATGGGTCATTTAATTTGTCTATGGAAATTCACTTACACTGTGTTCTGAAATCAACAGCTCCTCAACAGGCTTGCCTCTCAAATGTTTCCTGCAGCATTCTCGCTCATGGCTTGAGCATCTAAGCCTAAAGACAGGCTCTGAGAAAACAGGAACAGCTGGTTCTAAACAAAAATTAAATAGTTAGATTAATTGAGTAATACCAGTATTTGGTAATTAGTGAAGGACTGACTGCATTCCTTGTTATTGTGTCACTGCTGAATACAAAGTTAAATGAAAACTGTGTGTATTGTAGAGGTTGAAACAACATATATAATCATAAAAATAAATAAATGTATGCCATAATTTCTTTCATGACCAATAATATGTTAGGAATCTGAGTGCTGAAGAAAATAATTGATAGTGTTAATCACTAAAAGAGGCATATATACAGCTTTAATTCTTTTTTTTCAGTTGCCTTGCACTGCTGAATATCTCAGCTATAGGAATTGTGGGGAATGCAAACTAAACTGAAAAGTCATGTTCTAGAAACATTATTTTTTTTATATTCCCGATACTGTATTTTCATGAGATTATTCTGTGTTTGAATAATTTTTCATCACTTCAGTGTTCTCATTTCTACTCCAGATACCAGCAAAAATTATTCTTTTCCATAGCTTCTCTGTTTATCACTTTCTTCAATTTCTAAGATAATTTTCGCAACATTATCTAGGCTTTTTGTGGTGAGGGTTTGGCAAGTATGTCTGTAAATGAAACTCTTCAGGCAAAGTGAAGGATGGTCTTCTCTCTTGTGGTATTGAGAAGCCCTTTGCACAGGAAAGCCAGATCATCTAGAGGAAATATATGGGCGTGTTGAGTTTTTCTCCCCAAAATTTTTGGAACAAAAGCCTTTATGTTTGTCTGCAAGTCACAGGGCACAGGAAGCAGAAGTAACTTCCTTGAACTTAAAGGAATTTGTCATTGTAAATCCTACATATACAGGATTAAGCTATGAAAAACAGATTGTTTCATGATTTCTCCCATCAATTACTTCTTCATTCCAAGAACTGGGCCTTTGATTTCTATAATATCAGATACAGCTTTGAAGGTTATTCAACAGAAAAAACAGAAAAGATGGAATCTGGCCTTAATTTAATTATAAACATTTAAAATATATTTTAAGAAGGTATAAAGAAAAGTGAGCATGGTAATTAATCCCTGTTCTTGCTAAAGACACCTTGAAGTTTTAAAAAGATTCTTGAAATTCAGAGAACTAAGTAGCAACCAACATTTCAGACCTCAGATCAGGGGAATGATTATTCTTTCCTTTCTGGTAAAGTCTTTTAAACCTCTGACTTTGTACTGGCAGTAAAAACACTCATTATTACACATGACAAAGAACTCTTTCTTTCAAAACATCTTATTAAGTCACCAGCTGAGTTTGGTACCAAGTTTTAGAGTGTGGGAATAATGACAGCCAACTGCTCAGCCATGTGCAGTGGGTGCTATCCCCATGGGAAAGGTCAGGGGAAGATGACAAGATGCCAGTTAATAATACACATCTAAAGCAATGATCCTCACAGGACCATCAAAACCGCAATGGTCTGTGGACAATTGTGTTTTGTCTTTTAAACCGAGCACTGGCACTCAGGTTTGTATCATCACAAAAGAATAATACGAGATGGCATCAGAAAGACAGGTCTTCTGTTTTGCTTCTTTCAATTACTGTCCATGGAGAAAATGGCCTTTATGGATGTCTTAAACAATAATTGTTCTGGTTTTCATAAAAGGTGACAGTGAAAAATGAGGGACAAGGAATTTTCTCAGAATTTTTTCCCTTAGAAAGACTTTTTCCTTGATTGGACTGAATGTGGGGCTCTGACAACCACAACTATACATATCTCTTCATTACATGATGCTTTGTAGTAGCACTACAATATTTTTATTGTCAGCACGGAGGAAGGTGAGAAGTAGAAGAGAAATAGAGATGTTCTGGGGAAGCTTGGCAATTGAGTAATGGGCTACACAGTCTCATTATATGAAGAGTTGATTTGAGACTGAAACTGAGATAGGAAACCTCCCAATATGTACTTAAAAACCTACAGTCGCCTCTTTTCCTTATTCCTCCTTCCCATCACTCCTCTGAGCATTTTCTTCTGTCCCTTTCTGATGACTAGGACAGTGTTGGATCAGATCTTAGATATCAAGGAATGCAGATGCCTAGTAGGCATCTTGGTCCCATGTCACCACCTTCTCTACTTGTTTCACTTGTTTCACTTGTTTCACGAGTGACACTTTACCAAATACAGTGCCAGCAAGAGTAGGTCTGGCCTGCCTGAATTTGATGCAATTAAGGAACAATGCTGCTTGAAAATTTACCAAATCAGATCCTGAAAGTAGAGAGATGCCAGCTGAGCCATTGTAATTCCCTTCACAAGGGGTCAGTGGCCAGGAGAGGGTTGGCAGTAAATGAGGTTGTATTTTTTTCAGTCTTTTCTCATTCTAGGTACCATGACAATTGGATCCTCTTGGGCACCTGTACTGACCCCCGAGGGACTCGCTTTAAAGTGGAAACAGTCAGAGAGCAAAATGGTGCTGAAATCTCCTTCAGTTCCAATATCTTCTGCTTAGCTGCCTCCTTCTCTCATCTACCTGCAAAGTGGGATCCACAAGCACTCGCATGTGCAAGCACCTGGACCCCGCTTCAGCACTGGCAGGGGGAGGGAAACCAATTGCAAGGACAGGGTTCAAGATACTGCTTCAGCCATCCTCCTGCAACACTGCTTGGACAGCCCTAGGAGCTGTAGGACAACAGCCGTAGAGCCAACATTACTGTATGTTGCTAAGCATAGTGTCGCTATCTAATAATTGTGTCATCCTGAAGTACAGTGGACAATTCAAATTGTGATATTCCTAGAATTCTTACAATACCATTGTCTATTATTATGCTGTTCCTAGCTTTGGCACTGGCTTGCCTGGGGAAAATTACACAATCTTTATGCTTCATTTTCCTCCATCAGGAAGCTAATATAATTGTAGAATTACATTACGTTATAGTGCTATGGGGACTTAATATGTCAAATCTTGAAGCAGAACACCTGCCTCTGAGCAGAATACTGCTGCATATCATAATCTCTTTCTCTTAGTTTCTACTGCCTCAGACATATTGCCCCACCCACCTGGCTTCTCTGCTACAGGACATACAAAGCTAGCTTGGATGTCTCTTTGCCTACAGTCATCAGACTTCCAACTGTTTTCATGGAATCACAGAATATTCTGAGTTGGGAGGGACTCATGAAGATCATGGAGTCCAACTCTTAAGTGAATGCCTCATATAGGGATCTAGCCTGTGACTGTGGATGACAGTGTTAGAGCCATTCTCTAACTGGCTGAGCAAATTTTGATTTCCAAGTAGATTGAATTGAGTGTTCATTGTTGCAGAAGAGATGGTTGGGCACCAAGAGTCACAAGACTATGATAACGAACAGAAGGCATCCAGATCTGCAATTCTCTCTTTCCAGGTCAGTGTACTCACAAAAAAACCACACAAAACTCACAGTAGCATTATGTTATAATCAAAAGAGGGCTTTATTGAAGATAAACAGATAGCAACTAACCTATGACCATAGGATATTTATATCCACTGCTGAAATTATAACATCCAGGCCAACACAGTTTCTGCTTGTATTGTAGTCTCACCTCCCTCTCCTTTAAACCTCCATCTCAGCTTTTTCACAAACTGAATTACTGCTAACCCAAATGTGCTACCTTACCTACACAGAAAGATACCAGGTTCTTTTCATCACCTTCACAATATGGGTGAGACGTTGAATTTCTTTAAGCTACCTCATCAGAATGTACAATGCTGGACAGTACCAATTTTACCATAATGGCTCTAAATGCCCTGTATGTAAAAATGAGAAGTCCTTCCCCTCCAGTCTTCTGTAAAATATAGCAGATGTACCACAGGTATGAGGGCAGCTGTCTCTTTAGGAAACCACTGGTAAGAGAATTTGTCCTCCACCATAATACTTGTGGGCTACTCATCCTTATGAAATCATATGAATGGATCTCCAGCTATCCTAAAGAACTTGGCTGTAGCTTGGGACTATTTCAAATACACAAAAATCTGTTTGTTGACAGCAGAAAAATTTTACTTAAAAGACTCCTTTTGCATTGTATTGGGTTTGCATCGCCAGGTTTTGGTAGCAGGAGGGCTACAGAAGTGGTTTCTGTACAAAGCTACTCGAAGTTTATTCCAGTGGTCCAAGGCAGCTCCGAGATGGACGTGCCACTGACCAAGGCTGGGCCAATCAGACATGGTGACAACACCTCTGTGATAACGTATTTAAGAAGGAAATAACAAGGTTATCGTGCAGATGAAATTCTGGCCAGAGTAGGGTGAGAATATGTGAGAGGAACAGCTCTACTAACACCAAAGTCACTGGAGATGGAGGGGATGGAGGTGACCTGGAGCTAAGGTTCCCCTGCAGCCTGTGGTGCAGATCATAGAAGGGCAGCTGTGCCCTCACAGCCCATGGAGGAGCACAGGGATGCAGGGATCCACCTACCTGTGGAGGAGACCCACCCTGGAGCAGGTGGATGCCTGAGAGGAGGTTCTGAACCTATGGGAAACCCGTGCTGGGGAGCCTCCTATCAGGGACCTGTGGAGAGAGGAGCCCACACTGAAGCAGGTTTCCTGGTAGGACTTTTGGCCCCATAGGGGACCCACATTGGAGCAGGCTGTGCCTGAAGGACTGCACCCCATGTGAGGGTAACCCACATTTCAGCAGTCTGTGGAGGACTGTTGCCTGTGGAATGGACTCATGTTGAAGTTCATGGAGGACTGTCTCCTTTGTGAGGCACCTCACGCTGGAGCAGGGTGAGGACTCCTCTTCCTGAGAAGTGGGAGAAACAATGGATGATGAACTGATCATAACCCCCACTCGTTGTCTCCCTTTGCTGCTGGGGTAGGTAGAGCTGGGAGGGATGGAGAAGAAGGGAGAGGTGTTTTTAAAGTCTATTTTTACTTCTCATTTTTCCACTCTGATTTTGTCACTAATAAATTCTACTGATGTCCCCAATTCAAGTCTGTTTTGCCTGTGACGGTATTTGTTGAGTGATATGTCCCAGTCCTTATCACAATCCATGAACCCTTCATTGTATTTTCTCCCCACTGTCGAGTTGGGAACAGAAGTGATAGAGAGGCTTTGGTGGGTGCCTGGTGTCCAGTCACCACATTCCTACTACATGCATGGACCCAAATCTGATTTTGGTCACAGACAGTAAAAATCTAAAGACACGTCACTGGTGTTACTTTAGGGATATTGCCTCATACTTCCTTGCAACTAAGAAGTGGGGTTTTTTTGTGTTCTGTTTACTCAGATATCTCATATCCTATTATTCTGATATCAGTAGGCAGGAAGAATTAGTGAAGAAAAAGCATACCTGTGAATTCATCATTCCTGAGGGAAACACTTCAAGTTTTATTTTAGATATTACTCAGATATGTCATGGGATCAATGTCCTATACAGATGGACTATGCTAGTATGATACTGAGCAGATCTTGAAAAATATCTGGTAAAAAGAGCTCTTGAATCCTCCAAATTACACTCAGATATGCAGCCTGCCACAAATGGCAAATTAAGACAAAAAGTGTAATACAACATCCAACTAATGAGAACCCTAGAGTAGTGAATACAACCAATTTAAACCAAGGGGTCAATGACAGTCACAGCTTTAATAATTCTAAAGACATTTAATATTGCACAGGGATAGAAAACTTGTCTTTTATCATAAAGAAAACCAAAAACCCAAACACAACTCCCCAAGACAATGAAAGCCAAAGAAAAAGCGAACTTTTCCCAGTAACAAGGACAAGCAATGAGAACCAATTCCACTTCTAAAACTCTAAAACTAATATAATCGGGAAATTTGACAACTTCACTTGCGAAACAGGGAATTACAGAAAATTTTGTTACATTACATAATCACACATGAACCAGGGCCAAAATTATAACCTAGAACAAAAAAAATAGAGAAGAATGTTCTTCTTAAACACTCTCAGAAGTTATTCCTTGTCTTTCCAAGGTCAGTTTTGAGGAATGAAAGCAGAACACAGAAAAGAAAAAGCAGAACCTGGAAATCTTCCACATGCCCCACACCTCGTACATCTCTTTTAGGTATGTGGAGCACCTGGAAGATGTTACCACTTTGAATCAGCATCTTGCAATTCTACTAGGCTGAATACTAAGCTGTGCATTAGAGGATCAAGTTCTCAGAGGATCCTCCTCTCAAGAGGATCTCTTGCCAGATCCAGAATTATTAGTATGCTATTACTTACTCTATAAGTAGTAATCACAAGATACCAAATACATGAGTAAAGGAAACTGAAATTGAAACTGTTGATGGATGTTTTCCCATTTTACTCATTCTCTTTTTTCTCATTATCATATTTCAGACTGTATAAATTATTGATTGCTGTGATATAAATAAAACATATTTTTATGCTGGAGATAATTCTAGTACTGACTTCAAGTTCCCCCCTTTAGAGATCTAGTACTACCTCTGAAAGATAAATTGTTAAGAGAAAGAGAATGGTAAATGTTGAAATCTTAAACTTTAGTTTCACTTGAACATAAGATTCAAAACAAGCAGCAGGATTAAAGAAAAAAATTGCCATATATCTCCTTAAACATCCAAGTACTCCTTTTTGCTAATTTCAAATCTTGATTGTTTGGAATCAAGCAGCAAAAGTGAAGGGCCTTCAGATTTTTTGTTAAGTTTTGACAGCCTGCTATCCTCAGGTGGACATATTTCATGAAAACAAAACCCTGAATTATTATCCATCCATTAAGTACAAACAGTTTACATAAAATTAATATAATACCACCCTGTTTCATGCAGGCTTTTTTCCCCCTGGTTTATTATTCTGTCTAAAGTTGATTCTTAAAACAACTGCGTTTAATTTGTTTCCTGTCTTCATTAGCCGTCTAGAGTTTTTACTGTGTGTGAAATTCTTGTGGAGTTATAAATTTAAGTTACATATTTGCTTGAGACAAAATTGCCCTTCTGCTTTCTGAGGGAAAGAAACATAAGTTTCTAGTTTAACTAGACTGAGATTTTTTACTGTTGTTAATCAAACTGAGTGCATGGTTTCCTACAGAGGTAGACTGAGTCAGTCCACCTGAGCTTTGCCCTCACAAAAGAGCCTATTTATGTGAATCACAGAAGCAGTGATGTTAAGGAATTTTTTGTCATTCTACATAGTTTTCAGAATATCCTGTTGTGAGATCAAAATGAGCTGTTTAAAACAAAATAGACAATTTAGTTTCTATTATACCACTGTTATAAGTATGTCCAATAAGTATTATACACTTAGTTAAAAACTGACAAACAAAATTAACTTTCTTTGCCAAATATTCCATGATTAAAGCTAACATTTAAAACTAGATGCTGTTTCAAGATCAATTTGTCGAAGATCAAGAAGTTTATTTTTCAAATGAAAATATTTCAGCTAGGACAATGTTAGAAATCTATCCCCTCCCAATTAATTTTTTTAATGCATTGCTCTCTACTAAACTATTGTAATCCAAGAATCAAGAGGATTTAACCTGGAAGAAAGTATCTTATGTTTTTCTACATTTTGATACACAACCTTAAGCAGCAGAAAAAGCTTGTTGGTGTTTGCTGCCACTCTTGAGGACACTTCAGGAACATTCCTTCTGCTAATCCAGACTTTCTGCAATTTTTACTTGAACAGATGAGGATATTCAGAATATTAAGTACATCTCCAGTTATATAATATTGTAGATATGAGGTACTCATATTTGACCCAAGGCCAGTATTCATATTTGATATTCGACAGGAAGAGGATTTTTAGCAGAGGGGGATGAATCAAGCACACTTCCTCTAAATCCAATAGGAGAAAGAGTGGCATGGTTCTTTCATTATTGAAGCCATGGTCCTTTTGAGGCTTACCCCAAAAATGGTTAAAACTAAAGTTAATCCATGTTGTCCTGATATTTGAAGCACCAAAGCACCATATTTGCATTTTTCACCATAACCATACTATTTATCCTATTCACTTCTGTATGCCTTTTTCAAGTACACTCAATCTTTCACCTTTGAAGGTCTCCTTAGACTTCCTAGAAAATACCTCCATTAACCACTTCCCTAAATTTACTTAAGTAATTGTTACCTATCAGTATAAGATTCTAAAGAGTGAGTTAGAGATAAAAACAGAATTGAAAATTATGTTCCCATAACACAGAAAAATTTCTTTGAGCTCAAGACCTCCCTTTGACAGATATGGTTACTGCTCATCACAGCCTACACAGAGATACCTGAAAACATATATAACCGCTATAAAAAAAAAAGATGCAAGACAAAATCACCATATTCCTCTTCTTTCCCTGCAATCAAGCATCTCTTTCCCCTCTGCAACCCAAAGTAGGCCTGATTCCTCAGGGGATGTCCCTTCCTTGCCAGAGCTGTGTGGGGAACTTGCAGAGGGCAGAGGGTTGTGGTCAGTTCAACATGCAAAATGTAAAAATTCTTTTTGGGTTTACCCAGAATGAGCCTAGGTGTGATCACAGCTACCATCCTTTCCTCAGGAAGACAAAAAAAGGGAAGGAGAGGTTGATACCTGCCTGGGGCTTGCTCCAGCAAAAAGTGGGGGGGTTGGTACTTCAGGCATCAGCTCTGTAAGCCCAAATGTGACAATATGGGCCTAAAGTGTCCCTTATTTGTCTCTTGCTTTCTCTTCCTCACATACATTATGTGTGCTTGCAAATAAGACCCTAAGAGTTGACAGTCTGGCACTTACAATGATCACCGAGGGAGCTTATTCATTCCTGTCCATGTCACCTACCCCTATAATGGGTCATAAAAATACCACATTTATATTTTATAAAAACTTCAGGCAGGGTCTAACCCCGTTCCTCCAAGAGTAAAATATTAATTAAGTGAGACTTTTTACTTGCTGTGTCATCACTGCTGATAAGGAAAAATGAAAAATAATCATTAAAGTTAAAAGTGTACTTAATTTTAAGCATTTCAAGTATTTTTCAATTTTTTTTATATTCAAGTATTTTTTATTTTAAAAGTGCGTTTCCTTGCTTGAATCTGTTAAGAATATTTAAACCTACTGATACATATTGACATCTGACCATTTTATCTCTATTTCTGTGATAAATTATAAAATGTTTTTGAACTATAATTTTGTTTCATGAATTGGGTTTGTTCAGATGCTTTAAAAGGTAATCTATCTTAAACACACTGGGAAAATACGGACCATATACTTGAAGGACAAAACTGAATTGATGTTTTTGCTGGTAACTTTACAGGAAGGGAGAAAGTCCAGCCTCTTTCATTTTTATGTATAGGTTTTCATGTTTGCTATGCAAAGACTGAAAGCATGTGGGCAGCTAAAGGGGTTCTCAGAAGGAAATTTTCATCAAAACCAAAAAGGGAAATTATTGACATCTGTAACCGAAAGTCACTCTCTGCTGACCTTTCCACTGTAACTGTGGTTACAGTAACACTGTGATGTTTTCTTCCAGTGTTATTCTCCTTGTTGTGCTAATAATGAGTGTCAGAGGGGAACTTTGGCTATGTAAAAAGAGGCCACCAGAACTTATATAATGTTCTTCTCTCTCCTCCACAGCGTATCATGAAGAATGTAAGATACGCGAGAACCAAAGATCCTGAAGCATCCTTTATGTGATATTAATTGAAAGAAAGGGCCAGTAAAGAAAAAAACCCCTGCCATTATATCCTAGTAAAAAACATGCAGATATTAACTATTTAGATCAAGTGATTACATCAAGAACTTTATAATTATCCTGTGCTTAATAAATAATCCTTTCATGTCCTATCATTATCCTATCCTGTATGATATGGCACCAGTACACATTGTAGCAAATTATAAGACATATGAATGCAGATGAAAACCAGAATATGAGTGAAGAGTGAGTTTCTTGAGGTTTCCACATCAATGTGCTTGTGAATTACAGCACAGGCAAGTGTTAGCATAAAGCCCACAAGTCCTCCTTCAGCGCTCATTCCTGATCTCACACCTTGCTTTTCTCCCTGTTATTTCGTGTCCAGTCTGGGCAAGCCTCTGTTTTTTATGCAGTCATACACAGAAATGGTGGGACTGCTGTCTGATTGGGGTTGGAGAAGGCTGAGCTGGACACAAATATTTGGTGATTGCAGGATTCTGTTCCTATTCCTCCAATTAACCCCACGGGCTTATTTTTCACAACAGACATGATTTTTATCCTGCGTGTTTCTTCCTGTGATCACCTGTGTTGCTGAAAACTGGGATCAGGGGTGAATTGAGGAAGCTGGGACCTGACAAACTGCTGTCAATCTCCGCTGTACATGTGTGGTTCAAATGGCATCATGCTGGACCACCCTTTCTGCAACCAGCATCCTTCCCAGATCCAAGTGACACCTTCTGAGTGAATCTCCTGACCACTCCTCCTTCACTCTTCCTTCATAAGCTCATTCCACTGCACCAGCCACTGCATTTTTTTTTCTAGTGAAAGTTTAAAACCTCTTCCCTCTGAATTCCAGGTCATGTTTCTATCCCTTTTAGCTATCATTCCCCTGTTCGTGTATTGATTACACATATAGTCATAACATTGATATATCTAGTGTAAACCCTAGTAGTTACCAAAGTTTTCTCCTACTAGAGAAAATGATTTTAAAATTTTTGTGAATGTTCTAAGTCAAGCACCACAGGGACCACTGGCATCCAATGATAACTTGGCAGGTTTGGAGGTGTTTTGCCTGAACAGTGCTGGGACACTGGTTTTATGGGTGGTAATTTATAAAAGAATAATGTTGGCAGGCAGTGACTGAGATACAAATCTAGAGTCAATGAAATATGTGCTTTTAATTTTAAGCATAACTTGCATATTCTCATCTGTTTTATAAAACATATGAGAAATGGATAACTTAACTTGCTTGCAAATGCAAACAAAAATAATAGTACGGAAGCATCCTTTCTGTACACATAACAGCCAAGAAAAGCAAAGTACTTTACAAAGTTAATGACAGAATATGTAAAATTTTTAATCTCTCTACAGTGTGTAGGTGGTGAAAATGGTCACCAAAATAGGTCAGAAAATTCTCCAAAAGTTTATATATTGTAGGAACACAAGTCATGGACCAAATTCACATCTTTTGCCTCAGCTGTTGTTTCAGGTGAAGAACTTGCCTGTTTTATTAGGAAGACATCTGAATAGGACAGTAGAACAGATAAAGCTTTCCCTTTACAAAAGATCATTGCTTCTTACACAGATACTCATTAAGTCATTAAGTGAATTCCTTTTTTTTAATGGGTTTGGGGGTTTTTTTGCAAGGAGACAGCATTCTGACATTTTGAAATACACTGACAAGATAATTGTAAATCCTAAGCCTGAAAGAGAATACTGAATGTGAGCCCAGCATTAAATCACATTGAATCCTAGGCTGCTAACAAGCTCTATAGCATCATGACAAGTATAGATGAAACATGTAACATCTAATTCATCGCTTCAGTACTTACAATAAATATGCCTGTAATTTTAAACTGTTTGTAGCAAACACATAATGTGACAAATAATGCTATAAACTTTTATCTCCTGGGAGGATACAGATTTCAGACAAAGTCCACAAAGAAAATCCATGTATTAAAACATATTTTGTAGAAAATACACTAATCATATAACAGAAAAGAAAAATTGGTGTCCTGGTGATGTTATTTCTGAATACCTGGATATTGTCAAAGAACCTAACATGGGGGTTCATGTCTGTTTAGGGGCTCAGTGAAGTCAGTGGGGTGGTTCATGTGCCCTTAAGGCCCATGCAAAATCCTGGAGCTGTGCAAATTGCAGAGTTCATGTTTATGGATTAGTGCCTGGGAGAGACTGAAATGTCATGGCTTAAACATAGTTAAAATCACCAAAGGACTTTTGTCCACTCTATCAAACTGTGCAAAGAAGCAACTGCTCCTCTGTGACTACCAAAGCCCACCCCACCCTGAGTATGCTTCCTGAGGGGAACTGGGCTGAGAGTTAAGCCTCCTGATGGGAACTTGAGATACAATAAAATAAAGGTGTCACTATTGTTTATATATCTCAGGTCTATGGAGAAGTAAACAAGCCTGGGGGGAGTAGAATGTATCCACAAAGGAAGCCACCCTCATCAGATGTATTGAAAATCAGCTCCATCTGGGGGGAGGCCACAGCCCACAGACCCATTTGCTGAGGCCAGGTTTGAACCCCAGGAGGAGGTGAGTGTTTGAGTGTGTAATGGCAAACCTCTGCCCTGAGGAGTCAACTGTCACCACCTGGAGGCTACAAGCCAGGGATTGAGGTCAATGGAGGCAAACACTGCAGGGTGGGCTGGTGCTTTTTATCACGGTAATTGTCCTTCTTACACAACTCACTCAGGTGTAAAACTCCCTGGGAAGGTTGGATGGGGCTCAACTGGGCTGGCACAGAGGCAGCTGTCTTGTCTGAGAAGATGTCCAAAACCATCAAATACTCCCAAAAGTGTCTCCAAACTCATTTCTAAGGCCTTTTACCAAAGGACTCAAGACACACAAACACACACACACACACAGGGTACCAGGAATTTCCCACCAGAGCCTTAGCACATTTTAATCCATCAGACTTTGTGTTTTGTGGGCTTTTTCCCCACCCCAGACAGATCAAGATGTCAATCATCACCTCAACCCATGGACATCTGAGCTGCAACAAATCAAGCCTCATGTAGGTACACGTATCATTCTACTCCTATCCCTTCTTTTTATTACTTTCTTTTTCTTATACATTTTCTAAATAGTACCCTTATGCTTTCATACTGCCATATTACTACATATAATAGTAACAAAAATGGCTACATACCTACTTCGCATTGCAACCAAATTGTTCTGAAATGAACCCTATGTATGCATATTCACAAGCAGCCATCATTCAGTGTCGTTTCACTCTAATCTGCCCCAAGGGATCTATTACCAAAAACCTGGGTTGCTCTTGCCTTTCTGGGGGCGGGTCGTAACAGTAACACTTCCACATATTGCTAATGTTGTGAATAACTTCCGTGTATTAATTTGTGCCTGAAAAACAACATGATTTAAAAGCAGGGAAAACATTCACCAGAGGACTCCGAGACGAGGGGGGCAGATCGGGGGAAGATTTAGGAGATCAACACATGATGGATGTGGCTCCTCTGGAGATGGGCCAGCAAGTATGCCTAACGACCGAAACGTCTGCCCGAGAGACTGAATATGGTCTGCAATGGTCACTCAGGCATTTCTTCTGTTTCCCCTGAAAACCCACTCGGAAAAAATCAGAATCCCAAAAGAAGACTGATGAATATTAATACTCGGACAACCGGACAAAGGGAAAACCCACCTCGGGGGAAATAAAATGTATAAAAACTGGACCTTTGGTGGTGGGGTTTTGGTGAACGAAGGGGAGGCGGGTGCGCTAGAGGCCTGTCTCACGTTCACCCCGTTTGATTCCCGGGATCGAATTGATCTTTATCGTGGCTGTGATTTTTTTCTGATTTGTTCCGTACTCGCTGTCACGCGAAAATAAATTTTATTTTTTTATTATTACAATTTGGCTCACCTCGTTTATAACACTAACATTGTTATGTTTTACAGGAAGACATGAAACATCTGTTTGGGTGCCATTAGGTGTCCTTTCATAGATGAATTAGTTTATTTGCATGAATAGTAAAATGACAGGTAGAAAAAAACCCCAAAAAATGAAATGTGATGAAAAATTGCATTTTAGTTTATTCATTTTAACTTAGAGCTAGTATACAGTAATATGAAGATGTTTTCTGCTATTATCTGGCTTTTGGGATGGAGACAAAATTCACTTTTATAACTTTCTGGTGTTCCTTACTTTATGTGTTTGAAATTATCCCAGTAATTAAATGAAATGGACTAAACGAAACAATGCAGTTAAGGGAAAGGAGATGCAACAGAGTGAGGTCTCCTTAAGGGAACACAGTGAGGGAGGGGATTAATTGATTGGCTTTTTCTTTTTCTTTTTTTTTTTTCCTGGCTTTATCAAGTTGACAGGAGACCCTGGGATCAAAGGCAATATTAAATATTAATGAATGCAGAAGCATCAGAAAAGGAGGTGAGAAAAGGTGATTGTCAGCAGCTGAAGACGCAAATGAATTCAGAAGGAAGTTGAAGACATGAACACAACAAAAGACTGGTTTTTTTTCAAGCCCAGAAAGAAAAGAAAACAGGGATGATGGGAGTGGGCCAGAACTTGCAAATAAGAGCAAGAGTGAGGACAGTTGTGAATATATACACTTTTTATCATTTTCCAAGAGTAAAAGATATTTTTGAATGAATAAAAATTATATGAAGACATTGACAATGATCTGAATAAAAACATGTGAGTGAATAAGGCAAAACTTCATTTTGAAAAAGTCAGAGAGATGCAGGTAATAGAGACTCAAATCATGGCTTGTCCTTTAATCTGGATAAGGAAACTGGAGGTGAAGCTGAAGGAAGTAAATTTTACCAAAACAGAAAAGTCTAAAAAAGAAAGATACGTTTATAAAAGCCAAAATAAAAATAAAATTAAAAAAAAAAAAAAAAA
>VZDJ01007755.1:17449615-17719439 GCA_008694505.1 Cyanoderma ruficeps | reverse complement strand
AAAAAAAAAAAAAAAAAAAGAGAGAAGAAAGCCTTTAGCAGTAGCAGAAAGAAAACAGCCAGAATTGAAGAATTTGGGTTCCCAAAATTTTTCAAGAACTAAAATAAGGGCCAATTAAAACAAGGAAAAGAAATTTGTTAGTAAGTAAAGCTAGCAGATGAAAAGAGCAACCAGTTGTAGGTGGCCCTGTTTGAGCAGTGGGATTGGCTTGGATGACATCCAGAGAACCCTTTTGACCTCAGCCATTCTGTACTTTTGTGATATGGTTGTTATGGGGAATACCTGTATAAAATAATTCATGCTAGAAATAAAGTAATATAAAAGGTAAAAGAAAAGACAGAAGCCGATTCCGGGAAAGCTGGTCTGCACCCGTGACAGGACAGACATCTCTAAGAGGGAGAAAAGAAATCAATAACTGAAACGGGAATCGCAACCACGGAGATGGGCCATCAGTGATGGCCTTAACGACCGAGAGCACCAAGGCATCGACTGATCGAATCAACAATGTCTTCTCGGAAATCCCATCTGTTCATCAGCTCAGCCCAGAAACCTATTCAGGAGACCTGGAATCTCAAAAGAAGACACATGAATATACAATCTGAGCAAAGGTAGACAAAGAAAACCTGCCTCGGGAAAAATAAACGGTATAAAAACTAGACTCTTGGTGACAGGACTTTGTGAATGAGAGGGGGATAGGTGGCATAGAGGCCTGTCCAGCATTCACCCAGTCTCGATCCCGGGATCGAGACTGTCCTTTTTTCGTGGCTTTCCATGTTCGCTGTTACGTGAAAAATAAATTTTACTTTTATTTTATAAATTCGGCTGTTTCATTTATAACATAGTCAATGTAACCCTTACTGTAAGGAGTCAAACCTCCATTCTCAAAACCCTTCCACATGGAAACATAAGAAATTCCAACAGCACAGTGGCTCACAAGAACAGAGGCTGCTGGGGAAAGCATGTGGTTTCCAGAGCCAGGAGCAGGAATTACAGCGTTTTATTATGCAACACCTCTACAAGGATTTCACAATCAGCTTTAGTGTCTTTGCTGCGGTAGACCTAGTAGTACACCCTAAAACCTTTCAGACAGGTCTGTGGAGGCATTTAACATGCAGCAGTTGAAATTTTCTTACCTTATGGTGTTTGAAACGTGTTTGTCATACAAAAGAATCAAGGCAAGTTAGCTTCAAAGCCAGGTTATTTTTGTAGGGCCAAGAGCAGTATCCTGATAGTGGCACTGGAAACATGGAATGCCAGGTGCACTCCCAGGTGGGACTGCATTCATTGGCAGCGGTAGCTGTGTGCTTTATTGCACTTCTTGGCTTTGCAGAGGTTCACTTCAGGAATGCCATCTCCAAAGTAAACAATGCCCAGAACACAAGTCCTAGAGGACAGGGAGGCGCAGTGCTGGTGCAGCTGGGAGAGGCAGGCAAGTGGCAGCTCAGCAGCCCACCAGCACCCACCTTTTGTCCTGGTTTGCACAGGGTACATCTGTTACACACTCAGTGACCAGTGCATCATGCTGCCAAGCCTGTTTTATGTACAGCTGAAAGTCTGAGGTATCTTCAGCAGCACACTACTGTACTGTGTCACCTACACAGCTGGTGAGTGTTCATTCAGACAGGAGACAGCTGGGGGCTGAATCACAAGTACCCTCCAGCCATGGATAGATCGGTGCAGCAATTAAGCCAGGAGTTTATTTATGTGGTTCTGAGATCATCAGCCTTAATCTGTGATACCTGACGGTAATCGCAGGTCCCATGACAAATGTTGCCCAAGTACAACTCTATAAACAAAGTTACAAATAAGGCTTCAATTCTCATTAACTTGTTTTTCTCAGAAAGAATTTCTTAATTTCTGATTCCCTCAGATGATACATGCAAACTCTAACCAGATTTTGTGAATAGATGCATAATTTACAACTAAATTATAATTAAGGGACTTAGGACTCATCTGACAAGAATGAATTTACAGAAATGAAAATATAATTTTATCAAGTATACACAGTCACAAAGCCTCTTCCAGTTACTCATATGAGTCAGATGTTGACACAGATTATATTTTCATTCATTACCATTGCACCTTCTTTCTCCCTTGAATCCCTTTGTCTGGTTCCTAAGCAACCACAACAAGGCTCCTCTTCAGAGAGAGCCTACAGTCATGACCCCAGAATGGGATTCCTTTAGGTAGATCAGCAATGGTCCTAGGAATTTCAAATGCCTGCCACAGAATCCCATAAGGAATGGAGTACCTTGCATTAAAAGCATAAACCGGAGACACCAAGACTCAGAAAGAGACTAAATCCAGAGGCATTTCCTAAATTATGAAGCTGAAATAATTGCATGGGCTACTATCTCATGTATTTAACTTTGTGATATTCCAGACTAAAAATGACAACTCATTTCTTTGTCATTTAATTACTAGATCTGATCAGCAAGTGACTGCTCAATTGAAGGCTAGCTGTATAGAAAGATAACTATTTCAATGATGGGAAGGTAGATTATTGAAGATTATTCAAATTTTTATTCCAAAACTGTCAATGGACTCCAGTTAGGATTTGGAATAGATACTTTCATCCCTCATGTCTCAGTTTGCTATCTAAAAGTAAAATACAATATTTTCCTCCCCCATAAAAGGCTGTCCTTAAAATCCTTGAAGCTTCCTAGACAAAGAACAAGATGCATATGAAAACCTACAAATGAGAAATGTTAGCAAAATGACACCACTTGATCTTTTTTCTTATTATTAAATGCACAGATTTCATGTTAAGCAAGAACAAATTAATCTAACCTTCTTTCTTTAACAATGAAATAAAATTAATTTTGCTTTGAAATTTGGTAAATAAAGTACTATTGACCATGATGAGAGAAGGCCAAGCCTAGCTTTCACAGACTCTTTTTTCCCCTCAAAATTATTCTACAGACTAAATGCCAAAATCAGTGTTAGCACCTGTGAAACAAGTGATTACTGACTGTAGGTTCTTCCTTCCTTCTCAGAATCAGAATTGTCATAATTCCACTTTGAAAGAGGAAAAACATTCTGTTTCCAGGCATATTACCAAAGGCTATACCCAAAGTCTTCAGAAACGGCTCATGACACTAAGGTCCTGTACCATGATTAGTTATGTCACTGTGTATTCCTGCTAAGTTTGTCTGACCATAGTGAATCTTCTAAGGTTTCAATAGTTTCACTAAGAGAAAAACATTGCTAAGATTTTAACAAACCTCCTATAGCAGACTCCTAGAATAACATTTGGTCTTAGCAATCAGCACTGCTTGGCAATGTGGTCTCAGACAAACAAAGAACTTGCCATGACAAAGAAGGCATTCCAAATTTTGGAAAAATGAACTTGTCAATCTTATAAATGACATTTCAGGGGAAAAAAACCAACAAACCACATACTGGATTTCTCTTTTCCCTTCTTTTCCTGGAATGAGATACTACATGTGATTTTGGATTGAGTAGTAGTAGTAAATGTAATTTTATCTACTAATGTGTGTCAATGTAGCCTTTCAGAATAACAAAGCAATAAGTAAAAAGTGTTCGTCATCTTTATATTAGAATAAGGTTTCTTGATGCCTTGCTGTTATTCTGGTTTTCAGATTGGTGGTGGGTGCATAATTGCTGTAATAATGCTTACATTACATTACATTACATTATATTTCTATAATATTCGTTTAAAGGGAGTTAGAAAGGCCTTTTAGGCTCTGAAGTTTCAATTTAAAGTAATTTTCCTCCTTTTGTCTTGGTCCTCAATCTGTTCATTGAATCATCTTTTCTTTCACTTTTTCATTTCAGAGCCCTTGTTGTTTTGGTTTTTTTAATACTAGCAATCATCATGGATAATATTTCACTTTACTAATGGGGGTTCCAATTTGAGCCCTCATCCAAATTTCTTTCTGTTATTCCCTGATCTGATATTTCCTTTATTAGTCAACTGAGGTTGATGTTCCCATGAATCAAAGTCTATATAGCTTTCTGTGGCTAGACAAATCAACATATTTCCTTTTGTAACCAATCTCTTAGCACTGCAGCCAGAAGAAGTTTTGCTATTGTTTACATAAGAAACAGCTTTCAGAGTCATCGATGTCCACTTGAATTTTAATACTGTATGTGGGGTAGGAGAACCTTGAATTCAAATGCATCACCTTGGAAGAGACTTAAAAATCATAATTGTCTTAAACACTCTTAGGTTCACCTAAGGAAGACCAGAAGAAATTGACCAATGGGATGCCATCAGAATCCATGGAGTGGTGATATCTTTCTGTTTAGTCTCTCTCTCACTCTTTTTCTCTCCCTCCCCTCTCTTTCCTATTTCTTTCTCTCTCTCTAGCTCACATTTTCTGTTACACAAAATCTATACTATTGACTTCAGCATATGGTCTTGATTGTACCTTAATTCATGTAGAGGCGTCTCTCTAATAATCATAATAACTGTGTCTTAGCACACCTCTGATTTTCTATGACACCCATCTTATTGACTTTTATTTGTTTCTATAATGGCTTTCTCTATTTTCTTGGTATTTTGCATTTCCTGAAATATCCAAATCTGTTTAGCAGCGGATCATCTGCTTTTGAGGTATTTGGCTACCACACTGGAGGAGTTAAGATTGATCCTATCACTTATGCTTCTTTTAGGCACTTGTTTTCATTATTACTTTTCACATCCCTCACTCTCTAAGGAGAAATGTGAATCAATCTATATGCAGTATCAAGCAAAATCATCAAGATTGCTTCAGCAAGCCAAGCTATTTATGAAATCCCAACACAACATTATATTATGCCCACACTGACATTTCCCACATATCCAAATGCAACTAAGCAACCCTTTTTTGGAGACCATGCTTGAATCAAACTCATGCCATGTCCAAAAATGAAAGCATTCCAAGGGATCCAGATTCCATGAGTTTATAGAATACCTCCCTTCGAACCTCAGGGACTAAAATACATATTCAAACCCTATTATCCTTATATCCATGTCCTGGAATCAGCTGGGATAGTGTTAATTTTCTTTCTGGTAGCTTCCTGGAAGAGTGATGTATTTCAGATTTAGCATGACAGCAATGTTCATAATGTTTTAGTTGTTGCTAAGATGAGTTCCTACACTAAGTCAAGGACTTTTCAACTTCTCATGAGGACCCATCAGTGAGGAGGTTGGGGATGCACAAAGAGTTGGGATGGGACAGAGATGAGACAGCTGACCCTAAGCAGCCAAAGGGATATTCCATACCATGTGGTGATTACCTGCCTGCCAGGTTAAACCACAGCAGGTCACCACCAAGTCTCATTGTGCTATTTTATCTCTATACTTGTCTCTTCTATGAATACATAACTTTATTTATTTATTTAACAAGAAAAAGTTACCTTTTTACAGTATTCACACCCCAAGAGATTTGACAGCTCTGGTGTTATTTAATTTGTTTGTTATAGTGAAGAAAATGTCACAATAAATTTCAAAATTACCTAGACTAAGGCAATAACAGAGAGATGGGAAATTTGAAATCCAGGTGCTGGGTCCTTTTATATACTCAGCTGTCCTGAATCATCCTGCTTTCTTTAGCTATGCAACCATTGTAAGCATAACCATGCATCTTGCCCTGAACTTTCTGTCTTTTTGCCTTTCTGTAGAACATTCTCATGCGGCTTCATGCAAACAATGTCTATTCTTAGAATGTTTACATACTTCTCCTGTGAGAGAAGAAATGATTGATGGTGATGTCCACCATCCAGGTTGAAGGGGTGGCGATCTGTGTAGCCAATCCCTTGACCTCTGTACATATCTATAAATACTGGATTCAGATAAAATTAAAGAGAGAAAGTTTTTGCAACAGCCGTGTCCTGAGCTTCATTCCAGTGTTCTTGAAATTGGGACACACCCAGCTTCGCCCCGTGACACATGCACTATCAGTATTTGATTAGTTAGGACAAATTCAGCTTTCATACAGACAGTGAAGGGACAGTCAAGCAAAGATATTTCTAAGGGCATAATGTTGGGCAGTGATATTAGACTTTATGATGATCAGGCATGTCACCTTGCAACTAATGGAATATAAAGATGTAAATGAAACAATGCAATGTGTGCTTATTGGAAGAAATCCGGGCACATTCAATTATCATGCAGCCTATCAAATTAGCTAAAGTTCGTGTTGGGGTTTCCAGGATTTTGCCCACTAGGACAGACATCCATGGTATAGTTGAATACCACTGCACTTCCTAGTTTTCACTGGTTACTGGAAGAGGTATGACAGAGGGCAAACTTGAGTGTAATATGAACTGCATTTCCCTGGTTTTAGCAGGTTGTTATGTCTACATGTAAAGTAGTGATCAAACTTATACCTTGCTGATAAATATATATCATGATCCTAACCATGATATTCTAAGATACCTATAAGAGCCTCTTAGCTGATGTAAAATGAGTATTCCAAGTGAATTCAACAACAGTTCCTATATTGTCTATACCTCACATAGAGGAGATGCATAGATATTTACTTCTAAAAATGCAACTCCAAAAAATGTGTTCAAGATATATAATTTCGTGAACATAATTGTGATTTTATAACCTCTTAGCCCTAGAGGAGTAGAAAACAAATTTTAAATTAAAACAATACCTTCTTGAAAATGGGAAAAACAAACAAACAAACAAACCCCAAAACAAAACAACAACAACAAAGATATATATGATGCTCTATATTATTTATTTACCAAAATTAAAATTTCCATATTTGGAGGACTGGGGGAGTAAAACCTTTATGAGAATGATCCATTGGGATTATAGCAGTCAATTTAAAATCTGTTCATTTTTATGGAGTTTGAAACTAGATGAATGATGAATTTTAGCTTATAATTGTAGGGGTCTAACCGTGCCCACTCCTGAGAAGGAACTTTTTAAAACCTAGTCAATTTCAGACTGTATTTTTCACTTACTAGTACAAAACCAGTCCTAGTTCCACAGAAGCCCAGAGTTTGTAATATCAGACATATGATAGCTTTTTCAACAGTCTGAAGAGGAGAAACAGTGTGACTTGGCTTGTTTCACCACTTTCCTTTATTAGCAGTTTGTCTCCTTCTACACTCCCAGCATGATGCATTTTCTCCCTTTTATTTCATTGCTTGAAACAAGCAGAAAATTTACTTTGTCCAAGCATGAACAAACTGAGTACCATGTTTTGCTTTTTGGTAAAGTGCAACTTTTTACAAAATTCCCATAACTATTCATGCAGCCCAGCAAAACAATCCTGAAAGATATGCACTTCTTATTAGCATTAAGATCACCCTTAATTGCTTCAGCCAGGTTTAGAATACCCAGGCTTGAAGAAACTAACAGATATTTTTCTTTTGATTCTCTTCCCCAATAAATAAAAAGTATTAAAATCCATAAAAATGATTGTTTTAAAATGTAGAAACACTCACCCCCTAGTGTTCTCAAATTTCCTAGAAACAGCTGGATTTCTTCTCATTTAACTTGGAATTCCAACTGTGTAGCTTCACTGAATTTAGCAGACTTATGCTACCTGTCAGAGGAAAGTGATTCAAGACCAGAGTTTTTTTGTGTGTGATGCATGCTAATAAAATTTGTAAATATAAATCTCATTCTTTCCAAAATTCTTTAGTAAAAATGAGAATAAGGAAAACATTGTCTCACAGATAGAAAAAACCCCATTCAAAAGAGATCATAGAAATTCCTTTATTTTCATTTTTCAAAGAAAAATCAGGGCAGACTTTTTCACAGAAATATTTTTCCTAGTATTTGCTATGTCAACAATCTCTCCTTTGAAATCTGACCACAATAATTTGCACTGAAGTGTTCACTCTGCAGGTTTGACAAATATTGTTGCCAGCTTTCTGACTTAACTAGGAAAGAAAAGGATTAATTTCTTGGAGAAATATATCTTTGTTATCATGATAAATCTTACTCGTTTAAAATTACCAGTATCACCTTTGTAGTAGTAGTAATTTCTAGATGGCTTGTACAATCTGCAGAGATTTTGAGAGACATAACTGGGAGTTTAATGACTGACAGGAAATCAATGAGGGTTAAGAACAAACAGAATTGGGCAAAGAAAATGAGTGTGTGCTGTCAGAGGGAGAGGTTGCACTGTTGATAACTCCAGGAACAGGAATAGGACAATCATAACTTCTTGGGGAAAAAAAAAATTCTTTTCTTGGCCTTTTATTTTATTTTATTTAGTGCATTTACAAAAGTTGTTAATTTTTCAGTAAAAATCTATTATTTTGTTGTTGCAACCTTGCCAACTGCTGTCCTCAGCACACTTAGAAGCCAGAAAGTTTATGTACCTTCTGTGTAAAATCTGGTTATGTGATCTTAATAGTTTTTGAGGTAATTGTGATCTTTAAGTCTCCTACACCTTCAGAAGCGCAAACACAGAATCACAACACGGTAAGTTACTCCAAAGGCCAGACCTGAAAAGGTCCAGAACAAGGCAAAGCTTGTAACGTATGGGATACACGTTTTGCCTTCACCCTGAGAGCAATAAAAGCTGATCCCAGCCTGGATGTTTGCTTGCACTTGCTGCACAAGGATAGTAAGTTAGTATATGTTCCTAAAAGTTCAGCAAGAAATTTGTGGCTTGCTGAGTGACTGCTGGATGAAATACCTTGATTTGTGCTGTCCAAGACACCAGACTAGATGATCACAATGATTGCTTCTGGTCTTAAAATCTAATATTTTTTTTAACAAAATACATTTGATAAATGTGAGATGAGGGAAAACCTTTCTGTCTGACTTAGCCTAATGACTCTATTGTCTTAACTACTTAAGGGAAATTAAGTAAGTGGAGTGCAGTGACTAAAACAAATCCCTGATGCAACTTTTAAAATATCAGTATAGAAAACAATATATACTGTCAATTCTGCTACTGTTTTTAGGCGTCAGTAGGAATGGATGCACATCTTGGTGCAATCATTTGTTTTGTTCATAAAAGAATTTTAAATGGGAAAAACAGATAGATAGTTAAAAATATCACTGAAACCTCATTAAAATTTGAAAAAAAAGTGCTTAACACTGAACATTTTTGCTTGAATATTCTACAATGCAAAAGATCAAATTTTATATTGTGTATGTAATTTCAAGGAGGTGATATGGCAGTTGCCACGGCAACAAGACTTTTAAAAAAGCTAAAATAAAGGATGTTGCTGACATGACCCATTGTAACAATAACTCACATGACCATGAGACTCAGGAAGATAAGATAACCTAGGGAAAAAAAACAACCTAGAATTGTATCTTATCTTTTAAAGATCTTCTTTCTTCTCTTTTCCACAAATACTAATAAGCACATTTAGCAAATACTTTCCAGATTTGGAAGCAAATATATATGTCTGCAACTCTTATTTTAATAATAAGTAACCAAATACCATGATACATTTGTTTAGTTTGGGTGGGGATCCATCTTACATTCACAGCAGAGTGGATTTTTTTTTGTTTAGGAGCAAAGTTTGGGAGAGGAGCAGAGCAGTGCGAGGGAATATGGGTCTGCAAGGGTGTGTGTACCTTGATAACAGGAGCCTGCCATGTGCTGCAGGACACGAGAGAGCTTTTGATACGTGAGGCTTCAACAATGACACCAAGCTCTGCAGCTGAGCAGGGAGCACTCACCTTTGAGTGCGAAGCCCTGGTGCACAGGGGCACCAACATCCTTCCTCCGTGACCAGCTCCCAGCCCAGGGCTGTGTTTGGTACTGGGGAAACAGGGGTGCTGACCTCTGCTGCTGACGGACGATTGATCTTATTTCCTACTCTTTCTTCCATAGATGAACTTTTACCTGAAGGCCTGTTCTGCCACTGCTCACCAAAAATTTACAACCTGTGAGTAAGCAACCTGTAGCTGTTGCAAGAAAACAAGTAAAAAAAATCCATCATGAAATGCAGCAAAAAGCATAATCCTGTCATCAATAAAAAATTATGAAGTCCACATCCCAAGGTCACATATAATAACCAATAGCAGTTCCATGAAGCACTCATACTGATCCACAGAAATAATATCTCATCAAAGTTCCATAAGCCTGTTATGGATACACAGATTGGGCAACTGTCTGTATGATCAGACAGCAAACATGCTGACCTTCACCCCTCAGCCTCATCAGGGCAGCCTGCACCCTTCTGCTCTGACCCCAGCATCTTTCCTTTGCTGCAGGAACCATCAGTAAGGTTTTCTAGCAATCCCAAAATTTTTGCTGCCTTGATGGGCAGGGTAAGTAGAGTTTTCTTCCAAGTTTCTTTCTCTTTGATTCTTTTTGATGAGGGCGATTTCTTCACAATTAACATTTCAGATCACCTTTGACATATGATGGCAATGGAGTTCTTAAATATGCATATTTATATACGTACATATTTATATATGTACATATGTATGTACATACATATTTATATATGTACACACACACACAAATATTTATATGCAGGTATGCATCAAGNTTTTCATTCATTCATTTATTCGTTTTCATACTATAAGAAAGGGATCTGTGATCTATCAAATAGAAGTTTCCCAAACACCCTTCCAATATCATAAAATTTGATACATATTTTCTCTGTTGTTGTGACCGGATGTGTCACAAGAAAAATGGATTATCACATTAATTTTAATATTTTTTTCTTTTATGTTGAGGGGGTTTTTTTCCAACACCAGACCAATTAATCACTGTTTATTAATATTGAATATTAAGCAATTGACATCCCTAGATAAGCCAGCTGCCCACTACAAAAAATATATTTGACCTAGGTTTGACTGAGTTCATAGAATCATAGAATATCCTGAGGTGGAAGGAATTTACAAGGATCATCAGGTCCAACTCCTGGCCCAGCACAGGCCATCCCCAACAATCACACCACATGCCTGAGAGCATATTCCAAATGCTTCTTGAACTCTGGCAGACTGGTGCTGTGACCACTTCCCTGGGGAGCCTATTACAGTTATTAAAATTAATGTGACTAAAACAAAAATGCAATTAAAGAAAAGGCAGTCTGTAGTTCACGTAAAAAGAAGAATCAAAAGCTTAGATTCCTTGACAAAAGTTGTGACATACCATGGTTTTCATATAGTAAGTACAAAAATATAAAACTGAATCTCATATGCATAAGGCAACTGGGATGCTGAGAGACATTTCTCGTGAGAGCAAGGTTTTGAAGCAAGTGACCACAGTCAGGTGCTCAGTCATAGGATCTTTACAAAAGTCTCTTTTCCCTTTCTTCATGTGTGAGGAGAGCTATGATGGAGTCCATGGTTCCTTTCTGCCGACGAAGTTAGTGCAGAATCCTGCATAAGGACAAAGCTGAAATTCTGTCTAAGCATGTAACTGGCACATTTGTTTTGAGTCTGTCCATTTGGGACTGAAAACAGAAATTGAGCCAGAAATAACCAGAACTCTCGGTAGAGAATACTCATAAGTCATAGTCCCTAAAAGCAATTACAGACTATTTCCAGCCTAGACTACACAGATGTTAGCCTTTTAATGAAATTTTTCTGTAAATTCTTCTTTCCAGGTACTTAAACTGTAAGTTCTTCTTTTCACTTGCTGTTATTTTTGCAAGCATTTCTATTTTTGTGAGAAGGGATCAAGAGGGTGAAATACTAAAATTTTATTTTACTGCTTTGGAGACTTTAAAATTAAAAAAGAAAAGAGCAAACATTAAAACCCAAAAGCCTTTCAGAAACCTATAAGTTTCTCTAACTCAAACAAAAAAACAAAAAAAACCCAAAGTAACAAAATAACAGAAAAAAGTCAACAAAACTAGTTTTTTCTTGATTTTCAGATAAACTGAAATAAAAAGGTTGCCTAAGGCTTACCTCACGTTCTCTGATATTCTTTTGTTCTTAATATCACCTTATTTATTGTCACTGAGGTCAACTTATTGTATGGCAAACACAATGTGATGCCAAAATGTAGGTCTCTGATTTGAAATACAGATATATCTAGTTCCAGCTATCATCCTCTCCTGGCTAACACATAAAGAAATCCTGTATACTGAGGAGAACAGGCTAGTTATTGCTGTAACTAAACACTTTAAATACTTTAAACACTTTGCTGAAAATAAAAAGAAATGTTGACATTCATTGAATTATCAAAACACTCTGAATTAATAAATACTGCTAAAGGAATGACACAAATTTATAAATATTTCTAAATGTAAAAAAATCAGTAATTATTCTCTGTAAATACTTTTCAGAAAAAAAATCCAAAACAATGAAACCCACTTTTTGTTAGAATATTATTCTGAAAAATACTACTATAGAATTTTAATAATTTTACATTTTATATCTCTCATTCATAATGTAAGTTTGGTGCACACTGGCAGTGTTGGCTTAGTGTCTTCAGTGTTCTTTCATGGAAACAAATTGAAAAGTCAAACAGCTTCATCTGACTGAATGTCCAACACTGCCAGAAAGTTAGTTAATTTCAGCCAGGAGAAAGAACTAACTGTAAACTATGGGTTTAATTATCAGCAAGAAGACCTACAAAAACCTACAAAAACCAGAGCTGGGAAAATCTGCAAAATTCTGAAAATTTAAAAAGCCATGGAAGGTTATCAGGACTGTCCCCTGACAATGAGGTAAGTATAAAGAATGGATGAAAACATGAATCAAAATTTCCCCAGAAGTGTCTCCAGATTTTCAGTGGTTCTTGGTTGAGCCACAGGGTGTTATTTACGTAGGACAGGCTCAAAGAGGGGGTTTTCCCCACTAATTTCTCTGCTTCTTTTTTGAAGCTGCACATATCTTGTGTCAACCATATCATGCAGCAGAGTCCCAAGTTTATCCGTGAGCTGTGTCATGGGCCACACCCATGTGTTGGTTTCAAATGCATCAACTGCTAATTATAAGTGATTCTCTCTCATTTTCATACAGAGAGAGGCAGTAAACTGTTTTGCCTCTCATCTCATCTCACCCTCTGTGATACAAGTTTCATAAATGTGCATTACATTTCTTTTAATCTTTTTTTCTGACTGGCAAAATCCCTTTTGATTAACTCTTCATGAGTGCCATCCCATACCTCTCACCACCCTTGCCCCTCTTATTTCTAAAGATGTCCCAAGCCCACCATATATTTATTGAGGTGGGGGTGCAGGACTGTGTGCATCATTTCAGATGTTGGTGTGCCGTGGACCTAATTGATGGATTAACAATGCAACCATGTTTCTTACTACTCCATTCTAGATTCTTAAACTGGATTAATATGATGAAAAGATGGCACTATACAATAGGTGTCTGTTCCAGTTTAAATTCAATGAAAGGAGAGCAGCCACTCAGATGTAAATCCTACCTATTGCAAAAAACCGTGGGTGCAAACACATTGCCCTATTTCCTTCTGATTCACAAACACTGGCTTCATTTCACCATTTTGGGCAGAGCTCCTGGTTAGCTTAATTAATACTTCACATAAAGCAAGCCAGCAGAAAGGCTGGAGTTCAAGATGGCTGATAGAATCAACATAGCTATGACGTACTGCATTTTACCAGAGAAATAAAATTGATTATATCTGTCAACAACTCTGAGACAAACTGCTTAATTCTGAGTTTTATCCTCTGTGTGCAAAAGAAACCATACAGGAAGAGAAACATTGCAGTTACTTGAAGTTTGCTTAAGGTATTTGTCTTCACATCTCTGCTGAAAGGAAAGAAAAAGGCTCATTTCCCACAAGCTTTACTTGTTTCTTTAATAGTGATTAATATATTCTTCTTACCAGAATAAGAACCAAATGAATGCAGTCCCTTATCTGTCCAGTAATTTTAAACAAATATATTCCTTTATTCTTTCTTCTCTCCATGTGCTGCAATCTGCCTTAGTGGTTCTAGAAATTACCGCTACTTCAGCTCTCCCCAAACTTCTTGAAGTTCTGGACTTTTCTGAGCTCAGAGAATCTAAATCTATGGACAATTTGAATAAAAACACAGAATCACAAGGAGATGAAAAGGAAAAAGAAATGCTTGGAAAAAAATAATTGCTGTTTTCTGATTTTTGGAGAAATTCTGTTTCTCACATAAAAAAAAAATCAAAGCTGTAGACTACAAAATAGTGTTTTTAGAAATAAAAGTAAATGTGGACTTAATGTTCCCTGTTCTAGAGAAAATCCTATCAGTCTGTTCAGACTCTAACAATAACAAACTGAAGAAGTTGTATGAATATTAAACTCTTGAACAATTGCCCACAGGCAATATTTGCTGATGGTGAAATTGAGACATGAGGAGGTGGAAAAGGAGTAGGTGTAAAAGATATAAGAGGAATAGAGAGAAGACAGAACAGCGGACACAGTGGAGGATGGAGAATTGACAGCAATATTCAGGGTCTAAATTCGCTATTAACTTGCAAGGAAATGAAGTAATACCATTTAAATTTAGCAAGGTGGGTTGCTGAGATACATGCAGAAAATAGAGACTTCAGGAATTTTCAAAGAAAACAAAATATATATTGATGATCTCTCCATCCTACAGTCTTCCCATTGTCTTAGTGAGCAGAGCTGTCTGCATGCATAAAGAGCCACAGATAAGTACACAGCTTTAAATTCAACTGTGTTTTCTTCTCTTTTGGGTATAAAATGATAATTTTGCAAAAAGAACAAGCTCTTATGACCTTGCTCAACTATTTTTGTGTTCAAATCCCAGCTGGGATCTGGAGGCTGGTATTTTTCTGAGTATTACAAACCTTCAAAAATGGTAGCCCACCCATTCATGTGCTGTCTGAGCCTCAGGGAGCTGAAAAGAAAACTCTAGTAGTGGACAGTTGTGAATTTAAATTATCATCGATCAGTGCTTTGGTATGATAACTTTTCATAGGCACGGTGGTTCTGAAAGCAGCTATGTGTGCTTACTCTAGCTCATGGAACAGATTCGATTTTTCTGCATTCAATCATCCCTTTTTGTGAGCCCTGCAGTTCTGTTTGTCAGTACTTTCTGAATCAGACTAAAAAAGATAAGGAAATTTTCATAGACAATGAAAATGTGGCATGGCAGAATGCAACAGCCTATGAAAAATTATGCAAAAATTACAGTAAACCACCAAGATGATGTCTATAGCTTTTGACCTTTTAAATTGTTTTATATTCAAAGAATAAAATCACAATGAAGGGTTCATTTTTTTTAAAAAAGAGAGGAAAATGTCAGTATTTTTAAATGAATATTGTGACTTCCAAGAAAGTGCAATTCTCAGTAAATATAATGTAATCAACATGTGCATTTTCAGAGAGGCACTGACATTGTGGGTTGAGGCTGTATGACCTAAGAATCAGTTGCTCCATGCACAGATGCACAGGAGTCTCTTCCCTCTCCTGAGTGACCTTCAGGATCAGAGAGCAGAGATAGACTGGGAATACAGATTTCTTTAAACTCATGTACCCAGTGCCCAAAAAGTTGGTGATGATTCCTTGTGAAACTTTGCTGATGCTTTGACAGGTACATAGGTAGATAAATTGGGCCATTTATAGTAATGTTTTGCTTTCCCCAAGATGAAATGGCAGGTGGGAGCATATTCCCTAGAATAATGGCAGGGTTTATTTTCTTCAAGGGAACGTATTAGCTTTCCTCTTCCAAGGAACACCGTTATGTGAAAAAGGCAAGAGGCTCCATTAGAGCAAACCTGAAGCTGCAACATTTAGGCATCAAGGAAATCTGAAATGGAAGCATAGTGGTAATTCTGTCCAATTGCTTCGGAAAAATGAAAAGATATCAAAATACAGACAGGCATAAGCTGCCCAATATAAACCTGAGCAGCAAGGTTCTTTCAATTATTTGCAAGGAAGTCTGACATCCTTAAAATATATCTTTCCCTCTGCACATGCTTTGAAGAGAGTGGGATAGAATTATTCCTCCAGTAAAAAAAATTTGCATGAGAGAATTTTTTTCAGGGTTTCAGAGTTTTATGACTTTTGACAAAAAGAATGAAATAAAATACAATACTCACTTCAATCCCAGACACCAAAAGAAACGTGACTTTAAATGACATGGGAATCTTTAATAGAATTTCGTATTTCATCAGCAGACATTTCATTTTGGAACTGGTGAAAAAAATCTATTTCTGATGTTTAGCTATCCTGTTTAATAGAGCTAAGCTCTTATGTAAAGTCTCAGAACATTATGGCCTACTCCTTAACTACAGGGCTCAAAAGAGTGCAGAAGCTGTCTAGTTGAAATATCTTCAAATCAATCAGTAGGCATTTCTCAAGTCCCACTGATAGAAATCATATGTATACAGGATCAGATAGTTACCTGCAGGAATTATTGATTGTTTGTCTAAAATCTGTAAAGAGGCAGGAACTGATTACAACTGTACAAACGTCTGCAAAATACACTTAAAACCAAGCAAATATTGAGGATATACAATCTGACACCTGGAAAAAACCTTTTCCTAAGGAACACTTCTAGTAGGTCTGCAGCGATAGTCCTAGTGTAATTTTGACTGCAAGAAATTTTATAGTGACAAATTTCCTTAGCTCCAAATGGAAATAAAAATAAAGAAGGAAAACCTGGTGCGTTGAAAATCGTGCCAGTTATCAGGGCAGAGAGGCACTTGAAGTCAAAGGTTTCCACCTCTCTCTTCCTCCAGTAGTCTATGGAGGTGGCCAGCACCTCCACTTCACGGGTCCCAGGCATCCAGAAAGGAGAATAAAAGTCCTGTGAAAAATGTGACTGTATGGAAGAGGTCAGGAAACAATTCAGTTGTCGCTGCAGGGCTCTTTCATAGCATTAGGTACAAGGCTGTGCTTCTTTTCCCAGCAGCCATTCACTAAAACTCTTGAGCTCCTCAGATGAATGGAGTAGGTGCATTACCAGCGAGTCTCATTCATTACACCAGTCTGACTCACTAGAGAGAAAAAAAAAACGGATCACTGAACAAGACAGATTTCTATGGGAAAAAATATGTGGTTGTACATTGCAGTAAAACCTTCACTGGATCCATTTTCCCTTTCCATATGTAAGCTAAAGAGGGGAAAGCACTCAAATAAGGATCACTAGGCATATTTAAATGGAGTCCTCACATTAGTAAAAGAGCTGGGTTGTACAAACCAGAATATTTAAACATGTCAAATTTTTGCCAGTAAATTTTAAAAAAGGTCTTAATTAGAAGACTGCTTAATCATTTTTAATAAGAGGCAAAGAAGAAGCAGAAAATTTTCCAGCCATGAAGGGACATCCTGTGAGCCATATAATGTGAAATCTACACAGATTGTAAATTCTCCTTCTCCAAAGGCATTTTAGAAAGAGGTTTTGCATGCATAGGTCAGAAAAACTACAGATACTTGGTCAACCCAAAGTACAGACTGCAGAATCATTTCCCATCTCTTCCAGAGAAGAAGAATTTATTTTGAATTTATCAGTGAAAACACCTATGATATATTATAAAGCATTATACCACCTGGTTTTGTAAGACAAAGTAGGTCCCCAAAAGTCACTATTGATCATCAGGTTTCAGACACGTGAAGATTTGATTGTAAGAATCTCTTTACCTAGTACAAAAATCCCAAACAAAGAAAAAACAACCCCTCACAATTATGTTAAAAAACCAAAACCAACCAAAAAAATATTTCTGACTAACCATCAAAGAACACAAAACAACTTTTTAACTAAAGCAAAAGAAGAAATATAACAAAAGAGCTCTGTTTCAAAGACTGTCTGTGGGATTCTTGGCAGCACAGAGGAAATACTCTAAGAAGAAAACCAAATTGCACCACAGCTGGCAAGGGCAACTATCCGTAAGTATTTTCTTTTGACATCATTTATACTTGCAGTAGTTGCTTCTTAGAAAGATATGTTATCTAAGTACAAATTCACCCAAAGACATTGAAGCCTCAAGCACCTTGAATGTATGTAATATTTTTGGACCTCATCAAAGCCTTCCAGACTGGCTCACACAGTGCCCCTCTGGACAAAATGTCCAGCATTCAGCTGGATAAATACGTCATGCAACAGGGCTTGGGCACAAAGAGTTACAGCAAATGGGGTGATATCAAGCTGGCCACCTGTCACTACTGGGGTTGTGTACGGCTCCATCCTCAGCCCTGCACTCTTCAACATCTTTCTTAATGAGCTTTGTTAATAACACAGGAATCAAAGCAATACTAAGTCTGCTGATGCCACTAAATTGGGAGGAGCTGTTGATTCCCTCAAAGACAGGGAGGCCCTGTACAGAAACATCAACAGATTAGAGACATGAGGAATCACCAACCATATGAAGCTGGAAAGTGCCAGAATCTGCACCTGCAACAAGCAACCTGGGGGCAACCCTGGATGTGTGTATAGACTGAGAAACAAGAGGCTGGAGCACAGTGACAGTGCTGTGGGAAGGGACCTGGGGATACTGGTCAATGGGAATTGAATCTGAGTCAGCAGTGCCCTGGCAGCCAGGAGGGGCAGCTGTGTCCTGGGGTCATCAGGCACAGCCTCTCTAGGTGGGGAGTCCTGCACAGGGCCAGGAGTTGGACTTGGTGACCTTGGTGGGTCCCCTCCAGCTCAGGATATTCTATGATTCTGTGATGTTCCATTTTAGGAGACTGTTCAAATATATACTGCTTGCAAACAATTACTTTATAGCCCAACTCCTGAACACAGTGACCTCGTATTTTTCTCTTACCCAACTGAAAATCTTTACTGTAAAAATAATTTTTAAAATTCTCTCATCTTCTCTTTTCAGAATGAAAAATGAAAATGTGAGGTGCTAGACTGAATAAACACACCCCAAGATTTTTTAATCTTAAGGCTTTCTATGGACTGGATGTTTTTTACCTTCTCAATTTCTTCTGGAATCTAAACATGAAGTTCTTATCAAAGTGATGTCAAGCTGGTCCTGTAATATAGTTATTTTCATACCATCATTGCACTTCTCATTAGTTTTTTATTTTTCAGTCCAACAATGCCCAAGAGGGCATAACAATTTAAATAAAATGCAGATTATTAATCAAAGTGAAGACTTTCCAACACATATTGAAAGCTATAGCTGTTTTTAAGAATGGCAGTAATTAATGAGAGAAATAATGCAGATGACTGTAACAAGATAACTATTGGAAATTAAGCATTGAAAAACATTATGGTATTACAGGAAATCTGGGTCTGACAAGATTTTTAATAAACAACAGCTAAAATTGCAGATTATCTATTTGAAAAAAGATAAAAGGGTAACACTAACATTTTTAGAACAGGGATAATTTAAACATTGAGCTTGTAACCAGACGATGGAAAGCTGTGAAAAGATTTTCAAGCAGCTTCTGAATTTGTTGGGTTGGGCCCAGCTTTGCTTTTATAGACAGTAATGCACGGCAGAAGCTGTCTGGGATATAAAACAGAATAAAGGAAGGAAAAAGGCCAGACTTGGAGCCTGAGTTCACTTGCATGTGGAGCTCACTCATTTTCATTAGTGGGTTACTCAAACACACAGGTGTTGTTTGCACCCCAAAGTATCTGCTTTAGTGGATAAGTGACCTACAAATTCAGTATTATATTTAACTGGTATGCTTTTTAAGAGCTTCAGCCCAAGAAATTCAGAAACAAACAAACAAACAAAAAATAGGGGGAAAGGGTGTTCAAATTAACTGAAAATATAGTATAGACACATAACCTGTTAATAAATGGCACAACTAGGTAGGTCTTTCATATAAATTTGGGGGGAAAAGAGTGTAAGTTAAAACCATGTAAATCAGGAATCAGAGTGAGTCACCACTTAAAAAGACATAAGAAAGGCAAGACTTGCTGTAGAAATACATAGGAAAAAAAAGAAACAAATGCAAGTATTGAAAGTTTTATTTATAGGATAAATTGTTACTTAAAAATGGCAAGAATGAGATGAGTACTTATGGCTTATCTTGCTTCACTTCTTAAAGGCACAAATATATTCCTGCCCTGTGGTAATAATGTACTTACAATAATAGCCAAGGAAGGTGGTGAGGCAGAGACCAGAATAGAAACCTAAATGGAGTATGGAAAATTGGGTCTAAAATTTGCTTCTCAGCTCAATTATTAACAATTTGTGTTGAATCTACTACCTGAAAAAAGGTCACGTTTAAAGACGAAGGCAGCCAGGGAAGCACTGCTCAGTACAGTTTATTACAGCTAAGCAGGAAGCTCCTGGCCGAGCACAACAGAGACTGACTGAGCTGCTGCACACCCTGGCCAGCCAGGGGGGAGGCTGAAATGAATGCCAGAAGGAGAAAATCAAACAAAATGGGATTACACATGGACAATGGCACCAGGAAAAAAGAGTGGTGGACTCTGATCAACTCCTGCTCTTCTGTTGTGCCACTCTTGTGGCACGCAGACCATGGCTCTTGCAAAGCAAGGACAACTTCTTACCTGCTTTGCCAGTATTTCCCTGGCAGAAAGGATAGAGAGTATGTGATGCTTTGTCTTGGGGCTGATATTTTTCTTCCCTCCTTGAAAGTCATGAGGGAACAGAATCCTCGCAGTTAACCACCCTGCCACCTCTAGCACCCTGCCACACTGCTTATGCAGTGCCCTTCACTATCTGCAAACCTTCGGATCATGATATCTCCATCCCCAAATGAACAAGGATTGATCTCTTGCCTTGTACTCTTCTGTGTGTAGAAGTCTGGGAGAAGCTTGCTAACAGAAGCTAATGAGGAAATTCAGTTAAAAGGTGATTCAACACTGGCTGGAAGGAAAGCGGAAGGCAGGAAGAATGGGGGCACTTAGAAGGAGAAAAGAAGCATAAATGTCAGCAGAAGGACACAGCTAGTAAGAGCAAAGCTGGGGAACTCTGGGAGAAACAACTGTACAGTACTTGCAGTACAGAATCATGCTGTTGATGAGTAGTGTCCAGAGTGAACACAGAGAGCATGGAATCTCACCTTCTTACAGCAAATACTCCATCTGTTACGTCTTTTTTTGAGCATAACACTTACTGTGTCCACTGTCTGGAGAGGACAGCATGGCCCAACAGGGCTTTATGGCCTGAGTGCATTGAAACAGTGAGGGAAATTTTTGATAAAACAAAAAAAATCCTCCTCTTGCCTAATCAGACTGTTTTTACAAACCATGCCTTATAGAATAATTCATCTCCTAAAATGAGCTCAGATTTTAGATGATTGTTTCACTTTCCCTGTGGTCATTGCACAGGCTTCTCTGAGATGGCAGTGACCATTTGGGGACCTTGTCCATCCAAAGGGAGTTAACATTAGTCGCAATTCAAACCCAGCTGTACAATGTTTTGAGAGAGAGAAGGAAAATACAAAGATACAGACAGAACAAGTTCAGGTGAAGGTAAGACCCAGGTGTTCCTGGCTTTTGAGCACTGATGGATTTTGTTCCCTAAATAGGCATTGAAACAATAGGAAGGGATATTGCTGTGCAACCAGAGAATGACATATATAGTAGCTATATTTAAGAATAGGCAGTATTTCAGACAACCATAAGCCCATTAGTCTGACCCCTGTGTTACACAGGGCTCTGGATCAAACTGTGAAGGAAAGAGTAAAGAATGGAAAAGAAAGGTGAAAAAGCATAAACTGCAGCAGACCAAATGAGGCCAATTTCATATCTGCATGAAATGGGTAATTAAAGATCCAGAGTAAGCAGGCAGAACAACCTAATCTATGTGAACTTCAGTGAGACATTTAAAGCACAACACACAGGAGAAGACAGGAGCTATTTAAATCACAGAGAAAGTAAAGAACTGGCTAATGCAAAGGACTGTCAGGTGACATGAATTTTGAGGCATTGCCAATACCTGAAGAAGATCAGAATATTTTATGAGAATAACTGAATGATCACAAGGCTTGGAAAAATAGAAATAGTTTAAATTTAAGAGTGCAATGTGCAAAAGTGCAAATCATGCTTTAGTAAAAAGACAGCAAAAATGACTGCTCCAAGCTGACTCATCATCAGCTGAGAGCTAAAAATGATAAAAATGTCTGGCAAGGCAAAGCATTGTTAGGAGAGCTACAGTCTACCAATATGTTGCAACAGAAAAATAAAATAAAATAAAATAAAATAAAATAAAATAAAATAAAATAAAATAACCCTCCAAGGATTTATCAGCTGCACCATTTCCAGAGGAAATGAGGAGATAAGGGTGTGTTGATGCACTTTATTAAGCATTGTGGAAATTCCAACCATAAAAGAATGCATAATTCCGATCACTCATACTCAAAAAACACAGACTGGAATGGAGGAAAGAAATAATGAGACTGAAACAGCCTTCTCTGTTTAGCTTTGTAAAATGAAGCTTGAAATCGAACACATTTTTGTACACAAGGGGTAAACACCATGTGAAAAACCTGCTACAGTAGTAGTAGAGTCAGGGGTATTAAAAAAACCCAAATGTACAAATGCCAAATACTTTTAAACTGCAGATAGGGACCAGTTATGTCATAAAATGAATAAAGAAAGGGCTAATGGAAAGTAGAAGAATGAGATAATGAAATTTCCTGAAGACACAAATTTTGAGGCAAGTCAATAAAATGGAGTGTTAGAATAGACTTCTAAAATTAGGTTACAGCAATAAAAAGGATCAAAATTAAAACCCCTAATATATTTGAAATAGAATTGCATGGGTTCTAGGAAGAAATATTGATACATTTAACTGGGCTAGCAGGAGACTGGACTGGCTGACCCTTGTAGTTAAACATTCTCACTTTGCTTCTTTAGAAATACATAGCCTTATGTCAGAGCCTTCAAAAAGCCATGAGCTACATTGGATTTTTAGAAACACCTGACCACCCCAGATGTTTCTTTTCTAAAGAAAGCAACTAAGCCCTCAAAGTTCGCAGACAAATTTAGAAACCACTCCATTGTGAGCAAATATATCCGTCTTTATTCCATCTTTTTAACAGTTATGAAACAGAGCTAAGGAGGAAAACTAACATCTTAGCCCCTCTCCATTCTTGACATGTAGGCCACAAGGAATTAGATAATCTCCCTTCTCGTTGTTAAGTGTGCAACACAGCCCTGTGTTTTATACCCTCTAAAGGGAGTTCTACAATGAAGGCCATTATGTGCACTTAACATGCAATTAATGCATGTTTCAAATTATGGGCTTTATTACTAATGCTCTGCTGTTATGCTTATCTGATCTTTCCTTATATAAAACAATGAAACAAAATAAATGAACCCTCGTTCAGCAGGAGCTGTCAAATTAGAAACGGTTACAAAGTAATAATTAGGGAAAATGGATCACAGTGTTCAGGCTTCAGCAATGATTGTCCCTCTGTGGGCCATTAAGAAAATCTAGTCGTTGGATCTGCATGAAATTTTAATGAAGCCACAAGTAAACAAACTGCAAAACGTTGTGGGCAGCAGTTCACTCGCTTTATGAGGAAGATTTTTATATGATATTGGGCTTCTTCTCCCTCTTTTCCCACCTTTTCCTCCTCATGCCAGCGATTTTGGTTAGGCAGGATTAATTTAAGATCCTCTCACACTGCGGTATTTGAAAAATGGTGGTGTCTTTCAACCCCTATACTATAAGTCAGCTGCAATTTTACCGGCAGGACAGGCTGCATTTTATTCATTTATTTACTCACTCACGAAAATCCAGGAATCATAGGCATGATGTCAGTATTCTGTCACAAACCTACAACCCCCAGCTGAATTGCCAGTTTGATACCAAACACCAGCGAAGACGCGGCTCCACCGAGTCCTTCCAGAAAGCTTTGCACCGATTTCTTCTCTCCCCACCGGCGCACAAGAAGAAACCGCAGCTGTTTCACCTTCCCGAGTTTGCAGGAGGACGGAAGCGGTGGGCTCCTTCCCTGTTTCCCAAGAGCGCTCCCGGCTGCCGTGGGCAGGCCCGGGGCCCGGGTGGAGCCCGGCCCGGGGCCGGAGCGCTCCGGGCTCGGCGGGCACCGGAGCTTCGCTGCCCCATCTGGTGGCCACGGGAGGAAGAGAGAGGCGGAGGGAAGGAGCAGCAGATCGCAGGGAGCGAGGGGGGACAGTCTCCCGGGGCTGCTTGTTTTATTTAACACTTCTCCCCCAGAGTAGTTTATATGAGGTCAAAGGGGCTTCGGTGCTTTCGCTTGCCTTCGGCTGGTGTTGATAGTGCTTGAGAGGGCTGATGGAACTAGTGATGATATTTATTAGGTTCATTTATTTTCTTGTGAGCTTCTAAAAAGAGAGATGAAGCCATTGCTTTCTTAAACAGCAATACCGCTGCTTTCAATATCTCTGACACTCCTTCATTTTAAGATTCATAAACTGTTTCTGTCTTTTTCCAAAAATTCCCTTTGGGCCATCTGCTGACAGATGTAAACTGGCCTCTCCATTCAGCCTGGGGAGTCCCACCACTTCAGATTTGTTCATGAAACGTCTGAAATTGAAGTGTGTTCTGGGAAATATTTTTATAGGTTACAGGAAAAGGAATTTGAGTCCTAAAAATATTTAACATACAGAGAACTTTGAGGAAGATGTTCCAGTTACCAGGTCTCCTGTCCATCAGTCATTTTTGGCAATGCGTGAGCTGGATAGGCCACTCTGGCAGCTCCAGGATTTCCTCCCTGGGGCATCCTTGAGCCACTACAGAGTTTGCAAAGCTGTCACAGGCAGAGCCAGGGGATCGTTCTGTCCCCTCTGGGCAAAGGCTGCCCATGCAGAGAGCTCACTTCCCCCTGGATACATTCAACAAGGTCTACAAGAGTACAAGTGGCTGAAATTAAGTAAACCAGGGGTCACATGCAGAGAAACCTATTCTTTATCACTGCTCTGATCGGCCTATAAAAACCTGCAAAGGCAATGAGCCAGGCAGAGAGGCCATTGCACTGAGAGGAACATTGCTGTGGAGTTGCAGGGATGTGGGGACTTTTTTCCAGTTGTACTGATCTGTGTCCCAGGGACACTGCGATGTGTGTTGGCAAGTCACAGCTGCTCCAGCAGAGCAGTGAGTTGCAAAGCTCTGGAGGTATTGTTGTAGGAAATAACTGGGAATGGGTTGAGTCACAAACTTCACAAACTTTGAGTCACGCACTCCTACAGCAGGTATTATTGCAAGGCATGCAGCAAATACTGAAGTTTGAAGAGTATATTCACTGACACTTGCCCTAAGCCAGCCAGTTTGTGAAGTTATTAAATGTCCTCTTTTGGTTTTCTGTTTTCTTCAGATGTTTTAGAAAAGTTTTAGTCTGAGGCACGGTCACCTGTAGATATGCTGGATGAAAAGCGTATTCTCTTGTGTCAGGTGTTCAGATCTTGGGAGGCAAAATTTCTTTTCATGAGAAAAGAAAATGCTTCACCTCTGCTTGATTGCATTTCCACAATATTTACCTGGGAAAATGGCATACAGAGCTCAAACTCACATTGCTCTGGCTACTGCATGTACACCATTCACCTGTAAAGCCCAGCTGCAGTTCAGCCCACATCCCCAATGCCTCCAGATGCAGCAGCACATCATATATTTCCCTGGATCCCTCTGAATGTTCTTTCATGCCATATGACATGGCCAGTGGTCTACAAAGACGATTGCTATTTGGAGGAGTGTCTCAAAATCAGATTTGACAAACTATCACAAGAAAAAGCATGACTGGATAGAAATAGGTTCAATCTAAAATTCCATAATTGAATTCAAACTATAAAACTGACAGAAAGTTGAAAGCTAGGTCCATGAATCCCTCACACATAGCACAAAATTACTTTTATTGATTTATTTCTTCCAACCTTGGATTAAGCTATTTCTCCTTATTTTGAAAGTCTGGAGTTATTTTCCTGTCCTTTCCTGTTGACTGGTTATTCAGTTTTTGTTTTGTTTTATTTTAAAAAATAATTCTACTGTGAGATAAACCTGAAGATCTCAATGCCATGCTGACCCCAGAGCAATGAAGTAGTTTCATGTAAACTTCCTTGATCCAATCCTCCTGAAAGTTTCTTGTACAAAAAAAAAATGTACAAGCATTGAGAAAGACATAGGCTTTGCCAATAATGTAGATATCAAAAAATCCAAGAGGGAAATGAAAATGACATTCTTCTTCTCTTACTTTTCTCTTTACTGCCTCTCAAGTGCTTAGGTTAATGAAAAGCACCATCTCAGAGTTCTTTAAAGGCTTTTTCCTGCATTTCAACCTTAACAAACCACCTAAAATGAAAGGATACGATTAGGTGATTCATTAAAACATATTCTGTACCCAAATAATCATAAAGATATACCAAAAAGCATGGTATATATGCCCCAAAGCAAGTCCTCTCCTCATCCTTACCTTGCATCGAGACCTGGCTCTGCACCAGAACACTCGGTGCCTCTTTCCTCCTTCTTTTTTTGCACTTAGTCAGAAGGAGTTTGGCCAGGGGAGATAGGAGCTGTAACCATCTCCTGTTGCAGACCACTAGAGGACTGCGGGCTTGTAGCAAGCTGCAGTTCCCTCCCAGAACTCCTGCTTGTACAGCCACCAGGTTCTGCCTCAGGGTCAAAAGCACTCAGCCCTGTCTGGAGATATGGTGTGCCTTGGGTGAATTCCCTATCAGACCTCTTGCTTCATGAGAAGAAGTATAAAAGCATGTCTTGCTTTATTTCAGTATCACTGGGTGATATAATTCCCACCATAACGTAAACAATCCCCTTCTGCTGGTGAAGATATTTTTCAGTTTGTTATCAGTACTGTGTTTTCTAGAATAAACTGATTTAAAAACTCAAGTAAGTGTGTCTGCACCTGGCATCACACACAAAAATTCAGCCACAGGAAACTTGTGCATATTCTTATAAAATTCTCTTTAACCAACAGGGATGTCTACATGCACAGAGAAGGACTATCTGCTGAAAGCAAATGGAAAAACCTTATCACTTTTCAGCTTCCACTTCTAGTACTCTACGTGGCCTACTACAAAGACAGAAAATTAAAAGATTCAACTGTCCCTATGTCAGGTCTGTGAACAATTTCTCTCTTTTGCCATAACTTTATTTTCGCCCTGACCATTACTAGTAGATAAAAAGATGTTACTTCTAAACACATTTTCCTTCACTTTATTTCTAAAGGAAAATAAGCTGGAAAGATTACTATGTCATGAGCCTGTACTGATTCATTCACTGTATCATTAAAGGTTTGTTGTGCATTGTTGGACTATTGTGAGAAAACAAACATAAGGAAAGGCTGTATGGCACAAATTCTGGTTCCTTTTTTGAATCTACTTTGCCTTTGTCTGTAATCCACAGTCTCTGGTGACAACACAAGCCACTGCTCCCTGCAGGAAATGTAGAACAAAAGGAAGAGTCTTGAATAAAATATTCCATGGGATTTTTTTCTGTTGCTTCCTAGTGGAGATAACTCTGTGCTTTCCAAGTAATATGAAAGCAGACTTCTCCTAAATATGTCACTGTAGGCTGCCTGTTTGTTTCCACTAAGAATTCTGTCCTTGTAACTGAGAACTAAATAAACCATTTGATATCACTGTTACCTTAAAGCCTGCTGCTGATCACCTAGTAGGAAAAAAGTCAATTTTTACTTGCTTGGGTTTTTTTTAAGTGAGAATTTCCAGCTACAGTTCTTTGTACAACACTCATTTGGCAACATATACCCACAGACCACCAGCTTAGATACCACTTTTTCTGTTATTTGTTAACTCTTTCTTGGGCTACATTATTTGTAGAATATTGTATTTAAATGGACTTCATTTGTGACTGAATTCCCACTAAAACGGAAGAATACAGGATATGAAAAGTGAGATTAATATATGACACACAGAAAATTTGCTGACAACCTGATGGATGACTTGATTGCTGCTTTGGAGGAAATAACGTTATAGGACTAAATTCAGAATGTAAGTAAGCCTGGAGGCTGTCTAATTTACTGTGGCTTGCATCAATTCTAAGTAAAGACTGGAGGTACTGTGCATATGTCAAACACATCTAGATCTTCCAAAAACTGACTGTTCTTAGTTTCCTTTAACTGTACCTGAAATTTCCATAGAGGCAAGGGCTATGTGCACTTACCTTTTTCTAAGTTTACTGAATTACCTAATTTCTTGCCTCAGCAGGGAGGCAAATTTATGGAAGGCTTATAAACCAAACCCAGAGGGAAGAATTACACAGGGAATTGTAAGAATTGCAAAACTGTAATTGTTAATAAATGTATTTTAATGAAATTTCTAACTATAATTACAAAGAACTATAGAAGAAGGAATAGTCAGATCAGAAACTCTTGATCTGAAAATGGGAGCTGTACCAGAACAGGTGCTCGACAAAAACAGGCACAGAGATTTGGCTACCTTAGTGATGAAGCTGTTGATCTTTTGCAAGCTTTGGCAAGTCTGAAACCTTGGTAAATGGCAGGCATTTACCTGCATTTACCTGCAGGCATTTACCATCATGGCATTATATGGCTTAAAACTTTCCAAGGCCCAGGCACCATGTATGCATGGATTTGTGAAATGCAGTGCATGGAGATGGTGGGTTGATCTTCCCCAGAGCAGACAGACAAACTCTGTCCTTGCACAGAAGACAATATCCTCCCTTTCTCTTCTTTTGCAAAAGCATGGAATTGCACATTCTGCCCTCACAAAGAGCTTAAAAACAGGAATTAAGAGAAGAGTCTTTTTGTCTGAGGCAAAATCCCAAATCTTAAATATTTGGACATCTAAACATAATTATCTTACCCCCAGGGTTAATGAAAGTCAAGCCTGGGTGCAAATTCTCCCCCATGCAAACCAGACTTCTGCATCTATAAAACCCTGAATTATGTCCCTGAAACCCAAGGTCTGAGTCATTTGTGCTCTTATCCATTCAGGAACAGAAAAAAGAAAATGTTCCTTAAAAAATATTCATCACCCCCAATGAACTGGTGTGTTTGTGTTGCCAAGCAACTGAGCTGCATCTCTGCACCTCTGAGACCCATGGGTCAAAACCCAATGTCAACATAAAAGTTTGAGAGTCCAGTCAGGATTATGGCACATAAATATTGATGAGGAAAAAGGCAGAAGAGGGTGTATATCTGCAGCCCTGTTTTTAGAAGTAATGTGCTTCCCAATTATGCTACTGGTATAATAGCCAGGTGTTTCTCAAAATCACAAGACAAGTAGTTTTCATCCTGCAAAGACCTGGTTATTCAAGAAGGTAGTTTTGTAAGGATGTAGAAACACCTATGGGAACCCCACAAAGTTGGGTCTTGGCCCTCACTGGCCTATTTCAGATGGAAGCAGAGCTGATTTTCACCAGTAAGGGCAGATATATTCCATTATCTTCCCATGAAAATGCATTTTCTTCATGTCTTCTCTTGCTGAATGCTGTAGTGGTGTGGATGGAGTGATACACTTCACTCGTTAGAGAAAAGTATCAATATGTTGATACACACCAGCAATTTTGCAGAGTTTGATGACAAATCTTACTGTGGTTTTACAGCATTCCATGGCATGGTACTACCCAGGAGACAAGGTCCACCAAAGCTTTTAGGGAGACCCCCCTGTTGAGTCATGAGATTCAGAAATCCCTCGCATTCTAAACTCCTTCTTGAAGGGGAGTTGAAGTGTGTCTGGATCCAAACTTAGTCCCAGACTATGGTTTATGTCTAAAGGATTTTTTATGCATAAACAATAATTTATATCACTTAGTTAAGATTTTAAAGCTTACCACACTGATAATTACTTACCAAAAATCTGTTCCAGCAAGAAATCTCTCAGGCTCAAGAAGTAACCTTGAGAGGCATCCCTCCTCAAGGGGAGATTCTGGCATTCAGTCCATTGCCATGCAAGAAGCACAACTGACTGTGCCTGTACTGTCCACTATTTATGGAGTTAGATAATTGACTCAGTTATATTTGCATATCAAATCCAGATGTTAGTTTCTCCCAAAATTGCCTTGAACAGCACTAGGCTTAAGTGAGCATGTTGCCCAAATCAGTCCTTGGCTGTTGTGCTGTCTCCCCTGAATCCACTTTGAGTCAGATGCAGCCATCACAACCAGACTTACCCATTATGACCAACCCCGGGGGTCAACACTTGAGGGTTACCAGGGAAAAAATATCAGCGGAAAGGAGAATATGTTACATTTGGGTAGGGCTGTATTGTCCTAGAATGTCAATTATTTTTGAGAAGAGATAGCCTGGAGTGAATTACACAATTTCTCTGCACCTTTCTTGACTGGCACTCAGATCCAAGGATGAGCAAAAGAGAAAGACGGGATAGGTAGAGATGGGCTTGCCTGCTGAGCCATGCTGCTGCCATGGCATTCATCAAAGAAGCAGTGGCGGCCTGGAGAAACACCAATGGCTGGGGGACAGGTCATGGTAAAGAGGTACAAACCTGCTACTATTTCAATAACCAGTTTAATTGTCTGTCGTCCAAAACAGGTCTTGAAGAGATTAAATGGAAATAAGGACTGCACTGGGAAATCCATGTGAAAACAGGGAATTTCTAGCTAATAATTAAACACAAAGAGATTAGAAAGATCATTTAAGAGAAGAGTGAGAGAGGGGAAAGTAGACTAACAACATATTCTAGCACTAAATCCCCCAGTGTTTGCTCATCACCCTTAGGAGCAGCACACTGAACTTCCCCAAGTAAAAGAATCACAGCGGTTTATCAGGCAGATCTGGTGGGTTTTTTGGAAAATCTCAGCATCAACACGGAAGTACATGAGGGATAGAGCAGTCAGATAGCACAGCAACATCATCTCTGTCAGCAGCAGAGCAGGATTCACCAGAGCAGTGACAATTTGTAAGAGATCACCATGCGGCTGGTGCAGCGTTTGCTCTGAATGCAGAGCAGAAGCAATGTGGAAGCCAGCAGAGCTGTTCAAAGAATGCTGTGACCAATGCTCACAGATCTCTGAAATAACAAAAAGAGAGGACAAGATGAAAGCTGTGCAGGAGGCAGATACAATTCCTGAGGTGGAGATAGCTAACACGGAGGAAAAGGTGCTAGTCTCAGGGTCAAAGAGATAGATGTTGCATTTCATTTTGCAAATCATATATAAAATCTGTTATCAAGAAATGAAGTAAAGCTTTTAGATAGTGCCTTTGCAAGTTCTTATGGTTAAAAGCTAAATTACTAAAAAGGTGATTTGAAATAATCATGCAAGCACAAGAAGGCTGTTAAGTCCTTGACAGCTCTGAGAAAGAGGGCAATAAGGGCATATCCAATTTGAACTACAAATAGTGAGAGCCATCCTATTTCTGACTGCTTTATACATTGCCTGTGGAGTGATTTATTTCATCCAGGGGTTGCAGCAAGTGAGATTGTAGCAAAACAGGGGATCACTCTCCAGACAAGGCTGTTGCTCTGGTGCATGTCACACCATGTTTGCATATTTCTTGTGCTTCCTCATCAATAACTTGTGTAATTAACCAAAACTGGTGAAGCATGTGCTCAAATGAGACAGCTCCAAAGGCAAAAAGATTTGCTTTGGTCAGTGGTTCCTAGCCAGTGATCTCTCTAGGGAAGTGAAAGCACTCAACAGCTGAGGCAGCAGCTGAAAAGAGGTGTCATGGCTGCTCTCCCCAAATCCAAATCCACAAACTCTTGACTTCAGCAGTGAAAGGCTGCACAAACAGGCATGCTTCACACACTGCAGTTTTGTGACTTTTCATTTCCTAATTCTCATTCTCCCTCAAATTCTTCTGCCTGAGCAGGGGACCCCAGGAGGCACGCAGGCAACATGGTCCTGCACACCAGGTTATGCTTGGCAAGGATCCTCCTTGGAGGGGATAGGGGCTCAGAAGAAAATTAATTCTGTTCCAGCATTTGACTAGATTGTTGGCTAGAGAGCACTTTTTTTTTGTCTGTTTTTCCTCTGTCCCTGGCACACATGTGGTCCCTCCTGCTTTCTGCTGAAGAAGGAGCCCCAGTTTGCTTGCAGAGTTTGGCAAAGAGGTTGGTGCATTTGGGGCTCTGTATGATTGTTGAAGAGCTGATGGGCAGTGTAGTTTGGAAACTCACTGATTTGTGTAAAGATAGAAAAATCAAAAAAGTCCTCACATTTATACTCAGCCTGCCTGAAAAGGCATGCAATGATTCCCAAGGGTATTTCACAGAGCCATTTCATCCCCTGGAGACACTGCCCAGCAATAAAATTACATTTTATTAAATGCTTATGGTTACTTGGAGATGAGGGAGGAAAATTAACAGCAGCAAGGTACTGGGACATTCCCCGTGGCAGCAAGTAAAGATCAGGTGATTTGTCCATGTCCTGTACAGTGAAGCATCATCCAGCTCTCAGCTAATGGAGAGTCACTGTGATCTCACTGTTAGGAGCTGGCTATGGGGCATTACAACTACAGAGGTGCAGCAGAAGTTGTTCATGCCCCTTGTTGTTCCCCCACTGACACCTGGGCACAGCTCTCTCCCTTCCAAGAGCAGCAGTCAAACTGCCCAGCAGGAGCCCCTTCATGGTGAAAATATGGCAGAGAGCCACAACCATCTGGTTACCGTCCCCCTGCAACACTGAATTCCACAGATGAACTGATGGGGAAGACACAGAGGCTGCACTGGTACAAGAGTCCACCTGCTCTCCAAAGGACTACTCCATCAGAAATTTCAGAAAATTTAATAGCTTTTTGTCACTGGATGGACAAATGTTGGGCCTCAAGGATGTCAAATCTAGCACAGCTGTCATGGCACCGCTGTAGCAGCACATCAAGTACAAAGCCAAGCTTAGTACACAAGTACACATACGCAAGTATGTGATTTTGCTTTACATTTCCATTTCTGTTATAAATTGCAGAAAGAGTGGGCTGTATATAGCTGTAGGGAGCAAGGTCAGCACCAAGGGAACAGACATCAAATATTCAAAATCATGTGGATATGAAATGTGCCAGCTTGGGATGGAAATTTCTATTTTGGGAGTATATTAGAAGTAACTCAAAGGCTTTCTGTTTCACCTCTTATGATCCATGTATGCTGCCTTTCTTGACATTTTTCCTACAGTCTGGTGTCCCCTGGAGAGCTGGTTGGGTTTGCTAGACATAGTAGGTCAGACCTGAAAACATATGCTGGGAAAGACAGGGTTTCTGCACTTCCCTGTAGAAGCAAGGAGGTGGGAATAGGAGAAACTCGTAATTCATTTAACAGGGAAGATGTTCTTCACCAAGGCGAGGCGCATCTTGCAAAATATTTAGTCTGAATATTACGACAAATGTTCAAATTATTTACCTCCAACATACTGTCTCTTTTATCTGTTCCCCTTCTGCAAATATTCATAAAACAGAGTTTTTTCTGGCACAGCTATTTACAGGAAGATAATATCAATATAAAAAGCATGAATATTCACATAGTGATAAAATTCTACATTTACAAGCACCAGTATGTACACCAACACATTTATTAAGCCTTGTGCAAAAATACTGCCTTGTGACTTATCCAGCCAATTGCAAACAGCTATTGCATCCTAAGTACTGAGTATTTGAAAGGCACTGCAAGAGAGCAGTCCAAAGAGACAAATCCATTAACATTTGTAGAATGCACTGACTAATGCCCAATTTTAATGAAATAGAATTGTGAAGTTATTTTTATTAATGACATTTATGAATTAGAGTGCTTCTGCAAATGCCGTAGCAGAAGAGAAAGCTGCTATCCCACATGCAGAGTTTATAGTGATGGAATAAATTGCTATGTAAGACTATCTGTATTTTCATTTTGTAGTAGCACCTGTGATTAAATCTTTTCCAACTGTCAACAACATTTCTTGTCTTCCAGAAGAAATAAGTTCTTCAATCTCATAAAATATCTGAAACCTCTGGTGTATTTTTAATATGAAGGATGGCTTTTTTTTAAGCTTTTTTAGAGACATTAAGATGTCTTCACCTTAATCATTAGAGTATTTTCTATAGTAAAAAATTTAAAAATGCAAGCAGGAAAAATAATTGTAGCACTTTATCCTCAAAATGCACATTTTCTTGGAGCAGGACACACAAGGATCACTGCTTAAGAGTGATAAAGAGCTCAGCGCTAAGGATGCTATGATGGGTAAGGAGATTCTGAACCAATTTTATATACAACTCTGCTATCATCCCTTTATTCCTTGATGCCAGCTTAATTCTCAACTGAAGTGCAAGTAAGAGCTCTAGCTAGTAAGGACTTGCAGGGAGGTATTGCAGAGGTAAAGCTCTAAGATATTGCATGTAAAAGACCAAGTTATTGGATGAAAAGTTTTCAGTGGTGGGCTTTTGATGGAAAATTTAGACAGAGGTTCGTATAAGGTGAATATATATGAAACCTAGAAGACTTGTGCATACATATTCAAGACAACAAATAGAATTTGAAATACTGTCAATATTTTTTTTAATGCTCCAAGACAGTAAACCTGCCTGTTCTTTATGCAAACTCTCAAAAACCCCCACCTGATATAAACACTTACTTGCCAGCTAATAGCTAGCTTCTCTTTAACCAAAGCAAGACTAAATTTGACTTGGAACATGCTGTGGTTTCCCTGCCTGCCCATTTTCATCCATTAATTTTCATGCTTCTCTCTCCTGAACAACTGACTGTTTTTCCCAATCCTCAAACCTCTTCACTGAGAGCAAGCTTTGCGCGGGATCCCTGTTCCCTTGGCAATCAAAACATACATTCCTTTGAGCTTCATTCACCAGTGCATGCTCCTGTGCAATATTTTTAACTGCAATAATGTTGCATTGAGATAGGGAAGAGAATTAGAAGAGAAAATGTGAGAAAACTCATGGGTCAAGATAACAACAGATTCATAGGTAAACCGAAAGCCACACACGCAAGTAAAGAAAAACAAAGAATTCACTCACTACTTCCTATGGGCAGGCAGGTGTTCAGCCATGTCCAGGAAAGCCAGGCTCCATTATGTGTAGTGTTTACACAGGATTACAAATGCCATCAGTCCAAACATCCCCCACTTCCTTCTTCTTCCTCCATCTTTATATGCCAAGTGCACTGTGGTATGTTGTCGGATGTCCTTTTGCCCAGATGGGGTCAGCTGTCCTGGATGTGTCCTCTCCCAGCTTCTTATACACCTCCAGCCTCTCCACTGGTGGGGTGGGATGAGGAGAAAAGGCCTCCAGTCACTGCTCATCAGTGACTAAAACATCCCTGTGTATTCCACATTGTTTTCAACACAAATCCTAAACAGAGCACCATGCTAACAAGTTTGAAGAAAATCAAGTCTGTGCTAGCCAAACCAGCAGGATAAGGAAGTGAGGGAAGGATTTTCCAGTAGTTCAACCTATAAAGAAACTTACTGTATGATTTTACACCCAGTGATTTTTTTTTTTCTAAATGTCTTGACTCAGGCAACACAACTAATATGCTTCTTTTCTTCAGCAGATCAGGTCTCAGCCCCACGCAGTTTTATCAGCACAGTTGTATTTTAAACATTGGGATAGCTTTGTAACTTCTAAAGACCACAGTTAGTAGGCAGCTAAAATGACTTACCACATTTTAGACTGAAGAATACAGAATTTCCAGGATTCAAGTTTGTCAAAGAAATACAGATGCTCATCTCATCTGGTCCTCTTTTAGGATGATTTGAAGGAGATATGTTTAGCTCAGGGACTGGAAAGTATGGAACAAAGCCAACCTTGTATCATGTTTAGAGTGCAAGGAAACATACCATTGTGTCCCACCTGAGTCCAGATGCTACTTCAGAAATGTCACATTGAGCATGCTTTAATTTTTAATTGAGATTTTGAGTTCTGAGGGATCTAAGCTCTCATATAAGTGAGGTCCTCGTTATATCTATAAACAATTACTTCATCAATATTTGCTTTGCCAAAGTTTTACTTGTCTCCTAATTTATTTACAATCCTCTGAAAAGTATCTATAACCTTAAACACATAGATCCCTGGAGTATGGTGAAAGCAAATTCAATTGGGTAGACCTAAGGCTGTTTGCCAGGGCTCTGTAGAATGGTCTACTGAGGTTGTATATTTTGCTCTCCTTAGTCTGTCTGTGATTTAATTTATTCCTGGCTTGTGTAGACATCCAATATTGTAACAGTGTCTAGCTCCCTGTAATCAATGCTGGATTTCACAGTGCTGCCAAACTTTGTGGCTCGCACAATAGTGATGAAAGGCCCATGTGACGGACAGAGGAATTTCACAACCAAGGTGTCAGTCTGTGCTGTCTCCTACATTTTGTTCAAGTCCCTTGTGATGTGTAAACTGGGCAGAAGATGTCCTAAATTTGCTCCTTGCACAGGACTGATTTTTGGAGAGCACAGACCTGCAATGACTCTCACAGCTCTTCTTTCTGCTCTGCTGGAGATTGTAACACCAGCCACTGTCCTGTATGGATATTTTTCTGCCAGAGGTGGGAGCTTGGTGCTATGTAAAAAATAGCTTGGTGCTATGTAAAAAATATAATGAAATGTAATGAGAGACTCAGGGGTTGAGGTAAGGACAAGGAGACATCTCTCAGCAATTATCATCATGGGCAAAATAGACTTGGCTTGGGGAAAATCAATTTATTACCAATCAAATCAAGGTAGGGTAATGAGAAATAAAAGCAAATCTTCAGACGCCTCCTGCCAACTCTCCCTTCTTCCCAGGCATAATTTCAGTCCTGATTTTCTCTCCCTCCTTTCCCTGCAGCAGTGGAAAGAGAAGGGGAATGAGGGGTGTGGTTAGTTCAACACAGTTTGATTCTGCTGGGAGACGACTCCTCCCACTCTTCATCTGGTGCAGTGTGGGACCCTTCCATAGTGTGTAGCTCTTCAGGGAGAAACAGCACCAGCCTGGGTTCCTACCTCAGTGGGTCCACAGGCCCTGACAGGAGCCTGATCCAGCATGGACTTTCCATGGGTCACAGCCTCCTTCAAGCAACCACCTGTTTCAGCCTGGGGTCCACCAATGCCATAAGTTTTAGCTTTCATGTTTTCCAGATTCTGTGCTGCCTAGGGATGTAGTTCTGAGCCTCATATCAAGTGCCAATAAGTTCTCTTCACAGAGTAGGTAGACAAAACAAATCCTTTTCCTGCTGAAGACCAAGGACAACTTTCAGGCCCAAAAGCATAAACAACAGTGGACTGAAGGGAGGAACAAGAAGGATGGGACCTCACAGCCTGAACAATTACACCCCAATATGCAAATGGACCAAAACTTGCAAAAATGAAAGACCTCGTGACTGGTCGGCCATGTTTGTGACCATTCTTTGTCCACCTTGGGTGTAGCCCTGGTCAGGCCCTGTCCTGCCCAAGGCGTATCCTAGAGGCCTTTCAATAAATACCTACTTTATTCTGTAGCTCTGTCCAGTCTCTGTTTCAGGTCAGTCCTCCCAAGGCATCACCACCATGGGGTAGAGGGAGATCTGTGCTCCGCCAGGATCCTCCATTGGCTGCAGAGGCACAGCTGCCTCACCATGATCTGCACCACAGCCTGCAGGGGACTCTCTTTTCCTGAGCCTGGAGCACCTGCTTTGCCTCCTTCTTCACTGACCTGCATGTCTCAGCTCAAGAGTTGAGAAAGGACTCAAAAGTTCTTTCTCTTATGTATTCCCACTCTTCTCTTCTGCCAGCTGTTCTGCAGCAATTTCCCCCCATCCCTTCCTAATTATGTTATCCCCAGGGCACTACCACCATCACTGATGGGCTCAGCCTTGGACAGCCTTGGAACTGGCTGGCATGGGAGAAGCCTCCAGCAGTTTCCCACAGAAGCCACCCATGTGGCCCCACCAATACCAAAACCTTGCCATACAAACTGCAAACACCATGACAGAACAGGACACACAGTGGAACCCCCTGAATGAAAACCAGCTTTTTAAAGTAGAGCAATCCTACTGCTACAAAGATTTATAACATTTGTACCACAGTTTTGGGCCTTCTGGCCAATTTTTTATATACATGATACATAGGTAATATTTCTTGATTGCCCAGCTGAAAGAAGGTTCCTCACAATAGTCGGAAACTTGTTTGTGCACAAGGAAGAAAAATACTTGGTTTTCTTTCTTCTTAAGCTCTGAAATGAGGAAAACAATGGATTCCACAATTCAATAACACATTAAAGTTTCAGGCAAAAATTGTCTCTTGCTCTTCCTTTCTTACAGTATTCCCATTTCTTCCTTACTTCTAAGAAAGAAACCACGTAACATGAGACATTTAGTGATTTCCTTACAAGATACAGCACCTTTATTTCTCTTTTTTTTTCCCCTTTTGTCATCTTTTTTTTTCTTTGCAGGCTGGCTGATCTTCTTTCTTTATCCCTTCAGTGTTTCAGAGAAACAGGATCAGCAGAGTCTTTCCTGAAGTACTGTCCTGTATGTCTCAGTGACATACAGTATTTTGGTTGTATTCTCTTGCACACATGAAGTACCAGATAACTCCTGTTCCAAAACACTCTATCAGAACACACCAGATCCTGTTAGCCTTATCTTATTCTGAGCCACAAAGTGAGAAATGTTTCTGGAAAACTTAAGGAGAGTCCTTGATCTCATGGAGGGCAAAATATTAGCATAAAATCCCATTACCACTGTTGCTCCACATGCATTTATTCCTGTCCTTGGTGTAGTGAATATCAAAAAGTTGTCATGTAACTTGACATGAATCTCATTGTGGACTGTGACTGTTACATCAGCTTCAATTCAGCAGTGACAAATCTTCCAAAAGACACTGGGGAACCTGACTTCTGTCTCTGCACTGTGTTACTGACTGAGATGAGTTTGAATAAATACAGATATTATTTTAACTTTTCAATCAACAACTGAAAAAGGACTAAATGGGGGGAAAACCCAAAATACCCCGAAGTACAAGGTGTGTATTTCTTTGCAGTTTTCCCTTCCTTTTTGACTGCAACCCTGTCCTTCCACTCACATAATTTTCTGAGCTGCAGTTTCCTAGGGGAGTAGATCAGAGACACCCCTGGCACAATCTCAGCACTGTAATATATTTACCTTGACAAAAACCCATGTGAGGTCAGGACATGTCTCCTATCCTCCTGGCAGATGCAGGATTGAGACCCGGAGAGACCAAATGATTTTTCTCAGATAACAAGGAATGCCTGTGGTAGAGTGGGACACAGCTCCCTAGATTTCACCTTCCCGGTGAAATGCCTTTCATGGGTGGTCATTCGAGTCCATAGTGAATATCATTTACTTCTAAATTATGCTGATGACATAAAAATGATTTTCCTCTGTCACTCATACTGCTGAAAAAGAGAATGGACATTCATGCTGCAGGTGTAACAAGTTTGGAATGACAGTGAGCATCACCTGGAAAGCCAGGATGTGGTTATGGCATGCTTATCAGCCTCTTTCCAGAGAGGGCACCCAGGAGGGCAGATTTACAGGTATTTGGACAGGTCAGAAAAGAATTATATTGCCTGTGGACACAGGAAGTATTAAGACATAGCCAAATTCAGTTCTTAAAAACAAATATGAAGAAAAGTGAGAAGTTTCAATGGATATACTGTGGAAAATACACTGAAATCTGTTATTTTTGTGGCAGCTGATATTTGTTATTAAAGTTCTCCCACAAGTTGTGTTATACATTGATAAAAAGTAACAATTTTGTTCTTCTGTGGCATCAGCTGAAAATGAGGAAAATAATGGACTCAGAATTTAGGCTGCAAATACATTTAGGATGAAGGATTTTCTTTTGCTACTTCAAATTCTATTTAGAATTTGAAAGAAGAGGCCAGTTTAGTACCTGAGGTTTTCTTCAGCATAGTTATGATGTTTAGTACATTCCTTAGGTAAGCTGGGAGAGGAGTACAGTGTTATAATGGCCTGCCCGAGGCTGCAAAATGAATCAGTGAATCAAACTGGGTTAGGATTTAGGACCTTTTTGACTTCTAATCTGTCATACCATTGCCCACAGGAGCTCTGTTGTATTTTTGGTTAGAGATTGAGAACATCTTTAGATTAACTATCATCAGTTTTTAAAATGTCTTGAAAATACCGTGCCACACTAGTACATTAGCATTGTGGTTTCTACCATTTCTTGCTAGACAACACCTCTTGCAATGATTTTTGTAGATTAAAGGATTTTTTAAAAATTTCTTCAATATTTTGAAGTCTATGAGGAGAAATAGGAGTTCGGACACCCTATCCTCCCACAAAGAATCTGAGCCAAATATTTAAACACAAAATCTGAACTCTATGTATTTGAAGAAGAAAAATACAACATTTGTGAAATTCAACTTTTACATTTACCAATGGACACTCAGAACAATGATGCCATCAGTCTTTATTGGATTTATAAAAGATTATTGTCATGGCAAAACCAAAGGTCTTAAGCTCTTATTGGCTACAGTTGAAGTAAGAGCACTAAGGCTAGCCCAGCAAAGACACTTGGAGGTTTTGTGAAAATCACATGATGCTAGTCTCAATGCTCTCTTTTTTTTTTCCTTAGAGTGGATAGGAGGGTGCTCACTTTCAAAATGAGTGTAACTTTTCTTACACTTGAATTATAGACATCTATCTCATATAATGCATGTTTTTACAGTGTTGAATGGTTTCAAGCCACCATTAGACAGACATGTAGTCCTCTCTGACAGCTCTCTCTACAGTTATGTAGTATTATGAAAATAATTTCAAAAGCATCAGCAGTTCAACAGCACTGTGCTTCAAAAATATATAGTGGCAACGCCTAACACTTTCTTAGTAACAAAACCTGAAGCTCTATTTTTCAATAACAATAATTTCCCCAAAATTATTGTAATAATCTATATATTTTATAGATTATTAAATATAAAATATACAGAAGTATTCTCTTTTTCAACTTTTCTTTAGTCAAGAATTCACAAAAATGAGGGGATTTTATTTTCCCTTGTTTTCTCCTGCTTATCACAGTAAAAATTAGGGAAAAGAAATAGTGAAACTGTAGATGAAGTTCTAAAACACTCAAAGAATAGACATCCTGCTTTCCAAAACCTAAAAATATTGTTTCTGCTTTTATTCTGTTGCTTTCTAAAATAATTTTTTCATGCTATCCACCACATATAATTGTAACTTACATCTTATTTTTGATGAAAAGCTATTTTTTCTTGATTTTGGAATTTTATTCATTCTTTCAAGGTCAATAAATAAAAAAGCAATGAGATCAATGATGAGGTAACAATTGCTTTTTCAATCCAGAATATAATAACTAGAGACAGGATGAGAGGACATAGTCTCAAGAAGAGTCAGGAGAGATTTAGTTTGGACATAAGGTGGAATTTCTTCACAGAAAGGGTTGTTAAGATTTGGAATGGGCTGCCCAGGGTGATGGTGGGGTCACCATCCCTGGAGGTGTTTAAGGAAAGACTGGACACAGCAGTCTGTGCCCTGGTCTAGTTGACGTGGTGGTGTTCAGCCATAGGTTGGACTCAACAATGGCAGAGGCCCATTCCCACTTATTGAGTCTGTGATTCTGTGAACTACTGGAGGAAAACCCCAAAACACCTCTAGCAGGAATTATAAGACAGACCCAACTAGAGGGCACTGCAATCTTTCTTATATTATCAATTACAGACTCTTCTGATGACTTTACCATGACCTGTGTAGTGGAATGGGTCTTTCGGAGGGTCTGTTAATCAGTGTTGAACTTTGCACTTGTTGCAGTATCTGCTGGGCAAACCCCAGCAAAAGATATGCTCTGTCAATGGGAGAAAAAGCCCTCCATAAAACTGCCAATGCTTTTTCCATTGCCCCACAGAGATGGAAAGATCAGATCATGCCCCTGCACATCCCTCCAGAAGATTTAATTCAGGTAGGGTCCAAGAATGGGCATTGTTTAAATGTTGACAACCCACTTCTTGCTGTTGGATGTTGCAGCATTTCCCACAGTAAAAACATTTCCCTGAGCAAACCAGTTCTGTTTCTATTTTAAGATGCACACTGCTACCCTCTAAGCCTTACTGGATCCAAGGTGGAAGGACAAAGTAAAATCTTTCTAGCTTTACAAGGTGTCACACACGGTTGATGAATGAGATTTAGCATCCAGCATCCCTCTTGTGTTTGATCTACTGCAGGAACAGCCCAGCTAGCTGATCCATCATTTTCTGAGTCATAAGTGGTTGTTGGCTCATGCAGCTTGTGCTTGAACGAAGGTTTCCCAGTGAGTGGTGACACTTGCTGAGCTCATGTCTGGGGAGATGCTGAAGGCAACAGCCTGAGACTGACATTTAATAATGAACTGCAAATCACAGGTGAGGGAAGACCACCCATTTGGGTGATCTCTCACTAAAAATGCTCTGTTTACCATTGGCAGCAGAGGGTGGGGGTTTTTTTCCATCTCAGTTTTAAAGAAAAATGATTATTTTCTGTTCCCACTGTAACAGGGGCTTTGTCCTGCTAAATATAAGGTTAAAAGCCACTCTTCTTGTTTTCACTGTTCAGCAATATTGCTTCCATTGTCTTATAATGATATTCAATAATAGAGGCTACCAGGAGCTTTTTTTATACAAGCTCTGCTTTGATTTATAGCACAAGAATATGTCCATAGGCAGCTGAGGGTAAGTCAATCTGTAAGCATTGAAATTCTGGAGGAAAGCATCGTGAGTAACTTGAGAAGGCTGAAATCTTTTTGATACTAACATAATTGACAACACCTCAAAAAGAGAAAATGGAAACACTTTGCACAACCTATTTTGGGAAGTCTCTCCTTTCCCTCCCTCCATGCTCACACTAGGTTTATTTTTGAATCTACAGGCACAGTAGTGCAATTTTCATCACTGTGATAGTCGGTGGCTGTGGAATGGCAATTTGCATCACACTGGTATTTTGTCAGAAGCAAACTCAGGTCTCCTTTGCAAGGAACTTGCTCAATTAGCAAGCTCATATTTAATAACTTCCCTGCCTATATTAACTGGTGTATTTAGGATTTAATGCAATTTCTGTTGCAGTACAACCTATGCAAAGTCATTTAATTTGCAACCAGGCTGGATACATAAATTATACAAATCATAGAGGCATTTTCAATTTTCAACTGCAAACACCATGTTTAAAGATCATCTTAAAGGCTTTCTTTTAAAGCAAATCTCTGAAACAACAAGGTACATGCAAAGATTCAACAAGAGTTGTGCCTTCAGTGATAATTTTATTTCCTCTATTCCTTACAATTTCACTGTAAAGCCCAATATAATAGACGCATTTCTCTCTTACAGCCTTGAGAAGAGAAAGGGATGCTGACCTCCGAGGTCATCCCTGTGTGATCCAGACTAATAGATGGAGGCCATTACCATGGATACTTGATCCTTGGTGACTGGGGAAAGAGAACAACAGTCAACAGCCACATTTAAAGCTAATTTTAAAGGAATGTGGAAACCAAGGAAATCTGCTGCAAGCAAGGATTCACTACTTTTGAGCAGACCTTTTTATGATAAGCAAGAGGAGGAGATGCCAAGAAAGCTTGCTGACCTATGCACCAGGCTCCTCAGCTATAAGGAAAGTGTCCTGGCAGATGTTTGTTTGTAATGTCCCTATCCAGCCAGATGCTGCCCTGATAATGAGCATCAACACTGGCACGTCGTATCCAGCACATCAGTACAACCAGGTGAAAGTCAGCCAGAGGAAAGCAGTCAGTGCCAAGCTCCACTCAGGCACCATCACTAACAGAAACGGAGCAAAACCAAATGAATCAGCCTGAAGTAGATGTAAAACTATGTGGGAAATCAAATCCATTTTTCAAAACAATTTTTCTCTGCCATGTTGCCTTCACCCACCAATCACAATGACTTTGTTATTCTAGACTTAAACCTTCACTGTTTATTTTGCATTTATTTTTTAAAAATCCAACAAAGTGAAAGAACAACAACAACAAACCCAAACAAAAACAACTGAAAAAACCTAACCCTCTCCCCCAACTGTTCTATAGGAATACATAAAATCTTTGTTGGAAACAACAGTGTGTTCCATCACCTCCCTCCTTTCTCCTTGTGTTAGGACAACACATATGGGTGGTTAGTTCTATTCATGTAGCAAAATATCATGAGAAACTCAACAGTTTACAAGTGATCTGTAAGATGTTGCAACCACCACCGTGTAAAAAAATTGTCTTTGTTCTAACAATACCTGTCTCACACAAGGTCACCAAGATTTTTATCTGTTAAGTGTGTATTTAAGAACTTGGGGGTGGGGGGAAGGGAGAAGGTGGCAATCCTTTTTAAATGTGTACGTCTAAGGAGACTAATGATGATGAAAAGTTAGTTCCAAGAAGATTTGTTTGTTTGATGTGAGAACATGGTGCTCTGCGACTGAGATAAAAGTAAGATGATCATTTGGGTAAAAATGTGTGGGAAAAATGTATGAGGGTCTTACACTAAATTAGTGAACTACACCGAAGTATAGAAACAGCACTTTCAGGACATTATCAAAGTCAGTAGGGAGCATTTAAATCAAGGCCAAAAGGATCCATATGTGTTGCCTTCAGCTTTCACCCTGCCATGAAAAGAGAACACCCTGTGGTTCATTTTCAAGGGAAACACACAGCAATGTAGTGCATTTTGTTAACTTTTTGGTTCCTTTGCAGTTACATTAAAAATAATTCTTATTATAAAGAATGAATCTGGAAGTCCTGAGTGACACTTTAAATAGGATTGTTAATTGTAAATACTGGACCAATTTTTTTACGTCTTTACCATCAAGCATTTACTATTTCAATATTTACTAATATTACTAATATTTATTAATGCAATTTACTAAGCAATACAAAGGGGTTGACACCTTGGTTTAATGGACGTTTGCAATCACTTTCATCCTCTGATTTCCACAGGGAGAAAATCCTTGGAATGAACAGTAGGAGTCCTAATCTACTGTAGATGAGCTTCCAACAATGACTGGTTCTTGAATTGAACATGCCATTAAAAAACCCAGTTATATTAAACAAAGTTTAGAAACTCTGAGTCTCAACTTCCACATGTGCACACATTAAAAAAACCCAGCCTTGAAAATAAGAGAGGTTAACTTCAAAGTTAAGTTAAATACTAAAAGTTCAAACTAATATCGATCGTTTCAGTAAAGACACTTTGGCAGTGCAGAGCAGAAATGTTCTGAATTTTTACTTCTTTTAGGGTTGCATTTTTGTGGGGTTTGGTTTTGGATGTTTTGGGACTTCTGTTTTGTTTGTTTGCCTGGTTGTTTTTTAAATTAAGATGTATGGAGATAAAATATTTACTATACATTTGCTGTGAACACGAAAATTTGAGTTTTGGTAATAAATGGGTAATAAGGCCCACTGGAAGACAGTGTGTACGTACTTGTGTAGAATTATACAAATCGTTCAATTTTCATTAAGAAAACCCCAACCACTGAACATCTGAGCATATTTTAAAGCCAAAGATGATGTCTGCTGCAGTCTGCTTCTGCAGCATGCTCTGTGTAGAGCAGCCATGTAGCTTTCAATCCAGAATAGAGTTCTCCCCAGCTTGCCAGTGATCCTCAGGCCATGCCACCTATTACTTTCATTACTGATGAAATAATGAGTCCTCATAACCAAGAAGCTCTCAAAGATGTAACATGCACCACCACCATGAGGGCACGTACAATATCACTTTCTTCCTTTTCCTGTTTCTGTGTGGTGTAGATGAAGTCTATAGTTAGAGTTTGCTATTTTGCGACATAGTGTCTGAAATTAATTAAAGGTTTGGCACTTTTCATGTGTTATGAAGATATATTTCCCCTGTTACTACATTCTTCACCACACATTAGGTGTTAGAATGCACAGCACATTGCAGGCGAGATGGATGTTGTTTCTACAAGAATAAAAACTGTGAAATGGAGATTTTTTAATGATTTAGAACAAAGCATATTTTTGGATCATACAGCTAGTCTATGAGACTCTTAAAAATAAAAAAGCAACAAGTTATGCCTTATTTTTTTACTTATGCTGTAATGATTTAAATTTCTCAAAGCATATGGTGGGAATCAGAATTATCCCTTCTCCACCTACTACTCACAATTTCTTGCCTACTGATTTCAGCACCTAATCTATGGTGCTAAAACCAATTAGTGCTATATCAAAGGTTTTTGCAGTTGTAAGTTTTGGACCACTACAGAACATTAGCACATGAGCTTCTCATTATAGGCAAAGATACATGCGATCTTTGATCATGTGATAAAAGATACGTTCAAAATATGTTTTCTTTGGCAAACTAACAATCTCCTAATTGAGGAAAAAAGCTAATTATATAGTTCTTTGCGAGGCTGGAATCTGCTGTAATAAGGATTGTACACAAAAAACAAGTTGTAAATGAGAAAGGCTAATTTCACTTTTTTTCTTTTTCTGAAATTTTTTGCTTTCAAAAGTCGTAGAAGGTTGGTTTTCACAAATAATGTGTTCTGGAGTGTGGTTTGAGGTTTCAAGGGTGTTTCTGGATTAATATTCTGACAAAATCTCAGTCCCACAGATGTGCTTAACTTTTAGCACAGAGCCGCCTCATCCAAAGTCAATGACGCTACCTCACTCCTGCTGAAACGAAGTATCAAAGCATAAATTAGTAAATGCTGTGTTCTCCTGGTGGCTGTTTCCCAGTATGCCTCTCCTGTTTGCGTGAAGTGTGTGGACCCAAAGCAAGTGATGAAATCGGTGGCGAAGCAGCGCATTGCTTTAGAGCTCAGATTATTCGACAGGCTATTTGACAGGCTATTCATTTTCTCCTGCCATTCCCCATCCCTCCACAAAGTCCTTCAATAGTCAGATTTAAAAATAACAAATGGAACATTGCCATTTGATATCAAATCCCCAGGAACACTTATTTATAGTCCTTTTCTTCCCCAGAGAGGTATTTTTCTATCCTTTGGAAACTGTGCCCAAGCCTGGCACGTATCAGCCTGTGTTACATTTGGCAGAGCATCAGAAGAAAAATAAAAACTGCTTGGAGCTACTGGGAAGATGAGATGGACCGAGCACATTTAGTGTGAGCTGTGGCAACCACACTCCAAAGTAAGCTGAGAGGGATGGGGAGGCTGACAGGTCTGACCTTTGCTTCTTCCCTTTGCTTTGAAGAAATTGGGTTTGTCTTNGTTGAAGGGAGAGAAAGGGAGGGACAAGTGTGAGGAGGAAGGGGAAGGAAAGAAAGAAGGGGAGAGAGAGAGAGGGAGGCAGAGATGAGGGGACAATCTTCTTTTCTCCTGCCCATGAAATCCCTTAGTCTCAAACCAAGCTACTTAGATTGGCCACTGAGATAAACATTTCCATTTCATAGTTATGGAATCACACTGTAATTTCCAGCATAAGTAAAAGCAATATTCAACATTAAATGATTCAGAGAAAGAAACAGAAGACATTTTACTCCCTAGCACTTTGCTGCAACAATTACAGAAATTTGTTTGAGAATTTTTCTCTCTTAAGGAAAGTTTTCTAAACACTGTTTGCAGGAGGTTGTTCCCTATACTTTAGTTTCTTTGGGATGGAGGGTGCAGAGACTTCTCTGAACAGGTCAACTTGGAATCTCATGTTTAAAATTGCCTATTTCACTGATGAAGAGACAACACGAGGAAAAAAAAAAGGATAAATTTTAAATGTACTGAAACTTTTTCTTAGCTTGTGTTCTCATAAGGCTAATTACCTTTTTCAGGTTTCAAACTATAATAGTACTCTTGAAAGCAGTCATCAGGTGTTTCACAACTCCTTTTCCTAACTACATCTCCCACACTTACAGTGATTAGCATCACAGGATCCCTTTCACATAGTCTAATTTATGCATTAGGGTTCTTCAGGTCTCAGAAATTTCCAGAAAAGACTCTCCCTGATATAATGAGCATCACCACACTTTGAACAACACTGGTATATCCTGGTGAAGAGTGAAAGTGAATCAATATTGGGACTTTTTTCTGGATTTTTTTCTTCCTGTCTATTGAAACCACATCACATGACTTCTGAAATATCTACACTAAAGCACAATTAAATAATCTAATCTTTTCCTCCATCTCTACTCCTGAATGGCAGAGAATAAATCTAATTCAAAAATTATTTTTGTAGTTCAGAGGCAGACACAGAGATTTTTATATTCCTCCTCCTTTTTCAAGACACCCACTTCCTCGAGATTTCATTTTCTCTCCATGCAATAAAAAAAAATGAAATAACATAGGGTTGTTTTTTTTTATTTAACTCCTTTTGTTCTTAGTGTGCCTATATGACTTGACAGTGAATAACAGCACATGCCAAGAAAACAATTACATAGCACTTCTGTATTGATTTGCCTAATTATATGTCCTCACTCAAAGCAAAGTTGTTTGCTTCAACACAGCTGGCAAACCTGAGTGGTTTGTGCACTTGTTTTACCTTTCGCTTCTATGTAGTAAATTATGTCTTGGACGACAGCAGCCTGAAGGGTATCCACAGTGCACACATGGATGTTCCTCATATGGAGGAAGGTGCCCCTCTTGGAGCAGGTTCCACAAACTGAACTGAGCTGGAACTTGGCTGTAAGCCTAGACAGCCAAGTGCAGCTGGGCACCCAAGGAGCAGCATGCTTGCTGGCTGGCCGTAGCTGAGGAAAAGGCAAAAAAATACAGCATTTTTGTTTACCTAAGAGAACTGGAGTCCAAATCTCTTTCAACCCTGAAACCCTGCCCTAATCACCCTGCTATAAAACATGTGGTTTGGTTTTCTCCACTAATTCATGAGGCAAAACCTTGTTGCCATTTTTAAATATCCAGTGTGGCAAACGAGCAGAATAATTGTATCGCCAATGTGGGCAGAGCATCCTGATCCATGAGGGAACTTTACATAGCAGACAGGGATCCTACCAGAGCACAGTAGGGTAGTCTCCCATCCAAAGGGAACCATGACTTCCATCTCTGTTTAACAAAAGAATACTTTCCAGTAGAGAATTTGCTATGTGGGGCACGTGTGGAGGAAGCTTGTGACAGATGAGCTGGGCAGTGCGGCCAAGGCTGTGCCTCTTGGGTGAATGACCCTGGGTGGTACCTTCAAGCCAAGAAAAGACTTTTTACATCTGGATTTTGGATTTACAATTCCAAAAAGGCCATGAGGCAAAAAAGCCCCTCCTGGGAATCTGTTGCTGTCAGCTGGAATTTTCAAAGCTACAGTGAAAGGCAGTGACAGATCAGGATGCTCAGGTATTTCCATTTTTCCCTCAGTCATTCTTCATTGCCCAATAGCAGTTCATGCTTCTGACTCATGGGGTGATGCTTCTGGGGTGATGCTGCTGTTTTCCTGGGGACATTTTGGGACGAGATGACCCAACACAACAGATAGTAGTTACACTATCATGTTATTTAACTTCTTTATTTGGCAAATAGTTCAATCTTGCTGTCAGATTAATTCCTAGCCATGAAAACAACTAAAAAACGAGATCTTAAAGATTGAAAATCACTTGTAAATTGAAATGTTTGTCTCTTTTCAAACTATCTGCCTCAGTTTATTCAGAAACAGTATATTCAGTTTCTTTTTGCTCAGTCTTATAGGAGGACAAGGAAGGAGAGAAATTCAATGACATGAACCACTCACGACCACTGTAATGAGGCAGTGTTTAACCAGATCATAAAGTTGAACACAGCATAGCTACACTTAAGTTCATCTTAAAGTTATAGTTTGCAAACTTGGAAAGTGTCCAGACTAGTCTTATGTCCTCAAGCGAGAAACTGGGATAAAACTATAACACACACACTTATATATATGTATCTCCAAGAAGAAGGATATTTGTCACACAAAACATGTTTTAAATGTATCTTGTTGATACTGGTTAAACACAAAACCAGTTATGTTTTAAAATTTTGAAAGGACTGTGGTGTTATTTATTACATCACTTAATTTCTAACAGATTTCTAACACAGCACTTTCCTGCTAATAGGGTATACTTATGTATAGATTTCCTCCTCCTCTAGAAATTGCCTCTTTGCATTCCATTGGTTTTCATATGATAACAATTGTCATTAGGTGGATCTTACATTACTTTTTCCTGGTTTAATGACAGAGACTGTGTAGATAGATATTGGGTATTAATTAGTTTTCATTAAATAAATGAGGGGAAAAAAGGCTAAAAATATTCAAAATGTAAGTATGGCAAATCCATAATCTTGGCAGCTAAAATTAAAGATAACTTTAAACTCAATAAAAACCAAACAACCCCTGAAGTTTGGTTACACTGAAAGGAGATTTACACTTGTGCAAAAGCAGAAGAAATAAGCCAAGCTTAATATTTATAGAAAACAATGCATTTAGCCCAGTTTCAAAAATAGATCTGTTCATTTTCATGGAGAGTATCACAGCACACTTTTTAATTAAACTACAGCCTTCTTTCTACTATGTCATACCAAGGCTTTTGTTTTGCTCACTTTTTGAATCAGGTGCAGATGAGCCCATTTAAACTCAGTCATGTCCACAAGAAAATCTAGAAAAACACCCCGTGCTTTTTGCAGCCAGGGAGACTCTTTGACCTGTCAGTTGGAGACCCCGCCTGGAATACCTGCAGGGGTTTAATCTCCTCAGCCTTGTGTGCTCTCTGTGATACTCTGGCTCAGCCAGAACCACGGGGCAGAGCCAGGCTTGCAGCAATGTCACCCGGAGAGCCAGGCCGTAGGGGCACCAGAGGGATGCTGCCCACTGCAGTCCCCACTGGGACCTGAACTCACTTGTCCTCATTCTCCTCCCTCGCAGATTAGACACCACTGTCACTCCCCACTGTAGAAGGAGTTATTTCTGATTTTCCCTGCTCTAAGAGAGCCATCAGTCCCTATGCCTGCTGTGGCAAGGACAATTTGTTATGATGGACATTTCAATGCTCTCAGCATTGTTTCTCAGAATCTGTGCCTTTAAAATAGGATGCAGGTAGGCTTTCCACCAGCACACAGAAGCTTTACTTAATACAGCTGAACAAATTAATTACAGCCAGGACAAACAAACAAACAAACAAACAAACAAACAAAATTTATATGCATTAGCATCTTTCCCTGATGCCAAATTTTCCATCTTTTCTGTTGTTTAAAATTATTTTAAACAACAGAAATGTTTCTTTAAACATACTAGCCTGCAATTTGCACAGGTGAGACTTTTTCTATTATTATTATTCGCAACTTGCTATCTGTGTGGTGGGGTCTGATCCTTATAATCACACGGTTGTCCGTCTGCTCGAGACTCTCTGACTTGCAGCAGGGTTTTCAGATCATCACAGAACAGTGTTGACACCCATGTTTATGTAAATAGATGTTCTCACATTTTTTGCACCATTCTTTCAATTAATATATTTAGACAAAAAAGTTATGCCTTTAAATGGTTGCAATACTAGGAGAAAATTACAAGGGTTGCTAATTACAAGGGAAAAAACATTCAGTGGGAAAAGATTGGAATGATTTACCAAAATCTACATAATTCCTCATGAAATCGTAGAGGGTTGGGATAACTCAAATGGCCCACTTCAGGTTATAAACCCCATCTTTTTCCGTTTTCCTTTCCCAGCTTGGCAAGGAGGCTCCCCAGTATCCCATGTGTGTCGCTTAGAGGCTGCAGGTCTTGTGAAAGCCATGGCTCAGTGAGGACCAGAGACCTCTGGAACAGCAGCTTCCACCCTTGACAGCTGTGTGGCACTTTGGAGGGGAAAAGCCCTGGGCTGCACCCCGGCTTGGCTCGGGAGGAAACGCTGAGCCTGGATAGAGTGGGCGGAGGATGTGTCCTGGCCGCCAGACGAGGACACTCCCACCTCAGGAGGAGAAGGTTGCTCTGGAAATCCTTTCTGCCCCCCACAGTTGTAGCCGCAAGCAGCCTGCAATCAAGGACGGAGTTATTTACCTTGTTTGCCTGCTCCTGCCAGGCTCCTGCCAGGCTCCTGCCGTGCTCCATCAGCTGCTCCGGTGACTTGGGGACGGCTCCCGGGCCGGGCTCCGCTCGCTCGCACCGCTAGAGGGCTTGGGCCGGGAAAAGCTGCTGGGCTTCACCTGCACACTTACCAACGTATGTGCTTAAGAGGCACTATTAGGTTTTCTTCTCTTCTTTATAAGTTTGCCTGGATTTTCTTCTCACTACAGTACGGATATCAACTACGTATAGGAGACGTACACCCGGACTCTGGGGAGAGATCTCTGCCTCCTCAAAGAGACCTGTTAGACACGACCAGTACCCACAGAGGTCTTACATCCATGATTATCAGTGGGATTTGGGGATTTTAGAAGTGGAGATTTTGAGGGCTTATCATTCCTGCTATATTTTATAAGATTAAAAAGTCTTGCTTAAGTTGGCTCACTCCTGGAGAAAGAAAAAAATCTGATATAAAGGCAAACCCTTATCAGAAACTAATTTTCCTACTGCATGTGCACAGAGCTACAAGGACAATTTGATGTCAATATTGCCAAACTGGTGTAGCTGTGGTTGTACCTATCTTACATACTAACCATCTAAGCAAGGGCTTCGGTCCCATTGTTTTATAACCACGAGGTTTCTGAAGTATCTGTACACTCAAAATAGAAGTGACCATTATCAAATGGATTAAAAAAAAGAAAAAGGCAAAAAATATTTAAATCTCTTAATACATATGCCAAGGGACTATTTCCTTCACATAGCAGTTAGGGAGGTAATTCTGCTTACAGCATCATTCCAATTCAGAGAAAAACCATGTATCACAAACATGAATTCTAATAAAGGATTCAAGTGACATAAGCAAGACTGGACAGTTAAAGGCTTAAATCAAAAAATGAAGCAAGCTAAAATCTATTTGTGACTCCCTTTTTGACCACAGCTTCTCTCAGGTTATTTATTGCTGTGTCCTTCCCACTCAGTCTCCTCTGGTCCCTGCAGCTACAATTTTATTCTCTTTTATTCCAAGCCCAGTTGGGATCCAGAAACCACCCAAGCTGTTCATCCAAGGCTGCTCAAAGACTGGCAGCCTCTGTCTTCCCCCATCTTCCTAATTTTTGAGCACATTAATATGGCTTCATAGCAACTTCTACCATGTGGAGGGATAGCTACCATGTCACTCTCGGTCTCAGACACATCTGCTCAGCTCATAAGTCTTCCTTGCCCCAAAGTCACAGTGCTCAGAGTCCTAGCAAACCTTTCAATTTTTAGCTCTTTGTGGCTTTCTCAAAATCCCCATATTCATAGGTCTTGTGTACGTTATCCTTCCAAATACTTCAAAACAGGTAATTAGAAACTCCTCCTCCCCAACATCCACCTCCCCTGAGCCTAGAATTGTGTTTCTTTTCCCATTTTCTACCTTGTCCTGCTGTGCGGACATCATTTTGCTGTCTAAATCCTGGGTACCAATGGAAGAGCCCTAGACTGTCCAAAAAAAAACCCTCCCTCCTCTCAGTCCTGGCTCCAGTCATTATGAGTTGGGGGCCGAAAATAAAAAATAACTTGCAGTTTTTTAAAACTTTATTGAAGATGAACAGATTTTTAATAGAATGGCAAAGTGTACAAGACTAACAAATATCTTGAAAAGATAGCACAGAAGGTCTCCTGCTTCTCAGAAGCAAATACACAAGATTTTAATGAGGAAAAATGATCCTTGTTTTTGCCTTGTTTTTGGAAAGACTAATCAATCTGGCCTATTATTTCTAATTAGACAAGCCAACTTAGTAAGAAGCAATCAAATCAGTTTCTCCAGAAATGTAGATATGCAAGGATATGTATGTGTCCCTGTGCAATAGTCTGCTCAGAGATGGGTATTTTTGTGCACTGTTTCTTATGTTCAACTCTGCCTTGCCATCTCCCCTTCTGTCCTCCACTGCATCATTTTTGCATCTCTGTTTTCTTTCCCTTTTCCTCAAACATGTTATTTCATGACACAGGTGACTGCCAGTCCTGTCTGGCATTCTCACTTTGTCCCTTCAAGCTGCTACTCTTCTTTCACCTTCCTGTCTAATGAAGGTTTCTATGGCTCGTGTTTTTGCAGCCCCCTCTTCCCTTCCCTCAAAGGATACAAGCAACCACGATTTTCCCAAATCACAGTATCCTGCACAGAACCGTAGCAGTCCAGCAGAGTGAGGATGTCGAATTGTGAGCTCTTGAGGACAAGGACTGTACTTATGTTTCTGATATATATTGAAATTACTTTGCCCCCTACATAATGGTTAATAAGATGAGCAGTGATGTCAATACACCTTCCCTTTGCTCCCTTTACTGAAAGCTATTGTTGCTTATATTACATTGCTAACACAGAGTTTACAGCATCATTCCTGTCTTTATTGGATTGAGACTCATGACTTTTTCAACACCATTCATATAAATGTTATTATAAAATCAGAAGAATAAAAACTCTTCAGTTCCATGAAGGAGACACAGTGTGCCAAGTACTTTTATTCCAGTCATACTGATTTCAATTACTTCTGTAACAAGACTGTTACCTGACATATAATACAGCCAAAATGAGAATTTAGAGTTCATCTGCAACATTTTGGCTTTCCTTTGCTTGTATAAATAACCATTTAGGTAAGTTTGCTAAGTTTTACCACATATAGATGATGACCTAATGCAGAACACACTGATTAGATGAGGATTCAGAATAAATTACATATTATTAGGCATCGTGAGTATTAAATTAAAACTACACACATGTAGACACACATACAGAAAATACTGTTTGTGGAAGATATGGTGGTTGGATCCAGATTTCTTTATTTTGGATAGTTTAGATAATTCCTATTTACGACTTGAAAAGAAGACGTTCCTGAAAATATTTGTCATTAAGGGCATTTCATTTTCTGGTTTTTATGTAGATCTTCTCTCCTCTCTTAGTTCTTTGTAATCCACTGATTTGATCTATGTCTTGATTTTCCTCATGATTCTTAAGTATGAGAATTAGAAAGTTAAAATGTGTTTCCCTGCCAGAAGAAAAATTGCTTCTCTCCTGAATTTCCTTCAGGTTATGAAATCTTCCCAAGGAAATTGCTATGTACTTTTATATTTTGTCATAGGCAGGGTGCTGTTCACTCTTGCAAAACTGAGGAATTTAACAAGTTTTCTCCTTGTAGAAGGTTATCACCTTCTAAAAAAATTAAAATGAAAAAATTAAAATAAAAAAATAGGGGTTTCAATATGCCTGAAACCATAATATAAACAATTGGTAAATTCCAATTTTTGCACCCACTGATGATTAATTAATGTCATACTTCTCTAATGTCAGTAATGGCAGGTTTAGCAAGACATACGCAATTCATGCGCTTATTCCATTACAAGCTTCCCACACTTGATAACTGATGAAGTGCCCCTATCTCTGTTGCCAAAACTTTCACCTTTCTACTCCCTCCAGCAGCTCATGAGAAGTTAACTTTATTAATACAGGCTTTTAATATACAATGAAGAGTAAAACGTGTAAAATTCCAAACGTAGGAAATAGTGTGCTATGCTATAATTTGTAAATTTTAAATAGTAGAAATTTCCATTCTCATTGATTTGCAACTGAATGAAAATGCAAGAGAAAAAACAGATTTAAGACTCAGCTTGCTGCAGAGCACATAACTATTTTCATCTATCAAATAAAACGTCTTCATAGGCTTGTTGCTAACATCAAAAGGGAAGGGAACAATAAATATTAGGAACTATTTATCAAAAATTGGGAACAGCAGACAGAATAAGTAGAATTCAGTAAGGTTTGTGACACTGTCCCCCACAAGATCCTCACAGTTTATGATGGATGAGCAGACAGTGAGGTGACAAATGGCAGAACATGTGAGTCCAGAGAGTGGTGATCAGCAGCATGAAGTCTTGTCAGAGGCCAGTGGCTGGCAGTGTATTCCTGGGATCCAGTCCCATTCAACACCTTCATTACTGATCTGGATGGTGGGGCAGAGTGTTCCCTCAGCAAGGAGGGGCTGATGACACAAAACTGGAAGGAGCTGCTGGTACACCAGAGCTGTGCCCTGGTCCAGAAGGAGCTCAACAAGCTAGAGAAATATGCTGCCAGAAACCTCACAAAACTCAACAAGAGGAGTGCAAAGCCCTACACCTGAGAGGAGCAGTCCCAGTCACTACCAGTTCATTCTGGGGACCACCTGGCTGGAAAGCAGCTTGGCAGACAAGGACCTGGGAGCTCTGGTGAAGCCAAAGCTGAACATGACAAAGATTAATGCATGGTCTGCATTAGAAAAGGTGTTACCAGCAGGTCAAGTGGGCTGTCTTCCCCTTGTGCAACACTGGTGAGGCTGCATTTGGAGTTTTGTCCAGTTCTGGTCTTCCCAGTACATGAAAGGCATGGATATACTGGAGTGTCCAGCAATGGGCCACAGGGATGGTGAAGGGACTGGACCACTTCTCCCACAAAGAAAGTCTGAGAGCTGGGGCTTCCCAGCCTGGAGAAGAGAAAAGTCAGGGAGAAATAGTCAATGCATACCAACAGCTGAACGGAGGGCGCAGAGAAGATAGAGCCAGGCTCTTTCCAGTGGCACCCAGTGACAGAACAAAAGCCGCTAACTAAAACAAAGCATGTTCCCTCTTAATATCAGGATATTTTTTTTTTTCCTGTGAGGGTGACCTAGCATTGGCCCAAGTTGTCCAGGGAGGTTGTGAATTCTCCCTCCTTGGACATATTCAAAAACCTTTGGTACACAGTGCTGAGCAACTTGCTTCAAGTGGCCCTGCTTGAGCAGGGGTTTGGGCCGCATGACCTCCAGAGAACCCCTTCAGCCTTAGCCTTTCTGTGATCCTTTGAGTCTCTGAAAATTTCAAATCAGCCTCCTGAAGATGATTTAATACAATGATAAGGACACAAAACAGAGGATAAAAGTACCTGCCACTGGTGTCATTTATAATACCTGTGGCTTAATAGCAGGGTTTTTACTGTCTTAATTTGAACTGTTTATCTTGCACTTCTGCTATTACATTGTTTTTTGGATCTTCAGATAATTACTATGAATCAGTATATCCTTTGTGTCATTTAAGTCTCTGTGATCTATGAAGACTATCTAGACAATGTATTTTCCTTGTCTGAGTGGTTTCAAAAGGGAAAAATATTGGTTTCCATTTCTTCTTACCCCAGATTCACAGGGCTAGTCTCTAGAGAGATAATTGGAACAAGCGAAAGTGGCACTTGAAGAATGGAATATTTCTGAAAAAGTTTCAGAAAAGCCAAACCAAGGATAAAAAAATACTCTGGCAGCTTGAGAGACAAACCAGCTGGCAGGCAATGTAGAAAATTGAAAATATTCCCATTCCTAGTAATCGAAGTAGAAAATCCACTGAGGAAAACCCATGTTCCTTTTCATTTTTCTTTTCTACTTGGATCATCAGTTTTCATGATCTCTGGGTGAGGCAACAGGCTGTCATGACAATTGTCAGGAGACAGAGCTTTAACACAAGATATTAGATATTCTAGAATAGGGCTGCAGTGTCAAAGTAGATAGGCCCCAGTAAATCCCTTAAGCTGTGCTGGAACAGGCAAGCACACACAGGCAGCAGTGCATGAGGCTAATGTTGTTCTGAAATTGCACTTCTGATCTTACAGGCTTATCAAGAAGTGCCCAACAATTCATCCTCTCACTTTCAAATGGATTTTTATCCTGCAGCTATGATGGCTCCATGAGAGAACTTATGCCTGCTGTAATTTTTTTTTTAACAAAGAAGAAAACAGCTGTTCATAAATGGAAAATTTTAAGTTCATTCTTTCACTTAAAATTTATTAAGTATGTAAAATACTTTTAAAAATACTTTGTAGTAATTGTCTATCAGTCTTATGTCCTTATACTAGAAAATTTTACATAGATGTTTTTCATTATAAATTTTAGACTACTAAGTTTTGCAAACCTATTCTAGTCTAAAATTTCAGTCTACTTACTTACACAAACATGTATGCACGAAACCTATGGAAATCATGTGTCCAAACAGGGGCTTCCACAGTATTTAGCTAATTTGCTTTGTTCATCTTTAAAATTCTTCAATAACAAAGATGGCTGTCAGAGAACTTCCTGAGAAATTGTGGAAAACTGGAACTCATTTTTATTAAGGGCCATTCAGGCAGTTCTAGTGTCACTCAGCAGTTTGATGGAACTTTGCAACATAGAAATTCCCCTTCAAATTCCCCATGCTGGCATAGATTCCATGTGAAATGATTCATGTGAGATCAAGACCCAGGGAGAAGAACAGGGCAGAAGATGGGCAGTACAGACTTAAGAGACAGCTCTGCTGCTCTGTATCACTCAATATGTAAGAGGACTGTGATGGCAATCTGGTCCCACAAGATCCTTTCCATCCACAGCAAAACCTGTGGCCTCGCACCCTTTTGCCAAACCAGGAACTCCCCTGTGAGCAGATAGCAGACAGAAACCCCATATTTCTAGCAACTCAGATGTGCCAAACTAGGAAGCAGAATAATAATATTTTGCTTTTGCCAGTATCCTGCTGTCTTAGCCAGGTGTGAAGCCTTAGTCTTAGCCTGTCACAGATCCACTGCTGGGTTATTGGAAACATTTGTACACAAATTTAGAGAGTCACAGTCCCAGCTTTGGCTTGTGCTACCAACAACCCAGTGCTTACTTCCAAGATGAGGTTTGGACATTGTGGGGAAATTGGAAAAAATCTAAGAAGATGTTTTAATAGTCCTAGCTGTGTTCTGTTCTATATTTTGCATTAATTACCCACTTCTTCAGAGCATCCAGACATATTGGCTCTAAGGTTGCTCTACTTTTTCTAAGTGCATGAAGAATCTTAGTTCCTTCATGAGTTGTTCAGGGTGGAATATTTATCCACCTTACACTCTACCTTATCATAAATCATGGTAATGGTTGTAGAAATAGTCCCTGCAGGGTGCCTTGAGGTGTAGCTGACTCATGACAGAACAATACTTTGAAGTTTTACAGTTGTATTTTATTTTTCAGGGAGTAAACAGTGCAACTGCAGGAGAAGTAACACTTCTGAAAAGTAGTGCAGTAACAAGGGCCAAATGCATGTGATGTGCAAATAAAACAAGAAATTAAAAAGTTGGCTTATAACTTCTGGGTACATCTTGTTGCCATGGTGCTTCTAGAAACCTCTTCCTATCTGCTATCTGCTTAGTTTTCCCAGTTCCATTAATTGCTCAGGCCTTAAGAAACTTGATTTGTCACTCATAGTTGGGCTGTGGGATACACAAACCATGATGTGGTGTGCTCAGTATTCTGAATAGGAGCCTGCTTCATTTATAATTCACTAAAAGGCATTATTTTAAGAATATGGTTTGAAATAGGATAATAAATTCAGATTGTGCTGGGGTTTTCTTTTAATATAGTCTAATTATGAGGTTCTTACCTTTTAAAGTCTGCATTGTTTTGTGTCAAGAAATCAGTGTCTTAAGTATTTGCAACATGACATGAAGCAATTCATTCAGTCACATAGACCTGGATTTCCTCTTTTAATCTTGGACTACTGTCAAAAACGTGAGAGAAAGGCCTTTCCATGAAGAAATCTATAATGAACAATTAGGCATTGCTCCATCTGAGGGGAACTTGGACAGATGGGAGGGTTACAAGAAAATTAATAAAATCCTATACAGGCACTGGACTTGTCATCCCTTCCTTAACATCGATATTGGTAAAGGCTTGTCCAGACAAATTTATCCATTCATCCCACATGACAAAAGCAGAAATACAGAAGTACTGTTACAACCAACCCAGAAAATAATCCAACTGACAAGAACTGCAAGTTTTATAGAAGGAAGCCCAAAAAGCTTTTACAGTTCAAACAATAGAAGATGCTGAATACCACAGGTACATTGCTTTTTTAGTCAGTTTTTTTCCATGTTACTGGGTACAAGAAACTGATGAAGTAGAGAAATAGAGAGGCAAAAGAGCATAAAATTCCAAAGGTGTGAAGTGATAAAAGGTGTGAAAGACCAAAGGTGTGAAACAGAAATAGGAAAGATCTCCCAAAAGAAGAGAGGAAAGAAAGCTCTACCATCAAGCATTGATTGAGATGCACTATTTCATTAAAGGCTATATGCAGGGTAGCTTTACTTGAAGAGAGCATGGGAGCAAGAAGAGAATAATTTAATTTGAGAATAATAAGTTGGTTGAAAATTAGGTTTCATCTCGCCTTCAATTATGCAGAAGTTATGATCAAATCCAGTTAGCATTTGGGAAATAATTTGAAAGGGGACAGTGGTGCAGACTGACTGTGCTGGTGGTGTGTTGTCCACCTTTGCCTTGAGCAGTGGGGGGGTCAGGACACACACCCAGGACAGGGAGGGACACCTTCTCCTGCTACGTTTGAGCATTGGAGGTAAAACTGGTGTGCTCCACATGTTAAATTCATTAATCATTATTGGACAGCACTGATTTTGGTCTTGAAGACATTGAAGCATTTATCTATCTGACATTATATTGCTATTACTATTTTGATGTTTTACATGTACCAGGAAATTAAAGTTACACTTGACATCAAAAGGCTCATTATGTCAAACAAAATTACATTTTTGCAGGTATTTATATTGCAGTAATTAGACTGTCACTAACCTGCTTTTCTCCACATTCCTCACAGAAAAATCAATTATTTTCACGGCTTAATTAGCAAGAAATATGTCAGGATAAACTGCTTGAATCGTTGTAAATTATTGTATTCATTCTTTTGAGGGTTTTATTTGTCCTCAACATTAAAAGAGGATATTAGCTCTGTAGCACTTCCATAAGCAGGCTGACAAGTTTGCATTCGTAGACATGCATTTCACCTCTGTTTCATTCTCTGTATCAGAGCTTCTTTTCATTTGCAGATAACTTTGCAATACTTGAAAAGTCTGAACTGAAATTTTGAAGCATGGGAATCTATTTCAAAATAATTTTTCAGACACACATACCTTCATACACGGCTTTCAGACACACCAGATACTATTACAGTTGAATACTTTAGTTCTTTCAGGAAAAAAATAAAGTTGGACTTTGACAGGAATCTACTTAATTTTTTTCCAGCATAAAGCATGTTGATAACCTTGCCTCCAAAAGAATGCACCTTTACACTTTGGAGTTTGTACTTAATACATAACAAAGGGGTATTTTTCACGCTAAATATATTGCTTTTAACTTCTGCAAAATCCTAGCTGAGTATGACTTACTTTTTGGAAAAAAACCTTGTTTCACACATGTAGCAGAGAAACATTCTAAATTGTTTCTGCTATTCACTCCATGAAAACATCTTGTTCTGGGCTAAGTAGGGCATTTCCCAGCTTTGGATTGTGTTGGGGTGCACTAGGTTTGGGGGAGGTACATGGAATCCCTCCCCTCCTGCCCAAGCCTGTGGGTTAACACTGTCACATTGTGCTGCCTGATCACACACTCTGCTTCTTCCCTGCTTCACTTATTGCACCAGACAGGGGATTACTAGGGGCTGTGAAGTGAAAGAAAATGCCAGCTGCATGCAAAATCAAGGAGGTAAGAGAGGAACAGGGCAGGAGACAGCTTGTGGGGACAGGACAGTTTCCTCGCATATCAATTGCATCCTTCTGCTAAGAACCAGCTCCTTGCATAGTCTCAGATATGACACTAAGGAAAGGTACCTTAATTTAAGAAGTTCATTATCTGAGGGAACAAACTTGAGGTCCTGTGCCTGATGTTCTGGAATGCACGGACAGACGTGTCAGCTGGGAATGCGCTTTAAATGTCTAAAGTGAAAGCTTAGGTTGTTATCCTCTGGAAAATTTGAAATTCGATGTCCAAAGGAAATAAGTAGGCTTTATATTCATTGCCTTGGCCTCCAAGCAATAAAAGTGAGATAAAACCTCACAGGAGTTGTGAAAATTAGGAAATTAATTATTAATACATTACCAGATATGTGGATTAGTTACTGGGGCAATACAGTGACAAATGCCTCTGAGAAGCATGTAAGGAAAGGAGCAATTCTGTCTGTACACCAATGCACAAACAGCTTTTGGTACATTAAATGTGAGGATAAAGAGAATATTGAAGACTAGAGGAAAATAGGGGATTTTTGAATAAATTATTCTGATCTGAGCATCACTGTTGCCAACAACTAAATGAGGCAGGGCACCTATGGAAAGATTTCAATGTGCTTCTGTCTTCGGAGTGCAGGGCTAAATGAAGATCAGGTAGGTTGATTTAATTTCAATATTTCCTAACTTATTAGTGTTTGTTTTTTGAAATGTGATCGGTATCCTTAGCTCATGCTTCCCCTCTAAAAAAGTTAAACTTCATGTTAATGATAAAAAAAATCATCCTCTCAGCAATACTGTGGGTGTTGAGTACAGAGATCTAAGTATCTCTTAAGTTTTTTCATTGCATCAAACTCATACTACTTCACTACGTGTGGTAGTCCAGTAGTTGCTAGATACTTTCAATAGTCAACGTTGTTGCAATGCTATGCCAAATAAGAAACTCAGGAAATTAAGAGCAATTAAAACTACTGATAACTTAATCAGAAAGTTGGATAAAAATCACCAAAATGCAATGGATTCATTTCAGAGAAATACTAGGATAATATACAGAAATAGTCTTAATTTTATCTACATGAATTTCCATCTCTTCAGAATCACAAATAGGACTATACAAAGCACTTTAAAAATCTCTAATTGCTCTTAGACATTCTACTCCAAGTATAATTTAATTTTAAGCACCTTGCTTGAAATCTTCTGAGATTTACAGTTACATCTGGTTGGAAAAATGGAATAAAATTCACAAAAATGCTGATAGTATTCCCTTACTTCCCTTTTGTGCCAAAATGAAATAAAATGAATGGTATCTAGAGTGTTGTTTATAAGCTTTCCTTTTTTTCCTTTCTTGTTTTAATCACTTTGCCAATTTTCAAAACTTTTTCAATAGTTAAAAAAATACCACTGAGTGGCAGGATAAACATTTACATTACTTCCTTTATTTACAGGGCTGTTGGATTTTTACTTCAAAACTCAGAGGGTTTTCAGGAGTTGCAGAGTGGCAAATGGAAACATGAAAGCCTTTTCTCTGTAAAATTCTTACCAATCGATTTAATTCATTGACAAATGGGAAAGCGTACTAATATTCATGCCTTTTAAGCATTTAAAACATTTTTAAATTATGCATTTTCTTAAAACTATTTATTTCACTCCCTTAAAAGATAGGGCAAGAGAGGCAGGTCTGTTTGACTGAGTATTGTCCAGAATGAAATGGAATGCAATATTTTCACCAGCTACATATCCATTCTCAAGAATATTTTCTTTCTGTGCTATTTCTTGAATTCTGACTTTAGTACATACAATTATAAGGAAAAAAGAATAATGAGACAGAAACAAGTATATTCAGTTTTAAGTGCCAGGAAGTATTTGACTCCCAGTGATTTGATTAAAGGCTGCTCAAGGAGTTTCCATGAATTTCCACACTTATCTATTGTGCTTTTTTAAAATTTGTTTTGCAATGATATATTAAATTGTAAAAATATAATGAAAGAATAATAAGAAAAAAAGCAGGTAAATGAAGATGAGGCAAGAGTAGTTGGGTTATGCACCCTACGGAGGAGCACAGGCTGACTCTAAAAGATAAATCATCTTGAGGGCAAAGTATGTTCCTTGCTGGGAAGTCCCAGGAGCCTATATCCTGCACCAGATTCTTCCTTTCCAACATAAATTCTTACAAGTTTTGTTTATAATCAAGATAAAGTCATAGGAATGGAAAGCATAAGCACTAAGTGAGCAGAAATTCCAGTGTAATACTTGTCATCTGTCCTTTGTGGAGTGTACTCTTTGCAGAAATAGATGTTTGATGAAGAAAAGGGAACTGAGTATCAACAAACCAGTCACCTTGAGCAAGTGGCAGGAAAAATGAAAGAACTCCTCACCTGGAAAGGTATTTCTTAAGCTTAGTACATTTCCTAGGGAAAAAAAACCCCACATCTGTTTGATAGATCCTCCTAGCAACAACTTTTGTCCATGAGCATCTTATTTGTCTGTTTCTGATTGAAAAACTGTAGCATAAAATTTTATTCAATTACTGACCTTCATGAACAAGAAATTAACTTCTTGATGCACTAAAGAATGTGTTTAATGGAGAAAAAATTGTTTATATTATATGTTTCTTGGGGGTAGGAACAAAAGCATTATGCTGTAGGGACAGTTTGTGTGTTTACATCCACATGTTGATAAACATGCCAGCTTGTAAATGTATATTTCACTATCTGATGTAGATTTTTGCTTAATTTTTTATTAAGTCAGCTGAGAACCTCAAGAGCACATAAAATAATAAAGCAAATAATTCTACTTTGTAAAAGTCAGCAAAAAATATAAGTCTCAAATTCTCAACTGTTCAGTTCTTACAGAGACATTTGGTAGGACACTGGACAGGCAAATCTTTTTGAAAGCCTGTAAGTGTACTAAAGTCACTCCAAATCCCTGTGAGTCAGGATCAGGCTTCATGTATGTAACTAGAGCAGCAAATGGTGAGCAGTAGGCAATTCCAATTGTGCAAAAACAAAAATTTTGGGACTAAACTGAACTAAACTTTGCAATCGCTTCTGCATTTAATGGCCATCAAATGCTCTAAAACAATATACAGTTCAATGAGGCCATAAGGAGGAAACATTTAAAATTTAAAGGCAGAAATAACATCAAAATATAAATTATCTTTTTAAAAAAGCTGTTGTTCATTTTGTGAGTACTTAACTAGAGTCTCTTTTTGCCCTTCCTTTCCTTAGCATCTCTGTTCTCTCTCCTTCTTTCAGGAGGATATTCTGTCGAGCAGCATAAATAATTATAAATCAAAATCTTTTAAAAATACTTCATAAAATGTATATGTATTTTTTAACGTCTATCATAGACAAAATGCTAATTGTTTGCCAGCAAGTGGTCATCAATAAACACATCCTAAGAAGCTGCAAAAGCCTTCTGGGACAATGTGAAAAAGGAGAATTAAAAAAGAGTGTGTACCAAGTGAGATATACAGAGCTGTACAACTCGATGAGCAGAGGAGAAACTCAGTAGTCTTTATTCCCAAGCAGGGAAATTCTGTGTTTACAGGGAGGTACAGAAACACCTTTGAGTGGTGCTACTTTTTAAGCATGGGTGTTGTTTAGAATGTCAAGGTAAAATGAAGATGAGTTGTCTCTTACTTTGTGCTGAAACCCCAAGCGCAGTCACATAACCACTAATATGCCTGGAGGAAGAGTCTTAAGTTTTCCTGCTTGCCATGGAGTAGGAGCAAACAATGCAATTGCCACACGGGTGGGTTCTCATGCAGCACACAGGTGATACTGTGCCTGTAGGCAGCCCTGGTGCCTTTAGCACAGTGAAATCTTTTTGAAGAAAAGTGAACTTGAATCCTTTGGGAGTAAATGTGGGAGAGAAGAAACACAAGCTCCAACAGAGACAGGAGCAATCAGAATTTTATGTAGCCTCAGCTATGTCAAGCATCCAACTCCAGTTGATGTTAAAAAACTCTTGCACCTGGGCAAGTGTTGCCTAATGGAAAACACATCAAAAAAAAAATGAAATACTGAAGTGCTTTCTTGAGTCATCAGTTCTCCAACATCTTCTTCTACTTGCCTGCACAAGATAGCTCCCCTAATAGTTTAAGATTTTAAAAAATCACTCAGGAAATGCTCAAACCTTGTGGGTTTGTTTGTTGTTGATGCTGGTTTTCTCCTTCCTTAGTTTTCTCTTCCTGTTAACTGCTAGATGCTGGATTGCATGGTGGGAGTCGAATCTTTCTTCACTTAGAGTCACAACAAAAGATATCGTCTTCCAAGTATTATCATATTCTAACTCAAAGGAATAAAGAAATTTTCACTGTGAATAGGAAGGGAAGGCCAAAAGGTCACTGTAACTCTCATGAACCTCCTTATCATCTGTTTCTCTTGGAAAACACTCAGATATTATTGTGGCAAATCTGCAGATGACAAATATTTTAAAGTAACCATACTTCTAAATATGCACTAGTGTTGCTTTTCCCATGTGTGTCATCCATGTGATGTGTTATTTTTCACAATTGCTGCAGGTTTATATCTATTTTGCAACATTTATAACTAACGTGTTTTGGTTTAATGACTTCTCACACAAAAGCTGCCCCATTTTCTCTGCTAAGTCTCTGGAAGAGGGATCTACTACAGAGGTGGTGTATTGACCCTGTTTCTACAGGAAATTAATTTTGGTTTCCCACAAGTTCAAAAAACTGTATTTAGTGATCTGCATTTACTTTTATTAAATCAGGAGCAAATCCTATAATAAAAATAATCTTTCTATAATTATAATTTTCCACATTTTGGGTAAAATTCTCAGCAGAAATAACAAGTTTCTAAGCTATTTGGCTCTTGCTAAAATTAGATTTAGATGTGAATTTAAAGTAGAATTAGATTAAGATGCTCCGGTGAAATGAACCTTATTCAAATGCAAATTGAACATGAACCAGCACAATAAATTGCCTTGTAGGTTTCTGTTTGCCTCTAATGATCCATATTACACCATTTTCCTCTTTCAATTTTAGCTCTTATCACCCATATAGGTACAGAAACACAAGAACAAAAACACTATGAAGATTTTTTTTTAGTCATAGATTACTGTTAAAACATTAAATAAATAATCTGATTTATTTAAATAAATTTAACTAAATCATCTATTTATAGCAGATCCAGGATCTGTAGACTTGTAGATTCTGACACTTCTAAAGACTAGTTGAAGAGTACTACTGCCTCTTCCATTGCTTCTCAAAAAATTGCTCAATTACTGGGGAAAAAGATGTCAAGATGGCCACTGTTTATGCCCTTTGAAGTTTCTTTATCCTTATTTTAGATGCATGCCTTGAGGCACAGTTTTTCACACTAAATTCTACAAGATGGTAAAGTGGCAGTACAGAAATGAAAAAAATTTACAAATTAGAGAGTAGCCAAGTTCAGTTTTAGGATGAATTTTGTAGATCCTAGCTAGGAGATAGGAGGATTTCTTTTCTTCAGATCTTCACATATAGAAACCAAGTAGGTTAGAGAGGCAAAATTCAAACTCATACCCCAGGATTTTGTTTTGCTTTATATATTCTCTACTCCTTTCTAAGAATGTCTTTCAAAGAGGGACATTTTTAAATTCTTGTTTACTCTTTGTACAGAAAATTAGAGGTTGTGTTAAAATATCTATGATTTTGTCTTTAGATTGGCTTTCATTGAGGAACAGTTAAGAACTGCATTCACTACAGAAGCATATATAACTATCATGAGGAACATATTTTTTCTGCAAAAATTTAGGCTGTAAAAACTGTAATTCTTTTCTCTCCATGTTATCTAAATGCTAATGACCTTTCCCTCCTTTCATTGCATTAAATATTAAGAGTTAAAAGGAATAGAATTCTAGGGAGGGAGGGAGGGAGNGGAAGGAAGGAAGGAAGGAAGGAAGGAAGGAAGGAAGGAAGGAAGGAAGCTATAATTTGTCTACAGAGTATCATCAGATGTGATAGACTCATGGGAAGGATCTACTAGCTGTAATTCAGTTTCTAAATATGTTCCATACTAAATGAGGCTTGTATCTATAAGAGATCTATTATCTTCTAGTCCTTCTGAAGACAAATCAACAAATATAGATATCAGTTGTTGTTACCTGTCAGTACAATGGGTCTTTTTCCCATTATCTCTTTCTGAGGTGGGGCAGGTCAGATGCTCATGGAGACACAGAAAACAGAGAAATTCATACACACAAAGAGTAAAGGAAAAGAAAATGGAGTATGATTGTGGGGGCTTTTTTCCGCTTTTTTTTTCCTGTTTGCAAAGACAGCAAGCACAAAGGCATCTGTGCCTGTCTAAATTCAGCCAAAACCATCTGCCAACAAGTTGCAGCTAAAGGGTAAAAAATCTAATTGTGACTCAGAGGAGCTAGAAGGGAACGTGGGAGAGAGTGCCCAGGCAATAAGCTGTGGAGATGTGTAACAGTTGGCTGAAAAGGGATGGAAAGCAGTTAAATGAATGGGGACCATCTATTCTTACCACACTTACACTACATGAACCCGATAATTAAATGAACAGTTATAGCGTAATGTACCGCAACACAGAGAGAGGTTTTTCAGATTCCTGCACATTCCTGTGCTCTTCCTCCCATTTATACTGTCCTCCTCCACAGCTCCAAACCAGCATAATGAAGAAACTCACTGCACAGTAAATTTGTACCTCTGTATGGTTATAGTTAGCTGAAATCAATGCTGGCTCAAAGTTATAGTGGCATCATGAACTATTTGATTGCTTTAATGGAATTGCTTATCACTGCAATTATTTATCATTTATCACATTACCTCAAGTTATTCCTTGCTATTGATTGTACCATCCTGTGCAATTTAATATTCATTTATGTTGTCTGGATTAGAAACACACGAGGTAAAAATGTAGATTAGTACGTTTTTCTCTTCAACAGAGAATGTTTTGGGAGACAGAGCAACAAACAAGATATAAGAGCATAATGGTTAAAATCTGCTTAAACCAAAAGTATGGTCATTATCTGAGCTATCAGAAGATAACTTCTGCTCTTGTTCTGCTCTTGTTTCCAATTGCCTGAGACAATATTTGTCTTTCCACATAAAGTTTATAATATTTAGTGTAGTCATAAATGGGAACACTATTAAGCACAAGCCCAACTATCAAGAAGATGAAGAAAACCCAACAACTCGGCCTGGGTGGTTCTCTATAGTGAAGCATTTCTATGTGGAGAATTTAGAAGATTCAGAATTATTACATTTATATATGTATGTATGTGTGTATATACACATATGTACATGTATGTGTGCATATATATGTATATGTAATAATTATGGATATATATTACATATATATAAGTAATAATATATATATGGTGGCAACATGTATATAGTTGAATATAGTAGGTTGGATGCTCATCTGGGATTCAAGAAATCAGGAATTCTGTTTTAGCAAAGATAGTCCTTAAATACAGGGAATGGCTCAGCATGCAGAAGTTTCAGGGTTGTCACTTGGTCTCAGATTTTTCATCTGAGAGATATTTTCCCCATTTCCTTTCCAAGAGCCACCATCCTGGAAAGTTCCCTGATCCCAAAAAGCAGAGGGGGCTGATGACAGGATGTAAAATTTCATCCCAGCACAGGGCTTGCACCTTCTGCATTGGGCTGAGTCACTGTTAAATGCAGTTTATCTCTTGCATTTTTAAAAAGGTCTAATCTACAAGGAAAAACTTCCTTGGCTACTTATGCCTCTGCTTCCCTGTCTCCTCCCCGTGTTGACAGCTCAGGGTTCAAGCTATAGGGAGGTGATCATCTGCAGAGTGCCTGGTACAGTGGGAAGTGAAGGGCTACTGCAGTATAATGATAGAGTGATAATGATAAAGTTCACTTTACAGTAATTTATTTGGAGTGTATCTGAAATCATTCAGCAAGCAGAGAGAAGGTTGACTTTTAAACTGAGAACAAAATCTCCTAGATTGTCTCTTTCAGTCTTTTGCATTGATCTAATTATAGGAAAGCTATCATTCTACCGGAAGCTTTAAATATCAGAAATGACTAACACTTCATAAGGTTACTCTGCTGGAACAGAACTTTGGAAATCCTTTCCAGAAGAAGGTTACATAAAGCCAAAAAGTTCAAACAGGAACTTAGGTTTGAAAAGAACTAGGAAATAAATACAGAGAAACATATTTACCGTAAATTTTAAATTTTTAAATGGATTGATTCTGAAGAAGACTTTGAGGAATATTATATTATTCTGTATTCTCTTCAGCCATATTCCTGTTTCAATTCAGTGTTTTTCTCGCAGAAGCTGCAATTTCTCAGGAATGACATTCCAACATACTTCAAAGATAGACATGTCTAGACCCACTGATATATTTCATCAGATGTTCTTGTCTCATTAGATGCTGTTCATGAAAGTTTCATTATGGAGTAAAAAATCCTTATGAAAATCTAATTTTTTTTTCTGCTCTATTTCTATTGACTTATCCTGTATGAGGGCAGGAATAAATGCACTTCTGATGTTCCAAAAGCCATTTCACGTTCACATTCCTCTTTGGAAACAGTGGACCACCAGCTTTAAACCAACGAAAAGGTCTTTGTCAATACTTAAGGGATTCTAAACATAATAACTCTCTTTAAATGTTATGTTTTTCCTTTTTTACTTGCTGATCAGAAACATTTAGAGGCAAAGCAGATACTGCTTTCATGTAAATTAAACATTTCAAACCACAAATTTTCACAGATAAATCCATCAAATGAAAATAAAAATCATTTAGGCACAATGAAATATACTAATGCACTGTAATAAGCTATTGAACTTTACAAATTGGAGTGATTCATTTGTCTAGTTACAGAAATGACACGTCAGTCATCTGCTCTGTTTTCCTTCAACTGCTAAAGCAAGTTGTGTCCACCTTGAAAGATGTGCTTGTTCTCTGATGCCAGGCTTTCACACTACTACTTCCTTAAGGAAATTAAATGTGCAGGAACCAACTTACATTATTCTATGATTTTCTATTGTCACAGCTTGATTAGTTGAAATTATTATAATTATACAGACAAATATTTTTGAAATAATTTAATAGTAATTAATTATATTGACACCATTAAAAATAATTTAATTTGAAATAATTTAATAATGAACTATTAATAAAATATTGACTATAGTTCCCAGGCAAAGTAGCTTTGATACTCCCTCTGTTATGTGGTAATAGTGAAGATTTAAGTAGCAAATACTGCATAAACTTGAGTAATACCTGATTTTTCAGCTGCAGTAGGCAGCAGATGACTATTTATTTAGGTGACAAGAAGCTGAAGGAGATTTTAGGTAGAGGGGACCAAAAATAAATACATAGACAGGAAGCACTATTGAGACATACTGCTTTTACTATGTAATATTTCATTTTCAAATGATTTACATTCACTGAATAGATAACTTACCAGCTGGCTGATCAGGAAAAAGGCTAAGCTTCTCAAGTAACAAGAACCTTAAAACATATGCTCTAATCGCAAATTCATGTTTAAAATTATTAACTTCAGCATGGCCTGAAGAGTCTTTATGAATCCATGCCTGAAGTAAGAACCCAAATTATGTTTTCTGAAGAATTCAGTCTGAGTAGCCCTAGAAGACCTCTGCTCTTTTGGCATTATATATGTTTCAAATACCACTGCCACAAACCTGCTACTCCTCCAGGAAAAGCATCTTCATTTATTTGTCAGATTTTTTGACAATGTCTAAAATCTCCCTTTCCACCTTTAAATTGACAAGGTGTCTATTACAGGCAGCAGAATCTTTCCTGGCCTGATTGTCTACCTGAAATTGAGTGTCTGAGTGGTAAGAGCTCTGGAAGTTCCTTCCCACTACAAAAGCTTTTCATAAATACCAAGCAGCCATTCTAAAGCATGACATAACTGCTAACAGCTGTGGTAGTTCACTGGTTTATGCCTGGTTTCCTGGATTTCAACACAGCTTTTTTTGCAAATACGAATTTATAGATTTTTCTCTTCAGCCTTGCAAGCAGACAGGTGCTCTGTGCTAGTTCCATGAAACGTTCTGGAAACCTTGCAGGTGTCAACCATATCAAATATAAGTTGATTTTACCTTCAAGGACAGTGAAGGACATTAGTCATATTATTTAGGATCCTGCCCCTTGTCTGTTAGCAAGAACATGTCTCCTGCATCTGATCAGCCAATACCTTAATGGTGCTAGCCTGCTATGTTTCTTAAAGACATCATGGTGCCTTTCCCCAAGCCTGTGCATTTCCGAGAAGCCCTATAACACCAGAAATATTTCCTCATAATTCACTGAAAACCCATCTCTCAGAAATGCCAGAGCACACAAAGATTTGATGGCTGGTCTCCTTGCTGACTAACGTTACCTCTTCATACTCTCTGGTATTTCTGTCCTCATGTCTTTATCTATCACTCCAAAGAGATCACTCCATTTCTTCTCACTCCTGTTTAGAAGAAACCATTAAGCAGGCATTGGAGTAAAAGTAGAAGTAATACCAACATTTCCTTGCCCTAAATTCCCTCGCCCCTGCGGTCCAACCCAGGCTAGCTATGGACCACGGGGGGAAATCTGGGCTAGGACGAAGATAAAAGACAAAAGGCTCTCTTAATCCTCGTGGAAACAGTCCCACAGCTCTAATGTAGAACTCCCACCTTAAGATCCAGGAGGAAAAAGAGGGTGAGACCCTCCCCGTTAGGGGAGTTTTAAGCCCTAGGGAAGAGGGGGAGGGGGTCTGTTGACCAATGGGGCCAGACCCAAGGGGAGAGGACAGATGGAGGGTATCAGGTGAAGGGGGTGCAAAAGTACATGGGAAGGTATGACCAAAAACACCCAGTGCAAAATGAACTAACTACTTAGTGCAGTACAACATTTCCTCTTTGTGTGACAGCGTTTTGAAAGACTTACTGACCTCTGATTTTGTTTGAAAAGAAAGAGGAAAGGCAGCGCAGTCCAGAAGATGTTTCAAGACTGTGGATCTTGAGATGAAGGACATACATTTCTTGAGATCCACATGAAGACATCTCAGTCCTACAGTAAAACAATAATTAAGGTGCAATCCTGACCTCATGGCATCCTAGTGCCTAACTTCAAGAGATCTAATCCAGAATTTTGGCTGACATTAACAGAACTTTTTTTTTCAACAACCACGAAATTAGCATGCACATGAAATTAAAATAGAACTTCGGGAAAAGAAACACCTTGAGAAAATATCAAATGGTCATGGATAATTAAAAACAAACAAAAAACCAACCAAACAAACAAAAAAAGCCAAGCAGAGAGGGTAATGTAGAAATGATAGATCTTTTTTTCATTTTAACTTATTATGAATTAATTAATTTATTTTATAATTTCTAATGCACTATCATTTTCTTCTTGAAATTTTCATTTTCACTTTAAAATTGCTTAGTCTTTAATTGGAAAAAAAACCACAAAAACGTATTCAAGTAAATACTGACAGTTTATGTCTTTTATTTAGTCTCAAAGTGAGAAATTGAAGTTTTGGTACAACAGAGACTTTTATTGAAACTCTCCAAAGTTTCTGCTCTGACCTAATTTATTTCCCAGTTCAATTTATCAAGCTAAAAAATCCATTTCTGATCCAACTTTATGGTTAGTCCAAGTCTTAGGCATTGATCTCTTCCTAACCATTCTAGTGAGCCTTTGCAAGTAATGTTTTACCTCAGATCTTACCTCTTCCATCTGTGCTGAGAACAACTATAATTTAGAGTGGACTTTATGAGTATAGCCCAACTTTTGGGAAAGTTTAGCAGTACAATTTAATCACCAGGTTTGGGATAAGTGGATGGGTTTTAACAAGGCATAAGATTTATGAAGGGATAAATATAGATTCTCAGGAAGAAAATATTAAAGTATGAAAGGCTATTAAACTTACGATGAAAGATCTAGGAGCAAGAGACACGGCAAGTGATTCATCCTACAGCTAAGTAGCAGACTTTTTGTCTAGCACTGATTATATCTGTATCTCTTGGGATGCAGAACCTGTACAAAAAAAGGAAAAAAAAAAAGAAGGCTTTTGCATTTTCAAAAGATACTTCTCCATAATGCTTGAGAACTACCTTGGAAGCATTTATATATATTTTAATTGATGGGAAAAGTTTTAATGCCTAAGAGCCCATAAACATTTCAGAAAGCAAATCAAGAAATGGAAACCTGTTTCAAAGAACAGCCTCTCCAGAACCTGCCAGGAAAACAGGTATATTACAGTATAAGTTATTTTATTTTATCAGACTAAAGAGAAAGGAGAGATAAGTAAAAAGATGAAGTATAGAAAAGTGGAAGCACTTTGGTCTTTCTGATTTGCCACCCATTTTATCATCACTAGATAGGATGCTGAAGGTGAAGTATATTTTAGAAGACTATTACTCAGAAGTGGAATGCTTTGTGACTGGAAATGAGAGTACTGCCACAAAAAGGATAGGGTGGAATATCAAATGTTCCATTATATCAAAAAGACATTTATACCCTCAACTACTGTTGGAGATGTAAAATTGTAGTTCCTTTAAATAGGCAAATGACAGAAACATGTAGTGTGGGAAAAAAGCTCTTACAAAACTATATCCTGCATTTTCTGTCTACTTCAAACATCCCTTAATGACAAATGCAGTGACAGTCCTTACGACAAGGAAAGATTTGATGGATTTTTTTCATTACTACTGCCTTATCTTGTGAAGACTCCTTACAAGAAACATTAAAATCCTACTGAGTAGCTTTGTGGAGAGTCTGAGAACCTGAGCCACCATGCTGTGCACAGCTTCTCAGTGGTCCAGGGGCACTGGAGTGATGCCACTATCCACCAGAATTTCAGAAGCTGAGAGTCAGCTGAGAGTAGTGTGAGTCACACCAATAATTAGTACAGAGATCTTTTATGAATGAAAATGCAGCAAATGAGAAATTTCCTTAACATAGCATGAAAGTATTCTGTGGAGACAAAAGGTCTTTCCTAGTTCTCCATAACAGAAGGAAGAAGAATATAAGTTAATTTCTCTTTAACTAACACATACAAACAAACAGATCTATATATATGGCTACTCCCTCCTGCGCAAAATTTTTCTCCAACATTTTCATATGACATATATACTTTACATGTACATATTATTACATACAGCAGAGGATTTACCACTGCTCTTTCAGTTACTTGCAATCTGCCCAGGCAACTCACCTGAATTGTGAGACTTTATATGACCTGTTTTCTTGAGAGTCCTTTGAAAGAAAGCTGTGAGCTGAATTGATCCTGTATTGTCAGCGTTAGCATGTACTTGGCTCTTGTCTTTCCTGGGAAAGCCTGTCCAGCTGGGTGATGGAATATATCAATCAACATGTCCAAACAATCCTGGAAAAATAAAAGCTACTAGTAATTAACTGTGTGGTTGCCAGCAAAAGAATTCATTGCATGCAGAATCTGCTCCCTGCCCTCCTCTGAGGTGTGGTTAGGAAAGAGGGAAATGGAGAGTGGACAGCAAAAATCAGAACTAGATCCTGTTCCTCAGGTAGGCTTGGCCTCTAACTCAGCTCACCAGAGGGATCTCTGCCTGAAAAACACATGCATAATAAATTAAAATGCCAGACAGATTCCCAGTATTATTTACTGTTTGGTTGACATAGAGAATAATTATTACATTACTTGTTCATAGTGTAAGGCCTATTCCAGGCACTGTCATAAACTTTCTTAGTGATCAGAAAGCAAAATTTCTCATGGATGTACATGGTAGAGTTTTAATTGCAATATTTTGTAGTAAAAATTCAGCTGAGGATATTAAACACATTATAAGGTATCACACATTTTATTATGTATAACATAGTAACATTATTTCATTTAGAAGCCTTCACAACCAACAAAAATTTTAAAAAATCCAAAATGCCAATGTGAAAAATATTCTATGTGTGGTAGCATGAAAGAAAGTCCTACCCACCAAGTAGGCAGATTTAAATTACATAGAAAGAAGCCTCTCTTAGATCTCACACAATCCTTCAGGTCTTACTCCTTCTCCCTGAAACACCAGAGAGCAAAGGTAAAGGACAAATTCACCCTCCTCTCTTTTCTGTTCCTTGCTTTTTATTTCTTAGAAATGAGGGCACATTCTTAAAAACAGAAAGCCATTCACATCAAGAAACGGGCAGTGAGCCTGGGAATAGAATTGACAGTGCCTTTTATAAGACACGTAGCTGTAAGATCTCACTGGCAAGTTGAGGAAAAGCAGAGGAAACCTTGGAAATCAATGAGGCTGAAAACCTGTTGTTTCTGAGCATCCCAAAGTTTAGAATAACAATCTCCTGAGTTACACCCATGAGGTCTTGCCCTTCAATATAAAACTTGTAAATACTACCTGTGCTGTCTGAATCAATAAAGATTGATGCAGAGAGAGATATTACTTTCTGCAAAGGAAAAATATGAAGTAAACTGAAGGAGAGAAAAGATGTTCCATTAAATTGTACTTTTTTATTTTGTGAAAATACTCATAGCCTTGAAAGCTGGTCCCTCTTCATGTACATATTTAGTGACTTTTCAGAAAATATATGTAGTTATTTGTGCAGCTAAATGAAAATGGTATACATTTATACTAAAAAAAGTATGAATAAGAAATCAATTTGGCTAAGAAAAAAGCACACAAGGACCCCTGTTGTTTCTATTGGAGGTCTTATTTTTCAGAATTTAAAATAAATTGGGAAGACCTGCTTTGTTCCTGAAAAGCACATCCTAGATGGTAGACCTGAATGTGACAATTATATTTATGCAAACCAATGATGCTGCAGTGAAGCAACATTACTGTGGTAGGGATGCTTAGAGTCTATACTCACAGCTCAAGTAAGGTGCTGAAGGAGTAGCATCTCCATGTTCCTACTACAACTGACTTGTCAAAGACATCATAAAAGAGTAAAAGTCCTCAAATTTTGAGATGTTCTATAATCCACGTGGCTTCATCAGGCATTTAAAATAAGAAAACAAAACAAAACACAACTCCCAAAAACCAACCAAACAGAAAACCACAACATAAATCTCAAAAATTCTGCGATGGAGAGATTTTCCAAGGGATGAGAACTTATGCCATACTGGAAGCATTACCTCAATAATTCTTAGGAAGTCTAGCACCAAATTGAAGAAAAACAAAATACTGGGAGTTGTAATATTCCTGATTGTGATAGCTTTTATGTTTTCATATGTGCTATCATCTATGATTCTTTTCAGATGGAATGCTACAGCAAACCTTTAAAGTCCCCATCGGGAGATGTAAAGTAATTTTAAAATAAGAAAACAGAATTTAATATAAATTCTTGATGCCTACTGCTTAGGGTCTTTGAAAATTATAAGCACATTAAACTGTTGGTCTAGTGTTATTAAACTAATATTTCATTTTTATTTTACAGTCCATGCTTTAGAAAAGCTTTATGAACTCTCAACAGTCTTCCAAAGGCTGGTTACTTAGCAGGGTAGATCATACTGCCTCGTTACTGCAAAAAAATTGACAATTTTTGGTAAAGTATTGCTGACAGCAGGTTTGTGTATATTATTAGGAAGTCAAACAGAAGGAGATACTGAGTTTTGTGTCTTTCTCGAAACATTTCTTCATTGCTGTCACCAATGGGCTTTCAGTTGCACAACTAATTAGTTGTACTAAAGCCTTCTGCTGTAAGAGTTGCTTCACTTCTCTCCTTGTTTGTCATCCACCTGTTACAGCTTGTGTTTTCAAACTGTGACTGCTCTGGGACACAGCCTGGCACACACTGGATGTTTGTGCAGCATCTACAACGAGTCTCCAACCTGGCTGAGGACTACCTGTGCCAATATTTATTTGAATAATTGCAAATCCTAGGCCTATGAGAGTTCTTTGGAAAAAAAACCAAACCAAACCAATCCAAAAAAAAAAAAAGACAAATGCATTGGAGCAAAAGATGTAAATATTTTCCTCTGTTTCATTGATGGGATCTATTTAGTCAAATGGTGCATAAATTAGCATAGGCAGCACAGTTTATAAGACAGATGCTCTTGCAAGAAATCAGAACATCAAGTTAGAATGTGAAATTTCATTGTTGGGGAAATCCCAAAGATTTTATAGCAACTTGTGCATCAGATAGTCAAAAATTTATATTCCAAATATTTTTACTCAGGTGGGATTTGAAGAAGATGTGTTATTTTGGAAAGTGCTTTTAATTACCTCAAATAGCAGCACACACATTTACTGAATGTTATTTTATTTAAATTTAAATGTTATTGTACAGTAAAGTTAAATTATCACATTTTCACAAAATCAAGCAGATATAAACACAGAGTTCCTTGTTTTTCAAGCTAAAAACAAACAGTACTGCCATTGAATGTTTTGACATTTACAAACTTTCTGATCAAGTAACATCAAAATCTGAAGACGGGGGAAGAAACAAGATATGTCTCTCCTGATTTAATGACTTGGTGAAAATTATCTAGGTGGTTCAAGGGAGGTGTAAATTGCATAAAATATTTGAACTTTAACAGCTGTGACTGATTATTAAATTTCTACCTATATTTTAGCAGAAAATCTCTTGTTATGAAAAGGTACTAGAAAGGTACTTGAAAGATGGGAAAAGTCTATAAAACCCCACTACCTGCATCTGGTGCAGATGTGTCTATTGAGTTTTGATTCCCAGCACATACATTTATGTGTAGTTTTGGGTTAAGCCACAGCTCCCCAAGCTGCAGGTTTTGTAAAAATATGGTATTTATTCATGGATACTCTTATATAGTGAGAGCTGAAATTTTTTAAGGAATACTTTACCTTGCATAAACTTTGGCTACCAAAGCTGAAAACTAAGAAGTGCAAGTTTCTCACCTTCTATTGTCAAATTGCTCTTCATATTCTCGTCCCTCATCAATAATATCCATGCAGCATGAGGATGTAGTGTTTGTATAAAGTCAATGTGAGTTGCAGGGCTCCTGACAAAAAAATTCTGAGGCTTACTGCATCTTGGTCAAATGCTTCTGAAACACATCTGAAATTATCCTTGTTAGCAAGGACTGCACTTGAAGATAGAGGTGCAAAAAGGCAATGGAACTCACCAGCTAATATGCCCACAGCTGTGCTAAGTCACTTCTCCTTTACAGTCAAGGCTGGATCCTTCAGTCAGGGGCTGTCCCTGCTGGCTCCCTGCATCAAAGGGCTGCACTGTAAAGTGAACTTGCACTGCACTCAAAGCTTACTGCACTTCCTCCTATATATATTTATATATACCCATTCTAGGTGTAACCTAGAATTTTTATTATAATAATAATTACTATTATTGTTATTTTTATATATATAAATAATATTATTGTTTTTATATATATACACAAATATATATTATGCCTCCCAAGCTGTTTGTTCATGCTTTCCTTTCTTGTGAAGAAACTCTTACAGGGGTGCAAGTACACAGGTACCACAGGCACGAATATTGTCCCACCTCTCCTATTTCTGCTTAGGAACAGAGAACAAACTACCCATACTCTTATCAGATGAGCACTGAGAAAATAGACACGTTTTTCCATAATTCTGATGTCTTTATTTCTGCAACACAGTTGTTAAAAGTTGATACCATCTTTAGTACTTGTAGTCCCAATTGTGAGATGGCTTAAGTCATAAATGACACCATTGAATTGGCATCCCATTTCCCATAGGGTTTGTTTTGNATCAATGTTGCCCTAATATAGTTGTTGCCCTAATGGTTCTCACAGGAACCAGCTTTTACCAAAAATATTCAAAGCCAGAAATTTAAGTCACATCATGGTGATGACTAAGAAAGCATTAGACATCTACTATAATCCTTGCCCCAATTTATTCCAGAGCAAGTAAAGTACAATAAAATAGAATCAACCAACCAACCAAAAACCAGCCCAAATCTGAGCAGACAAATGGTAAAAGACTTGCTGTAACAGGAAGTCTGGAAATGTCAAAGACTGCTGGAGAAAATCTAAGTAGCCTCTCACAGTATATCTGAAAATGCAAGATGCCAGTGAAAAGACAGGTAGACAGAAAATCTGAGCTACTGATCTGGGCTGAACCTGAGGGAAAACCAGATAAACTACAGGAAGGTGTTAAGGATTAATGCTTAAGAAAGCTGTTATAGCTTGCAGAGTAAATTAAGTTACTCAATGAAAAATTAGGTTTGTAGAATGTGAATCAGACCTCTGAGGTAAACATATAAGCCAACTATGAAAACAAAAAGACATTAGAATTAAAAAGAGTGAGAAGCCAGTGAAAAGCCAATGAGAAGCCAAGCTGGAGTCTCCCAGCTACAGCTGGAGCTAAATGCAGTGTGGCAAACATCATGATCTAAGAGGGTATCAAGTGCTGGAAAGAGAGGCACACTGACTATTGGACCAAATTAGCCAGAGTTTGCAAACTTTGGTGCCACGCCTAAGGCAGGGGCAGAGGACGACCAGAAAAGTGGATAATTTTGTAGCCAAAACCTAAGGATTATGAATCTGAAAACTAATGAGATATGAATACTATGTCCACAAGCAGAGTGGAAATATAGCACTGGAGGAAAAACTTGTGCATGAAGGGCAAAAGGTTAGGACTCAGTAGAGTTAAGTAGTAAACATAGAGAAGAAAACACTGTATGGAGGGGAACATACCCAGTCTTGAGTTAGGAGTGAACTTTCAGAAGTCTGAAATATTAAATAACTGGAAAAATTGGCAAAGTCACACAGGACACAGGTCTATGCTCTTCTGAAGGCCAACTACATGTGGAAAAAGAAAGATCTTTAGCCTGTGGCTGGAGTTGAAATAGGGGACAGCTAGCCTCACTGGGAGCCATAGAGAAAGTAAAAGTGGCCAGCTTTGCTATATTGGCACTATATATGGGAGCTGACTTATGGATAGAACTAAAATACCTACTAAATAAATCTGTGAAAAGAAAACATTTATGTTACCTACTAGTGGGTAAATCCTGTGGAAGAATGGCACAAAGCCCAGCTAGTACATTTTGCCAGACCTGCACTGGGCCAGTGTGACTGATTCTGTGCTGTCCTGGACACAGGGGCACAGCAGAGTTTGGTGTTACTAGGATGGCTCCAGACCCCGTCCTCTGGGCCATACAGCTTGGCAGAAAGGAAGAGCTTAGGAAGTTCCAGTGTTTTCCAGTTAAGATAATTAGAGCTCATTCAGCATTTTCTGGGTTTCTTCTTTTAAACAGTTTCCTAGCCAGTTTCCATGAATAAGGCGCAATGCTGTGGAAAAGTCTTTTTTTATTTAGGAAAGGTTTTCTTAGGTATATCTTACCCTTTAGCCAAAGAAAAAGAGGAAGCATCAAAGTAATTTTATACTTGCATAGTAAACATAAACTTGGCACGTGTGCTATACAGTAGATTTGCTCACTGTGAGACCATCTGATTTATTGGGGTTGAAGTCAGACAGCAAGGTAGGTTTGACATATTTTGTCACAAAAAATGCAAGGTTGTCTAGACAAGGATGCTATTTTTGGCTCAAAACCAGTGTTTGCCTGCAGATCCTTGAGGTGCAGCGGAACAGTCTGGTACTACACCAATGTTTGTTTGTGTCTAAGCATGTGTCAGCAGTGTCCTGGCATATTGGGCTTTGTTAACAAAATTGCAGCCAATCGACAAAGGAAAATGATTATTCACCTTTTCCTCATATTCATTAGATCACATATTGAATTCTACTCCCAGTCTTTGTTCCCAGTGCAAGACACTGGTGAACTGGAGTGAGTTGAGTGAAGGCCAACAGAATGGTCAGGGCTGGCACACCTGCCCTGTGAGCAGAAGCTGCAGGAGAGAGGTTTTTCAACCTACAGACAAGATGGCTTTGGGAACACCTTACAGTGGTCTGTCCATATCCACAGGGAAGTTAGCAAGAGTGCAAATTGCTCTTATGTTGGGGCATGGTAGATGAATGGGCAACAACAGTCCCAGACTAAAAGAGGAGAAGTTCCAACTACAGCAAATTGTCCAAGGATGTCTTTAAGGACAGCAAAGCATTGTGATAGGCTGCCCAGGAAATTGTGGAGTTTTTGCCATGGAGGCTTTAAAGACCTGATGCAATAAAGCCCTGAGCAACTTGGTCTAAGTGCTGAATTCACTACTAACTCTGAGCGGGATGTTAGAGAAGTTCCAACTGGAACAAATTGTCCAAGGATCTTTGTGAGGACAGCAAAACACTGGGACAGGCTGCCCAGGAAGTTGTGGAGCTGTTGACGTGGAGGTTTTAAAGGGCTGACTCAACAAAGCCCTGTGCAACCTGGTCAAAATGCTGAATTCACTCTTAACTCTAAGCAGGATTTTAGATGCCTATCTGGGATCACTTCGAACCTGAGAGGTCCCATGGAAGGCCATCTTCCAAGTTCTCTCATGATTAGCTTTGGGTTGTGCAAGCCACTGAATATGTTCCCGTCTTTATAAGGAAGGTCTAAGTGCAGAACAAATCCATGAAAAGTGTTACAAATTATAGTGTGGGGAAAAAAAGCGACAATTCTGACTGCAAAATGCTGATTGTGAATGGAATTGATAACAGGATGTCTTGATTGCTAGCAGGAATGCTTAAGACTCTGACTTTTAAACAATCTCCAGCTCTTTTGACAGTTAGATCACATTTTCTTTAGAAGCCAGTGTTGATTAAGATTCAAACAGGAATGGTCCAAGTCTTAGAGTTCTGGTCTTAAGTTCACATAGTACCTATTTTCATTTTAAAGGGCTGAATTATGCATTTTTCTGTATTCTCAAATGTTTAATAATAAATGATGGAGGAAGCTGCAGGTCAGATTAATTAGTCTTTTTGACTCTGTGTGTGTGCATTAACATTACTGAATGGCCTGTTACTGCTTAATTAAGCCCACAACATAATTCTTTGCATTGATTAGGTACCATGCAGGTGCCCCAAGTTCAGCTATTCAAAGTTATGGCAGACATCTAAGTCAGACGGATTTAAATCAGAGGGCCAAAGCTAAATGCCTAATTTCCTTATATAATCCATAAAGAAAAGTGGATACTTCCATGAAAGACAATCAGGACATCATTATCTCATCTATATTAATTTGTATAGCCCATTATCTTCTTCCTAGCTGACATTTTTCATAACTCATTTCAGAGGATAGCCAACGTTACTGCTCCTACATGGTAGCAAATGCCCCAGTTAAAACAGACCACGATTTTTCCAATTAAATAGAATAGGCATGAGAGGTTTTGCTGGAAAAATGCCATACACTTGATAAAATTCATCAGGTTTAATACCCTTTTTTATTATATTTCCCCTGAAACATAGCAGGAGGCCTTTCTGCATAGGGCATTGGTTGGAACACAACAAACCTATTGAAGAGACAAAAGTCACGACTGTGGACAACATGATTACATGGACTCCCTTACTGGGGGACAGACCTCTGCTGGAAGATTATGTACCCATAGCTTCCATTTCACCCAGAAGCTAATTAGTGTTGATGGATTGTGTACATTTTCCACAAACACTGGAAGTGGGTTTCATCTCAAGTAGCTTTAGACACTTACAACATGTATGGGATATATCAGAGCTGCTCTGTTAGATTCCCTTTATTGTCAGCAGGGAGAAGTAGGTACCAAGAAAAATGATTCATCTGACCTGCCTTAGAAATCTGCTGAAGGACGAGATGACTCATACTTCAGCAAATTGTATTACCTTCCATTGATAGGGAAAGAAGTTCAGACAAGTAGCCTGACTGCAAGTAAATCCCACACAAGAAAACAACGCTGATCCACAAATCTGGGACCAAGAGAAGTCTTGTAATAAAAGGGACAAACAGACTCATTCCTACAGAAAAACTGTATTTTCAATGTATCTGTTTAAGATATTATTAAAGCAGACCCAGATAGAGAAGTATTACAATGCTATGATCAAAACTACAAGTCATACATTTGAAAATCAAACTTTTTTATATATTGAAGGCTTTTTTACATTGATAGAGCCATGGGAGATGAGAATGATAGTTTCCTTTTCAGAATCTTTATATATCTGAACCATATTACATTATCTTCATGTATCTGAACCTTTATTTTGCCACCAACCAGTACAGTTCCTTCTGAGTATCATCAAATATAACTTGCAGCAAGTATAAAAAAAAGGAGAAAAACTTCTGTAGAACTCCTCTTTTTTCTCTCTGGGAGGGTTAAATTCCTCCAAATCTGAAATCTGTAGGGTACCACCCTGACCAACAAAGAGTTCACAATCAGCTCACCACAAGTCTTTCTGTTCCTATTATTTCATCATTATAGACAACTATTTCCTAGACCCTTCTTTGAGGAATTATGTAAATTTTTTTTCTAAATGAAAAAACCCTCAGTTTTTTCTCTGATAACTGCAGAAGAAAGTTAAAAGGCTTGACGGGGAGAAAGTGCTCAGCCAGAATCAAAAGAAACAGGGACAGAAGTTCCAGAGCTGCCCTGGTGGTCTGTAAGGCTGCCAGGCCAGTCTCCCAATCCCAGAGTTCAGCATCACGCCTTGCCTAAGTCCTCTGTCCTCCTTGGTAGTGCTCAGCTCTGCTGCAATTCCAGCTGCCCAGAGTGACTCTCTGAGTCATCACAGTTTCAGCACCACATAATCCTGAAAGGGATGTGAAAAGAACAAGTTGAGGCTGCAGGGGGAAATGCACACACGCCAAAAGAGAAGGGAAGTCAAAATGGTAGGGACGCAGTCAGTGTGGTCACAGAAACAAAACATGACACATCTAGAAAGCTGAGAAGTGGACAAGTTGTCCTGGGTGCCTCCACAGTAGCAGTGCAGAGCCCTGAGCTTGACAGAGGGAGCAAAACTTTCACATGGAGAGGTCATCACCTTCTCCATCACAGGGAAGAGTAACCAGAGAGGACAAACTTTCATTAAAAGGGAGGTGAAAGACTCTAGCAGGTGATGATGATGATGGACATTCTGCAAACTGCAGGCTCATTTAGAAAAACTGCAGGAGGTTTCTCAATAATTTATTCTGGATCTTCTTAATAAATAGAAGTGAAGCTTATTTTTGAACATTGTAATCACAGAAAAAGTAGGAAGGGTCTCCTTCTTTCTCAAGAATCAAGTAAACGAGAAAAACCTGCCATGCTGCTTTCTCACAATTTAGCACATGAGCACCAGAATAACAAAGCATTTCCAAAGGCAGTTACCCTTTTTGACCTGAGTGGATGATCAGTGTATTGAGGCTGTGGTCACACATCCTGATTCGACTACAGCAGAGCCAAGTGAAGACACTGCCAGCCCTGGCTTGTTCCCAGCTGTTTATCTGCACTCTTTGCTGGGGTTACTGACTTGTGGACCTGCTGGCATAACTATTCAGTCAAGCGCTCTCTGCTTCAATAAAAGCAAGTCAGATGAGCTGATATGTCATAAATATAAGGTCTTCCCTAGGCTGAGCTGTTGCAACTCACTGGGTCCTGAGGTAATCGATCACCTAAGCATTCACACCCCCACTGCCAGGGATCTCAAACCTTAGCTACCTCTGGCCAAGAACTGTTTCTTTATGGAGAATAGAGACCAACCCTTTGCCCCTCATGCTGCTGAATTCCAACTTCTCCATGCTTGTTCCCTGAAAACTCTCCCCTTACAAACTCTGCCTTTAAGTCATGCTAAAATTTTTTCTCTGATTTTTCTGCTGCCTAGGCCATCAGTTTCTGCTGCCTGGGCCATCAGTTTCTGCTGTCTTCAGCCTGCCTCCTTCCCTGGTAGTTTGTCCCACAATGTCCAATCTCCCTCCAGCAGAGGCCTACTCCCACCTTGCCCAGATCCCTGCAGCTGCTGTGCATTTTGACTCATAGTTCCCAGTGCTCTGGTTGTCTGCTCAGTAAAGGACTTTAAATCCTTTTTGGCAGGGTAGCAAAGTGCATGGGTTCTTCAGGAAAGCAGTTAATCAGCTGATCCTTCCTCTGCATTGAAACTAAGCACAGAGAATTTCAATAAGATAGAAATTTCAGTAACTCTCCAGTCCAGGAGGTATGGTGGGCTGGCTTTTGGAAAGAGACACTGAGAAATATGCATAGGGCATTGCTGTCTTTAAGGAGTCTTTTCCATTCTTCTATATGGACTCATCCCCCAGTCATTAATGGGGTGATCTGAAGAAAACAGACTACTTTTGCTCTCTGGTCTGAGCTGCCCTTTCCTTATGTCTGAAGTGAAGTTTTGTGGCTGACAGGCCAAGCTTTGCTGGCACCCTTCAGCCTGAGCCTGCTGTTGTGGGACCAGCCTTAACAGGGTATCTTCAGCTCCCAGCACTACAGTGTGTACCTTTAATGTCGGTCTCTGACTCATGATTTCACTTTCAAATGAGATATACAGTAAAATTTGAAGTGGCAGAGAGATATATATCCTCACAGAGTCGCATACTGTTAAACATTACAGCTGATTTCTCCCCAGAAATATTCCTACACTGTTTTGTTGCTGGATATATCTTGGTTGGTATGGTTTAACTAAGAAAACATGCTTGCAAATGCAGCAGAAATCATCAATAATTCTCTTTTTTTTCCTATTTTCTGACATGTATCTCATGACCTCAGTGTCTGTCTAATGTGAGACAGTCCACAATTGTATTGCTTTTGTATGGAAAGGGTTTGTTAGTGGGGGGCTACAGGAGTAGCTCCTGTGAAAATCTGCTGGAAGCTTCTCTGTTTCTGGGGAAGAATTCAATTGGTAATAAACTAAAATAGTTTCCCCAAGCTGAGTCTGTTTCACCCATGATGGTAACTGGTGAGTAATCCCTCTCCATGTCTTTATCTCCGCCCACTATCCTTTTGCTGCATTTTTGCCCCCCTGTCCAGCTGAAGAGGGGAGTGATAAAGTGGCTTTGGTGGGCACCTGGCATCCCAGCCAGGGTCAAGCCACCACAGCAATGTCTCATGCAGGGTCACAGGCAGGAAGAACTGTCCCTGTCATGACTGAATCTTCTGCCATGAGAATTCTCACTCAGGTTTTCAAGTTCATCTAGAGACTGAGCTGTTACCTGAACTTTTGTGTTTTCACGGAACTGGAATGAAGTGTCTCAGGATTCTGCAGTGCAGTTATCATTGTTCATTGTCATTGTGTAATCCCTCTTTGCTGAATGCAGCCCTATAAAGCTATTCACCTCTAGTTCTCATTTGTTTTTATAAAGCCTATTTTCTTGAAAGGCTTCTTTGTATTGACAGCATATACCATTTTCTCCCTGAAATCTCTTTCTTCTGACCTGGAAACTTAGTGCTCATTTTTTAATACTTCAAACTGTACCAACAGAACATCCTTCTTTGCTTTCCTTAGGAAATTTTGTAACAATTTGGCTTTGATCTTTCTGCGATTTTTATGAAGTCAGGTCCATAAAATCTCCAAATAACGTAGAGTTGTTCAGTGGTTTGAAACAGAGCTAAATTAGAGCTGTATTTTTAAATACAAAAATTGCATGGATTTCAATGAACCTTACTTCTTTGTTTACCCTTTTTATTACAATAATTAAATCATGAAAAATTTTACTGAGCAGAGGAAAATAGCTAAACTTTTTATCAGCCAGGTGTAAAAATAAAAAATCAATAGAATCACTTTCTTCTATTCCATCTTGAAAACACAGAGGGATTAAACATAGAGGAAGATATAACAAACAGCAGGGAATGTATGGCTGAGAGGGAGGCAACGCATGAGCTGTTTTTTATTCTTACTTTTGCTATCCCAAGTCTACTATAGGAAGAACTTGTTCCTCCAGGAACTGCCCTAAACCATGGAAGATGAGTCGCCATATTAGTAAGGCTGCAACAGTTTTTTCTAAAGAGACACTATTCCTGTTTGAAAAAATCACTAGTGCTGCTTTTCAATCCAAAAGGTAGAGCTGGGGTAAAAAGGCAGCTGGCTCTAAGGTAAACTGACTGATTGGTGTGAGTGGGTGCATAACTGAGTGACATCTTCCGTACTGAGCTCAGCTCTATCAATTCATTTCTGATGGAAATCTGCAAAAATACAGCCATGCCTGATGAAGTCTGACATCAGCATGCTCAGTCCTTCAGCACGTGCATTGTGCTGAGGTAGATACCTGTAGGACAGAGTGCTCTCTGTAGCCCACACCCCCAGTGTGTTGCTGGTGTTTCTAGTATTTCTCAGTCTGAAGAAGAAGCTTTTTTAAGAGTCACCATTAGATTGTATAGAGTGATTGACCACTGGCCAAGCCTACTATTTGTTTCTTTCCTGCTAGGTGAAATCCTCCTCCCACCTTCCACCCACCCTCATCATTACAAGTTTCCCAATTTCATTAATTAATTCATTTTTGTAACACACCTAGTTTTCCTTCCAGTACTCGCCTCTAGTGAAATGTTTCTCACATGGACTTTCTCTGGCCTTAACCTGACAGCAAGAAATCCAGATAAGCACATAATAGCTTGGCATGCTTTAGATCAGCTTTCAACCTCTAAATTCAGCTAGATTTCTTTATCTACTGTGTGAATCTCTTCTGGGGACATTAATCTTGTGAACACAGCCACAGTGCATAAATGTTAAGAACATCTGCGCTGACATAGTCTTGTGTTTGCTTAGCTCGCCCTCTAAAGTGTTCACAGTGCCTGGTCTGCTGCTGATGCACATGCCAGTCTACCAGGGCAGGATGGCTCCATGCTTGAAAAATCCCAGGCTGCAATCTTCCAGGAACAAGTTGATGGATGCACATATATATATATCTTTTCCTAATTCTCCCTGACTGCTGGCTTGAATCTGCCTTTGATAAGCATAAAGCAGAGGCAAGAGACACAGAGCTTCTGAGTGCTGCTAAACTTTTAGCAGCCTGCAAGGTATTTCCTTAAATCAGTACTGGATGTGTGCTGAATAGGGAAAATAGGCACTGGGCACTTTAAACACCACACAGCATCAACTCTGGAGAGTTTATATCACTCATGAGAAACATACCAAGCTCTAGATGTGATTTATATGATCTCTGGCAGGTACCCTTCCTGCCAGGATTCAAACTGCTGTTATAGATCTTGACATGGAAATGTAAAATAATATAGTGTTAGTATCAAGATCTTGACAAGGTAAAAAAAAAAGTGTTTGTATGTATTATATTATTTACTGCTGTAAATGGTTAGTAAAAGCTCTTAAATTATTTTGTTTTCCATTACATAACTTGTAAGACTAAGATACTGCTCCTCTTCTATTTGTACCCAACAGACAGGAGCCTGAGCTACCTTTGCTGGCAGAATTGAGGCCCAGCAAAGACAATTAGTCAGACACCAGTCAGTTCAGGTTCATTGCCCCCTCCTAGGCAGAAACTGCAGGAGCTGGGAGCAGGTGATTGACCATTTTTCCCTCCAAGACTAGAGTGCTGGGTGTGATATATGAGGTTTTTACTAAGTGATTATGAGCTCAACATGGCAGTCTTAGTTCAGCAGCATTCATTGTGGTTTCCCCCTATTCTTTATGGTATGACATACCCATTACATTCTTGGAAAGGTATAGGACAACGGCAACATACAAGTTTCACCTTCTGCAACTTACCAGGTCTAGTTATGGGGTTTTTATCTCACACTTTTGGGTCATGATATATAATTTTTTTCTGAGCTCACAGTGTCATGGGATAAAAATGAAAAATAAAAAATCAAGTCCAACTGATTGAAGTAAAAATTTACTTTGAAGGCTCAAAACCTTGGATTATAATGGATATTGTTTTAGTATTGCAAAGATTCACTATTTTTAAGACAACCACAGAGGTCTTGACAGGCCATGCATGAACAGTTCTGGAGGACTTACATTTGACAAAATTGTTATTCCTCTTTATACAATGACCATGGGGACTGGCACCCAAAAAACCTCTTAAAACCCCAGGAAAGCAAACTGTCTTGTAGAAATGATAACCATAGCAGGAAGAATTATCATTTTTCCTGATGCTTTTGTCTTCCTGACAAACTCATCAGTCTCATCTGAAGAGCAGCACTAAAGCTTCTTTCTAATGTTTCCTTCATGCTTTCACCCCACTTGGCTGGAACTGGAATTGTCTTTTGACCACACACTTTAATGCAGGAGATGTTTAATTTGATGCCAAATCACAGTACAAATAATAGATATTAATGGCAAAATAGTTCTTTATGATCAAATATGATATTGACTTGTAAGTGTTATGTGGCTGATTAAATTTAGGAAAATAAATTCTGGTCTTCATGCAGGGTCATTTACATACTATCCTTTATGCATGATGCCATTCCATTGCACTGCTTCCTTATCACAGCAATATCTAGGATCCAAGATTAGATCATTTTTTATATAAAAACTCAATGTTTAGAAGGATTCACATGAAAAAATTACACTTCTCAGCAGGCAGTGTTAATATACAAAGACTGTAATCTGGATTCTTTTACTGACTGTTGAAAATTCTAGAGCACAACGATATGATTTGGGAATTGTCAAGGTAAATTATGATATGTCTTTTATCCAGGGACTCATATCTTCTGCTCCCAAGCGAATATTAAAAATATATTGTCTTTCAGTGTGATGTAATGTAGTGTTTCCTCTATTTAGGGGAACCAGTAGCTGGAAAACCACCTGATTCCTCACTATAATTTAGTTGGCAGCTGTGTGCAGAGCTCCATGGGAGTAACATTTGTTTGGGCTAGTGATACAAGAGGGATTCAGAAAGTGAGTTCATACACAGCATGGATCCACACGCCAGAACCCTCCTGGAAGGGAGAAACCAAAACAATAAAGCTCACCCATTAGCAGTGTGGCATGACAAACAGCAACCATCCTCAGGTAAACAACATCTGCACAATGGAAAAGGAACCAGCCAACAAAAACTGCTTTAACTGTGCACAAAGTCACTTTGTTTAGTCTTTCTTAATCTCCCAACAATGCTGGGAGGAAGGGCTCTGTATAATGAACTGGCTTAGTAATTTGTACACAGGCTAAAAGGAAAATGATGAGAGATACAGAATGGTTTGATTGGTTGATACACTGGCATTTTTCAGCCATGTTCTGGGCCAAACCTGGGGTGATTTGATAAAACAGAGACTTCAGATTTTAAACATATATACCTTAATATCATCGGACAATCAAGATTATGTCTTATAATAATTCTGCATGACTATGGTGAATTCATGCCTTTTAAAATAGTTGGACACTCTTTCTCAAATAAAAACCAAACAAATCATGTGTAATGTAGCTGTTGAATGAAAGGTTATTGCTAATAAAAGCAAAATTACTGGGGCCATGTGAGCAGATATGGGAACAAATGCACACCCATATGGAAATGCAGCACTAGAGCTGAAAGCTTATGAAAACACCTGTATCTAAATTTTGACCTCAGACTTTTCTCCTTGTTATATTCCCCTAGGCTTAGCCAAAATCTGCAAATAAACAATCCAATTAAACTGCAGGACTTCTCCAGGAATTCACTGTGTCCATCTGTTTGTGAGTCAGTCACAGGCAGAATCAAGTAAACAATAAATACATGAAGATACAAATAATAAAACTTCACTGGAGAAAAAAAAAATTACTTCTCATGCCAGGATTGTGGTGTATTCTAAAACTGACAATATTTTTTACATTTATTCTGAAATAAGGAAAAAAGGCACCAACTCAGCAGGCTTTCTGTGATCTCTTTACAGACCCTTCATCATTTATTGTTTATTCCCTTTATATTTCTTCCATAGAGCAAAATTTATGCAAGTGTTCTTTACGCAATTATAATACCCTCCTAGTTTGAATGTTTGCAATGAAAAGGGTACCATGGAGTTTAGAAGAAGATTCTTAATTTGGTCTGAAATGTGACTAGTTATTATTAAAAGAAACATTTATGAGGAGATACGGGAAGAGTTTAGGGGGAGTTTTTGGGGTTGGAATTAAAAGATTAAAGGAAGAAAATGCTACAATTATGCACAAAACCTCTACACTGTAGATATATGATTATTTCAGTACCATTGAGGATGGTACAAGTAAAAGTTTAAATTGAAGCAAAGGGGAAAACTTGTTTCTCTGTTTGTTCACATTATTTTAAGAGCAGTCAGGGTATCATTGCTGTCTTCTCTACGTAGCCACTTCTATCCTGCTGTTCAAACCATTCTGAGGAAGAGCTGTTTTTCTGCAGTTCACCTGCTGCCAGGTTGCTTCTTTTGCCCCAGGAAGGCCCAGAGGTATTCTTCATTTTCCAAGCAGTCCCAGCTATTTATGTTATTCAAAGCAAACTTAGAAGTATAGACAAACTGAAATATTTTGTAGGGCATGAGGGCAAAGCACCTGAAGTAGAAGGCAGTACAAGTCAATATTTTGCTGGAATTGAGAATGGGAAGTGCCATTGCAAAGGGATGGTCAAAATTGCTTTTGGATGGATGAATTTTTTGATTGGAGAAGGAAGCCTAGATTTGTAAGCAATGGTCAGGATTAGGGAAGTCAATGGCATTTTCAGGCTTTTGGGGTGTTTTTGTGGGAGAGCGGTGAAAAGTTTTCTTTTCTAAGATGCTTTTAGTGGACATATCTGCCCCTTCACATCCCCTCAGTCCTTCAATACCACCTGTAGAAATTTCTCTTTCCTGGCACGGCAGAGATGTCACATTTTCAGCCTAGTCTCCCTTGAAGGTTCCCCAGCCATCCTATCCCCTCAAACATTCTTTCTTCAGTTTTTTCGCTTCTGCTAGCACCTATGCCTCTTCAGGAAGGCTTCCTCTCCTCTGAGAAATCTGTTTCCTGTATCATATATCCAGCCACAACATTCAGACCAGGATAAAATTGTCTATCTTCAAATGACACAATTACTCAAATGTTGCAGTTGCATCTCATTCCAGGTACTGTGAAATCTTCCCAGCAATAGCTGCTGTCCTGCACATCCTGATCTAGACTCGGCTTCAGTAACAGGGGGCTATGGATGCACAAGATGAGGACTAAGTGTTCAAATTCAGAAAATATGCCCATGGGGAAAGTAGCCCTAAGTATACACTTAGTTGCTTTAAAAATGTGTTCAGAGTAGTTAACAAATTTGTATCATTACGTAACTAGAAGGCTGTGTTGAATAAGTCTCCAAAGGGTCTTTTCTGAGCATAATCCCACGTCACAATTATGTCTGCCTTGAAAGAGAGAATAGCAAGCTTCTTTACTACATTTTCAAGCAATCCTGTCCAAATGAGAAGGGGTTATAAGCTTTTCAAAGAACTAAAATGATAGAGTAATTTTCTAAAATAAATAGCAGCTCGGTGGCCTTACGTAGGAATGGTTGACTGCATGAATATTCTCGTGTATTATACACAAGTAAAGAAGCAATTAAAATGAGCAGATTAAATGAAAGGCTGTTTAGATTTAATTTTTTTTCTTTATATCACTAATGACTTAAAGTGAAGCAAAAAAAATTTAGGAAAATATGTCCCAATGAAACTGTATTTAGGTGCTGCAATATGTACTTGGGGAATCTAGAATCTCTCCATCACTGGAAGTATTTAGCCATCATTTCCAAGGAAAGAACAAGATAATCTCTCAACACTTCTTCCAGCCTTAATGTCCACCATAATATGATCACTGCATTAGAATTAAGCATGACTTGCTGCTACTTGCAAAATGCATCTCTATTTCATAAAGTAGTACAGTTCTGGAGCAGCAGTTTCTAATTTAAATGCTTGTGTTTCAGTTTGATACTCTTATCAGAAATTCAAAGTCAAGACTGATATCATGTAATCTGGAGAAACTTTATCTTCCACAATCCAACATAATGTCAATGGTTTATTTATCTGAATGTCAATGTAATTTCCTTAAGTAAAATCACTCAAACCCTTTTAATAGATATTATTGGTTTTAATAATCAAAAAATGCATTCTGTTTTAAGCTAGTAGCTTCCATAAACAAATTTCAGGCATGATTTACCAGTCAGAGTGGTCCAGGGACCATTCCCAATAGGCTTTTTGCAGACCTCTGGATTGGAGTTTGAGATGGTTTTTCAAACATGAGCCAGCAAATCTCAGTTCCCAGTAAATTAAACTGGCCTGTTATTATTCCTTGTATAAATGTCACCTTTGTGTTGGCATAGTCACAGACTTGGGTTTCAGCTGAAGTCTGTAAGTGCAAGTACAAAAAAACCAACACTGAAAAAAACCAAAATATACAATGCAAAAAATAGTCACAAGTTGAGTTTCACTTCAAGAGCAAGTACAATAATCTCCAAGTAATACGTCTCATCATTTCTCCTACTGTAGTTCAAAATAATGTCTTCACAGGTTTTCATCTTTAAAATCCCATAAATTCCACTCTAAGAAAGTACTACTCTTTTGAAGAGATTATGAACAGACACCCACAAGCAAACTTCCTAAATTTGCCTTCAGATTAGAATGTTTTTGCCATCCATACACGCCAGCTTTAAAGAACATTATTCAGCATCTTACTTGACAGCTATTTTTAAAAAGACACATCAACATAGTCACCCATTGAAAGTATAAACAATAGCTGTGGGGAAATGCATTTCAATACCCAGGCTCATGAAGGAAATGTCCGTCCTCACAGGCTGCCTAATTCTACCATAGTCTTTAGGAGTACTACACACGGCAGTCGGTGGAGCCAGGGCTCATCTGAGGATCTATTGCAATAAGCCAGAGCTATTATCCACAACATGAGAGAGCATTCTTGAAGAGTTGAGGCTGTGAAAGGTATCTTCCTCTGGGGAACAACCTGAAATTGTTGAGATGGAAGATTGAAAACTGCATTCCATATAACGTTACTGTTCTCCACTTCATAATACAAGAAAAAGAAAGAGAAAAAATAAAATAAGAGGGCTATTTCATGACATTGAAAGGTAGTGAAGAGCTATTTAATGGCATTGAAAGGTAATAGGTTCAAAACTGGAGAATGGAAATGCTCTCTCATAGTTTGCAATTGCCTAATCAGACAGGAGCTTCCATGGCAAGCCTACCCACATTCAAGAGGGAAGGCGACATTCAAATAACCTTAAAAGTTCTTTTTATTATACTCTATTAACTAGAAAAAAGGTATGAAACCACCTGCCTTGAGGTTTACCTATATCTGTCTCTAGTCAAGCTCAACGCTGCAGTGCAGATTAGCCCGTGCCTAGGTAATGTCTGGTACTTGTATTTTCTTCTGAAACATTTGTTCGTTGCCTCCATCATGATGTTGAACCAAATAGATGTTTCTCCAATCCAGAATGGACAAGCTTAATTTCTTGTCAGGAAGCATATATATAAATCCTGTCACAAATGAAGCAGTCAATACATACCAATAGGACAAATAATTTTTTGACATAGGAAGAAAATCTTCTGAATATGCTATATATATATATATATAAATTCAGGTATATATAATTAATTATTATGTTAGACATGCAGTATAAATTCTAGCTTGCACCCTGATATACTTAATGTGTTTCTAATTAAACAAGCTGTCTACCTATAATCAATTTTGAAATATAAGCAAATCTTAAGAGTATGTAACAAAAGCCTGTGCCTCCCTAGGACATCCATCATGGGTTTTGTTGGCTCTAGACAAGACTATCCATGGAAATGCCAATATCTTATTAACCTTCCATAGTCTGCTTTGATTATCATTACCAAGCATCCTGTAAACTTTCAGCCTAAAATGTCACTGTGAAACTTTGGAGAAGAATAAAACCTTTTTGTGATTCCTCCTCTCACAGTGTATGAAAAGCTCCCAATTGCCAGAATGAAGAGAAAGGATAATTTCACCATTACCTAGAATTGAAATATTTATTGCAAGGATTTTGTTTTGATGAAAATTTGTGGTTGAAATGCTTGGAAAACAAAAGGCCATTACTCACTTGCACATGACAAAACAAAATATTATGGCTGGCTGCCTTCTCAGTGAGCCCCAAAGGTTACATTGGACTAGATGTGCATGGAAGAGACAGCAGAAAAGTTAGGGGGTGTGTCTTAAGTCAGAGCTTCATTCACTAATATATTGGAAATGTCTCGATAGGTGCTCTATATATAAAGAGAAAGAGGTTGACAGAAATTTACCTCAGAAGGCTTTTTTTGCATTTGCACCCCAAACACACAACTGCATGGTGCAGATTACCATGAGCTAGGGGACTGGTCTCCTGATCAAGAAACAGGCAAACATGATATATTCACTTCTGATCCAGTGGGCACAGTCAGAACTTGACCTAATGTGCAAAGGACAATGTCTTACAGGTTAGATGGAAGTCTGGCTGACCTGCTTCCCTTTGAAATCTGAAATGCTAATCATTTATAATCAGTTATATTTTGACTTCACCTCCTCCTCCTGCACCCTGGCTGCTCTGGCCTCCTCATCCATCACAATTCCCAACAGATATATAAGTGATTCCAGTATAGAATTACCTTGTTCCCCAAACCCCAGTCTCTTTGGTTACTCTTCTTAGAAAGTATCATTGTTGACGCAACACTCTTCTTAGAAAGTATCATTGTTGACGCAACACTCTTCTCTGGTTTGTTCACAGGTTTCTCACTAAAGAACCAATTGAAGGAACTAGTTGAATCACACCAAACTGGGGCCAACAAGCACGTTAGCATGGAAAAGACAATCACTGAAATAGAATCTTAGATGAATGCAGAAACAAGCCACAAGCCATAGCTGAAACCACAGATGTGGGGTTTTACTTAACCAATATGTTTTCTTTTCTAAGTCTTCATGCACTTTAGCCACAAGGTCTGCAGTAAGCTTGCATTTCCCACATCCTAAATTTAAATCTTGCAATTCCTATTAGCCTGATTGTGCCTGAATAAAACTGAAAGAGGTCAGAAGAAATTTGGCCTGATAATCCCATTGTTCCAAAATGGCTTTCAGTGAGTTCTCAGCAGATCCCAGTCAGGATGACCTTGTCAGGATATGTAGGAACTTCTATAAACTTAAGATTGTCTTAAGAGAGGGTGAAATAGTGTAATGAAATGAGAGAATGACAAAGAGAAAAGCCCAGTAGTGACTGCCACAGTCAATGGTAAAGCCGAACCACAAACAGTATTCTACATTGTGTTTTTTCTGTCATATTTTTAAACTCTCCCTCCCTGCTCCCTTGCCCCTTTTGCTCTCCAGAAAACAGGATGTAATAAAAGACAGTTCAGAGAAGCTTGTTTTTTAAGAATCTGTATCCTTTGGATAGAAGGGAAAGAAAACCCTCAATTATTTATACGTTTGCAAAATCAGATGTGAGTGTACTGCCACATTTTCTTAAATTATAATCTCCTTTACAACACAATTCCTTTAATTGAAATGCAGATAAAAAAATTTTGTATCAGATGGGATCCTAAAAGTAATTTGTTGATATTTTGTAAATACTCAGAAAAGGAAAAAAATCATTCAACTATAATGCACAGCATTAAAATAAAAAACACCCTAAAAACTACTAGTGCGATAATAAAATTAGCTCAGTGTGCATACCTGAGAAAACCAAAGGGCATAATCCATCAAAGGAGAATAATCCCCTGTTGTGGTATAAACACAAATCAAGGGAGTATAAAACCTATATAATGTCACAGTTTTATATTGAAACATAAATGTTAGCACCAGGATAGGTTTTGCTTTCAAGACACAGATCTGTATTGCATTGCCCCTGGGTGAGCTCATTACATGCCAGGTCGACTCTGGTTTGGTTTGCAATGGATTTCAGCGAGCAGCTTTCCAACTGTATGAGGGTAATGATGTGTGCAGCTTGCTCCAGCATGAAACCTTTCAATAGTAGAAATTTCCTGAGTTGATAAAGACTGTAGCCCTCCCCAGGAAAACTGTGTGCTTGCTCAGTCTGCATGGCCTCCTCTGGTAGAAAAATTTTCACAAAGCATAAAATTCAAGATGCTGTAATGTGAGTTACAGTTTGGAACAGGAAGAAAGTGTATAAACCCAAATTGATTGAAGTCAGGGATCCAAACTGAATCTCCTCTTTAGAATATGAATTTTAAAAAGTTTCACCTTGATAAAAGTCTACTATTATATTTACAACTGTATAACACATAGTAACATGGACAAATAAAGAATGTGAAATAGTAATATCTAAGTGAATTTGGGTTGTGAAGTATTAAAGCTGTTTTTCACACACTTGAGGAGAGATCAAAAATGCAGCAATAGCACAAAATTATTTATTAACTATCCCAAGCATCTGACAATGTGCATGTGTTACAAAGATTAGGATCTCTTTAGATGCTAATCATCCACAATACTGAAAGACCACTATGCAGTCTTTTCCTTCTAGAAAAAGGTACATAGTTGGAAGATAGATGGTCTAATTTGTCCTACATGAAATTTCCCTTCGGGGCTTATGTAGACATCAACTTGGCATATAGATTCCTCTCCCACAGGTGTTCAGGGTAGAAGGAAGGACAGGAAAAAAGACATGAGATGAGATGCGTTCTACTTTGCTCCATATGAAATAAATGGCACATTGAAAATCCTGACCCAAAGTGATATGTAATATGCATAACAAGGAAATTAGTATTAAATAAGGAACAAGGAAATGAGTATTAAATAACAATGAAATAAGTATTTATGTATTCTTTTACTTAAAAAAATAAATAAGAAAAAATTTGCCTTTCCCACATTTGTTATTTTTTCATGATTCTTCAGACTGAGGGAAAAGGAAAACAGCAAAAACAAAGGCAGTGGGAGGCAGGAAAAAAAAAGAAGGATTAGGGGGAGAGAAGACTGTCCTTCTGTTGCCAGTAGTTCTTTCAGTTATTTCTCACAGGGGTGTAGGACAGAGCCTGTTCCGGTAAAGGCCACGGAAACTAACCCAGGTGATGAAGAGAGGAGCGTGCCCTGTGTCTGAGGAAGCCAGGGCTCTCCCTTCACAAGAGGGATCTGAAAAGGGCAGGAAAAAAGGTTCTGAGCATGCATTTGAAGCAAGAAGTCTGCACCTTCAGCAGGATCTGCCTCAGCAAACTTCAGCATGCTGGGAAGAGCTAAGCTTGCTTGGCTGCAGCTGGATGCTGACAAAGGCTGCAAAAGAGGCGGTGGTGACAAGTTATCGTGGATCTTCCCCTATAAATTTAATCCTCTGTAATTAATGGACACTGCTGGAAAACTCTCATTTATAGCTTCTTGGGCAACAGTAGCTGAAAACACGTAAGGAGCAAAAGGTGTTAACAGTTCTGAAAAGGAGTAGGCTGGGAAAACAAGTGCCCAGCAGGTAGGAAAACAAATCTGTATTGATGCTCAATACTCATCTGCTGAGAATGAATGCAGCATTCTAGAGTTAGCAAAATAATCAAACAATGTTGAAGGGTAGCAGAGGGACATCCAAGTGTGTGTGATTCACTTTCCACCAAATCAATCCATTTGGTTTAAATTTAAGCATGTTCCCAGTCATCACAGTTTCAGAGAATTTCAGAATTGGAGGGGTTTGGCTCTTATGTAACCAGCGCATGCAGTGTAGAAATGCATTGTGATGTTTTTCTTTGTTTTTAATGGCAAAATTCATAAGTTTTCATAGATTCTTTTAGAATCAAGATTTTTTTCAATGTAACACCATTGCTCTGTACACCCTTAAAGGGGGAGAAGGGGGGATGTTTTCTATCATTGATACTGACATTTTGAAGTCCAAAGGGAAAATGAAAAATTACTGTAAGATAAAACGTACACAGTGTGGAGAAAGCATGTTGCTACTTTCCAAATCGAGTGGGAAACACATCAAAAATCTTAATTGCATTTAAACTCGGCTGTCCAGTGCTGCTTACCCTCTCTACTAAGAGTGGTTCACATTTCTGGTCTGAAGATATTTTTTGCTATTTGGCTCTAATTATGCGATTCTCTGTTAGACATAATAAAAGCCTATTATTAAAAGTTAATTCTACAAGGTAAATACTGGAAAGATAATCATGTAAGCTTCCAACATGCTTTTCAATGTACTAATCCCTTTGAGTTTCCTTAGGTTTTCTAACTAGCATGTCTTTTCTGGACATTAAATGATTCCTAAACACTGTCCCAAAGCCCATCACACTTTTGAAAAAATATGGATGTTCTAACAAGCCAGTACTCCAAAGGCAGTAGAGCATTTTCTACAGAGTTAAATAATCTTTTCTATTCTAATTGAGTTGTCTCTACTTCTGTGTCCAAATATTACAACCATCTTCCGGAACACCACTTTGCCCTGCCAGAAAATGGTCTCTACCTAATAGAAAAACTAATTTTTAAAACCAATTCTTTACTAGTGAAAGACCACAATATCATAAAAATTACATTCTATCTTTATTCCAAAGAGTTCATATTTGTCTACATTAAAATTAGAGACAGTAGATCCTCAGAATTTCTTCTTATTATGGCTATTATTTTGTTCTATTTTTTCTGTTTTCCATTTTGGGTTTTTTAAATATTGATTAAAATATGTAAGATATCAGCTGCCCATAATAGAAATGCATAAGCTGTACCACACAAAGTCATATTACAAGGGTATCACATATACTCTAATGACATAATTACTGTAGGATGCTATTTATAGGCAATGTCTCAATATATCAAATTATTTAATTACCAAAAAACAAGACACTTTTATTTTTATTAGTAAATAAATATTTAAACCTGTCGTTTTCAGTGGAAATATATTTTGACTTGTCTTGAGGATTGCTAAGGCTTTACCAATGGAATCTAAGTAACTACATGAGTTAACAGACATTTTAGTGATTCCTTAAACCTTGTTTTTCTAAGGTGAGAATGTAAGCCTGGATGGATGACAGAATTGCTGTACATTCATACTGCTTTAGCTGAAAATTTCAAAGAATGGTTGTTGCAAACACAGGACATAACTGACCCAGCGATTTTGTTGTCCATGTTAGTGGAGGGTGAGATTTTCATAGTGCAGTAGAATAAGTACAGAGGTTCGGTGAATTTATGCCAACTTCATATTGCATGCTTCATTTTAGTCTTACTCATGGGCAAAGCTAGGAAATTGTCTTTGCATGGGGAAGTAAATTGTTGCTTGCTCTGAAGAGCTAGAATTCTACCTGCTGGCAATTTTATCAGGATATTAGAAAACTCTAACAACACTGTTGGATAGGAGATAGTGTACCATTATGCTATGCATCTTTGCTAAGGACTGTCTGAGAGCAAGCAGAAAATATGCCGAGTGAGCCAGTGCACCTGTTTTCAGGTTTATTACATTTAGCACAGGGGAAAGCAAGAGAAAATTCATAATAAAACAAGCTCAAGCTTTATCTTTTAATGGCCTTTGCTGAAGCAAAGGCTAAACACAAATCCCTAGTCTTTTCTCATGGGTAATGAAAGCTCAGGTCAGATGGCACTGAGGAGAATAAAGGGCTATGAAAACTCATACTAAGGTGCCAGAGGCAAAGCCAATGCAAAATATTTAGTTAATTAATTATGGCATTATAAACTTGAAAAGAGACTAACAGTTGGGCACTCTAGTAGAGGTGATAAGCAGGTAATACCTACTCGACACAATATTCTTAGAATGGAAAAAGAAGTTTTGAGTATGTTGTCAATTTCCTTTAAAAAGAGCTTATTTCTTTTCACCTGAGCTAAAGCAAAATCCTTTATTTGAATGAAATATTGTTGAATTTTGCTTTCATTACCTCAATTCACTGTCCTGTACATTCAAAGTTGAAACAGCTGAATCATCTAATGAATTAATCCATAAATATAATTGCATTTGTTTCATCTTAACAAATCATGGTTTCATGGATTCAATTTTGCTAAATATTCCTGTAAATCAAATATCTAACAGTAATATTTTTAAAACTATTTATAAAAATATTTTTACTTACAATGCAAATAATGAAACAATTTCACAGTTTCTAATAATCTTTTCCATGAGTTGTGAATCCACATTTTTCAAGAGGACTTTGGAATTCAAAGATTTCAGGGAGCTTTTGGGTTAGAGAGAGAATGAGGTATAAAAAAGTGTTTGAAATTTCTGTGTTTTTGTCAGTTCATTGGTTCAGCTCTCAAATGCAGCCATACAACAACAAGCAGCTTTTTTCCAATTTTTGCAGTAAGTTTTCTTTATTTTCAAAATACATAAAGCTTTCTAAAGAAGGCCATCTTTCACCCAGTTGGAGATAAAATTCAAGATTTCAAATGAGATTACTCTTTTGGTATTTGGACCAAATACCAAAAGAGGAATCTGAGGAAGAGGAATCTGAGAAAGGGTGAAGCTGAAACGCATTACAGCATTGAGCAAGGACAAGGAGTGGATGAGAAGTGAGAGAGAGGCAAGCTGCTGCTGAGCTCTGCAGAGGTAGAAAGAAGAAAGCACATTTACTCAGCTTAGTAGACTCCCAGTATCCTACAGATACTCTGACCTCTTAATACATGAGTCACTTGGCACACAAGCTTGTTTCAGGCCTGGAAGAAACTAAAAGACAGCTCACCTCATTCTAGCAAACCTGGCACTTGTCCTTGTTTCTCTCTGCACCACCTCCCTCTCCATCAGACTTTTGGTTGATTTTGGTTTTAAACTCATGCACAAAAGAGAAAATTGTGCAAAATTCAGATTGCTATTAAAGAAAAGTCATCCATTGTACATCTAAATACAGTTATCTGTGGTTCCAATCTGACACCCAGTTTCTGTTTTCAGTAACGCTCAACACTCAGAGCTCTATTTATTTATATACATAAGAGAGAACTTTGTTTAGTTTACATCTTGGCCACTATTTTTAGCCTAATGATAGATGAAATTAACTGTATTTACTGTTCTTTGAGATGCTCACACGTACCAAAATCTCCCACCGAAAAGCATACAAAATTAAAGGCTGACAGTTCAATTGCCCTTAGCCTCTTAGTCATTCTTCGTATGAATAATAACTTGTCTTTGTCCACGTTTCCAAAAAAACAAATTGTAAAGGAACAGTGCATTTACATCAGCTCCTTCTTCTAAAGTATATTCTTACTGAGAAACTCCATATGGTGGAAAACAAAACAAGCACAATGAAAACCAGTGTTATGCAATAGGTATTAAAAATCAGATGAGTCACCACGGAGAAAGTTGTAAGGCCTGAAAGAAGGCAAAAACCAGCTAGCTTCACTATAGCAAACTCCTGACATCTGAACAAATGTTTGTTATTTTGAAAAGCTATTCTTAATCATGGACTTGGCATTTGCCAAATCAACATTATAAAGCCAGATAAATTTCACTTCAATACAGCTTTTCAGTATTTTTAGGGAGACAATTTCATATGCAGAGCTCCATTTAAACATGGAAACAGTAAGAACATAAGGAGAAATGTGTATTTAGATAGTAAATATAGTATTCACTGGGAAAAGCAAGATGAGCAGGATTACTGTCTTCAGGATCAGTCTTGTGGGATATGTTAATTCTCACAAAGCAAATTACTACTGGACTAAAGGAATTTTTTCTGCTGGAGTTACTATAAATGAGTGGTTGCTATAACGGAGTCTGATTATGCCAAAGCTAGGCCATGTGTCTAAAACTGGATTGAAAACATTCATGTAATTTTACAGTCAGTTTTGTTTCTCAAGAAAGGCTCATCTCTTTTGAATTTGGAATGGTTTATCTCTAGCTCAACCTTAAGGAACCCCTGAGGTGGAAACCTTAAGTACCTCATTTCGGGGTACAAGGGGTGGTTCATCTTGTGCTTCTCCCAAGACTGGGGAGGAAAATGAACTAGGACAAGGAGAAACAAGAGGGCAAACAAACACTTTGTGTTGGTTAAACTACAGGGTGAAGGAGAGGTGCCATTTCCAGCCTTCCCTACTCAACTAAAGAAATAGTTTTAGATTCAGAATACTGAGTTTCTGAGAACTGTGCAAATAGTGATACATTGTACATAGTGCATAAATTGCACCCAGCACTTACTTCTTTTTGGGCTTCTGCTAACTTTCTAGGACTTTGTAAGGAGGCAGCAAAATACATGTGTTTGACTCAGAGCTTACCTACATAGGAAAATGAGGAGTAGTTCTGAGTATCCACACGAAGAGCTGTTCTGGGAAAGCAATTGTGGTTCCTGTCAATTTCCCCAGACAAATAAAATCCTCGGACTGTTAATATTGATTTTGAATAGCAGCCAGTGAGACTGCTATGAGAACAATACAGTCAAATGACAAATTAGGCTTTCTGCCCCTCCCCCTTAAAAGCAAAATTAAAATGTCAAATACAAGTCAAAATGGTGCATAGGTATCTGTATAGCTTCATTCTGCTACATCAGAAAGAGGAATAGAAGTGTGCCAGAAATGGTCAGAAGCAGTTTATTCATGATGTTCCAGATCCAGCATTATCTCTCAGGTCTTGATTGATCCTGGAAGTACAATACCAAATAAAAGGTTGTCATGGCCTGTTATCCTTTGAACAAGAGAGTAAAATTGAGACTGCTATTAAAAGCCTTAAATTATAAAATATCTCCTAGAAAACACAGTTACTGTTACTGATGGTCACCAAGGATTTTGTCAGTCCTTAAATTGCATGATTTTCATTTCTTCTGCCACTCATCATTACCCTTTGTCACCTTATTTGTTCTAGCCAATTTAATTCATTGATGTTGGTTGCAAAGCCTATAAAACTCTATGTGATTCTTGGTGAGCTTGAGTCAGCCTCGTACATAAGTAAGCATAGACCAACAGATTGTCAGAGATGCAAGCTGCTCTGTCCTTTTGAAACTATTAGACATGAATCAGAAAAGAAAGCTGCCAGAAGACTTAAAAAATAATTTCAGTATGGACTTTTACCCCTTGAAATGCAAGAAAGCATGCTTATGACTTCTTTGGTTTCTATTAAAAATGAATTAAAAGAAGGCGATTAAAAAATGAAACTGAATTCAAAAGAGTATAAACTTTTCAGTTCATTGAATATCCTCTTAAGATGCTAGCAGATCAGAACTTCTGTAAAGAACTTGCTATTATTTTAGCATCTCTGTTATAGCTCTCACTAAACACCTCACATTTCTACAGTAGCCCCACTAGAAGCCGGAAAACTTCCAAAACTACTCTGTTTCCAAGATTTCTGTAGGTATCTGAACCCCAGCCAAGAAGAATCACTAAGCTGAAGCTTACCAGATTCTCAAGCAGATTCAGAGCTGATTTCAAGTGAGCCCTGAACCAAACGTCTTTGTACTTGAACCTCAGAGTTTTAAAGCAAAGTCATTAAAATGCTCATGAAGTTCCACAAAGTAGAAGTGCAGCTCTCCATCTCCTAGACTGCCTTTGGGCAGGAGTAGGAGGCACTGCTACCCCTCATCTCCTGCAGACAGTGAATCTCTTGCTTCATTTGTGAGTGGAACCTGAGAGCTTTAGGCAAAGGACCAGGAAGCACAAATCCCTCTTTCATATAAAGTGAGAGAAAGCATCTATATTAATTCCCCAGTCAAATCTCACATCTGAGTCTTTCAGGGTTGTATTGTTAGACTCACAGAGATAATTCTGTTATGGTGAGATTGATGGATCACTTATTCCAAGTAACTTTATTATAATGTACTGACTAATCACTCTTAAAAACAGACATTAGAAAGAACTGCTAAGCTTATGTATTGGGATATCTTCGTTATACTACAAATAAATATTTAGACCCAGAAGTAGTTAAAGGAGGAATAGCACATGAAAAAGCACCTTCTGAGAAATTGGTCAAAGGACATACTATTTCTTAATTAAGTCTAACTCTGATAAGACACTGGAAAGTGATTGGTTCAGCCAAAAAGAGAAGCAATGCCAAAGCTATGCCAAAGCTCTAATTTTTTCCTAAATTTTGCAGACATCTCCGGTTTAACTCGAGTGAGTGAAATATAGTACAGTAACAAGAGAAAGAGTTGTGACTGGGGTCTACCAGGTTCTGAGTATGAATGGCAAATTAAATTTGAATAGTTACCTTGGTATGAATTACACCCCAAAGGTCTACACAGACCATGTCCCTGACAGGGAACAGTAGATAAGCTAAAATGCCTAAAGAGTATCAGAAGAGGATACACAGAGCATCATATGCCCCTGAATTACTCTTCTAGTTTCAAGGACTTGTATCTTCAAAAGGATTACTCTTCCATTCATTTGCTCACTTATTTCACTAATCTTGCTGTCTGGTTTAAAACTCCGTGGAGGAGATACTGGTTTTTTGAGGCATGAAACATATTCGAAGTCTGAGAAAACACAGGACTGACAACAAACACCAGTTAAGGAGGCTGAAGTTGCTTATTCTGCAAGCCAAAGAGAAATGGGAGACCAGAACACATTAAAAAAGGACTGCTTCTTTGCCTTTTAAGCTCTTTGTTTAACTTCTGGGCTTTTTTCTCCATCTTTGTCGCCCTGAGGGACCAGAAGCATTCCCAGCAGTGTCCAAAGTTCAAAAACGAGCCAAACTATCTTGCATCCGCTTAGAAACCAGTCAACAACTGCATTTCATTCATCTTGATTATAGCAGCTGGTTGTTGCAAGACTGTAAAAAGGGGGTTGAGGATTTAAGCTTGTTTAGTTCTACAGAAGACTGAGGGAAGATGTGCTACCAATCACAAAACATACAATGAGGTACTGCAGAGAAATAATGCATATTTCGCTTCTGTGTGATAGAACAGAAATAGAAATACTGAGTCTAATTTTCAGCATTTCTCAGTGGCAGTGAAATCTCTGGAGTACAATATCCTGGGACGCTGTGGAGTCCATATTACTCAGCATCTTTAGGAATGCATAAAATGGACATTTTTGATAAGTAACCCAGGTACAGCTGACCCTGACTTAGGACATGGGTTTGGACTAGCTGACTTCTTGAAGTCCAGTGATTTCTGTGATTCAGTGGTCTTCTGCCATGGTAGCCACACCCCAACCTTTGGTTTTGTTCAAAACCTTTCTGAAAGATGATTTAAAAAATAAGTTGCTTTTGTGTGGTATCACAAGGAAGCCAGAACATTTCCTCTGCCTCATCCTTCTACAGCTTCAGACTCTGCTACTTGGATATGTAAATTTTTCTTTTTCTATGTATAAATGTGAGAAGAAGGCTCAAGCTATAGTCCAAAACAGACTGCAGACTCTTTTACTCCTGCTTGTTTTTCCTTGTGTATGAGGGCTGGAGCACTTGTTTCTGTCTCCTTTGCTCTCATGTTCTGAACTCTGAGTCTCTAACAGACCCCACATTTTCCACCACTGGGTTTCTTTCTTTCCCATCCACTTAAAAGGTATTCAGTACCATGAATTATTTATTAATTATTCACCAAAGAAAAAGCCATTTACATTGCATTCATAAACGTGAGCAGCAAAAAAGAGCAAAACCATACTGTTTAAATAGCTATTTATTTAGATCATAACCAACTTATACTGCCTGTTTCCAGTCAGGTATTCAAATAAAAACAAGCAACAACAACAATAATAATAATAATCACTCTTAAACCATTGGTTGAGGAATTTCTCTCTAACGGATGTGTAAGTTGAGCATGCTGATGGTCTTAAAAGCCTGAAGTCACTTCTGTCTCACTTGTGTGATATGTTTTGCAGCTGGACAGAAGCCAGCTATAAATATCTTGGCTCGCACACGAAAGACAACTTCCAGTCTCCCTATCTGTAGGGCCATTACTTTTGATTTATGAGCACTAGTGCTACTACTATCATTCCATCAGACTACAAGAAAGTCTGAAAAGCTGCATGAATCAGTATAACAATGAAAGGTGATTGTGAAATTGCAAAATTAATGATTTCCTGTTTCCTACTTATTAGGCTGTGAATTGAAAAGTATCAGTCTTCTGCTGAAAAACAAGTGGCAGTATTACATACAATTTACACACTGCAATTGTTTTTCTTAGGCTACTCAGGCACTAAAAGTTTGCTTAAATTAATTTTAAAAAGCACAAATAACATCAAAAGTTCCATCAAAAAAAATCATGATAGTTCATTAATTGGAAATGAGCAGGAGAATGGACTGGACAATCAGTGGCTGTTATTCGCAGTGAATTCCAATGCCTGCAACATGTAATTTGAATTAAAGCATCAAGGTTTGTGGTACCAAAAAGAAAAAAGAAATTGTGATGCTGGGGCAACATCTGAGATATCAGCAATTTGTATAGCAAATCACTATATATAATTTTCAGCATACTGGTTTCTTTGGCTGCAGAACTTCTATCATCTTCACTCTGAAAAAGGAATGCAGAGGCATACTATTGACATCAGAAGAATTGACATCAGAAGGCTAACTAATGGTAACCTGTTCATTGCTTTTATTGGACTACGGGAGGAGAAGAATTTTTGCTGTGCAAATAGAGAATAATTCCACAATATGAGCTGGCAAAAAAAAAAAAAGGAAGAAAAAAGAGCCAAACTGAAAATCATTTTATTGTGCAGAGGGCCCTATGCCACAATAACTGCTTTCTTCTCATTGGAGATGCAGGCAGTGCAATGAGGCAGCATTGTGTTCACTGGCGTGGTGGCTGGGGAATCTCTGCAAGGATCGTTGTTCATCCCATCTGTGAGCGGATATACGGCTGCGGATCCAAAGGCTGCACAGAGTGGTTTCTGTAAATATCTCTTCCTGAGCACCAAAGTCAGCTTTATTTATAACTGCAACACTGCAAAATACTGATAACTTGACAGGGTCTAGGATGGGCAGAGGGTAAGGTCAGAGGGTTACCCAGCATCACAAATTGTTTGTTCCAGCACTTTCATGAAAGCAGCCAGTTTGACATGGTGTCAGTTTGAGACACTTGAGTCAAGTGTAAAGTCACTGGTATCTGTGTAAACATGTGTTTTAAGATAAGGATAGGGTGCTGTTCAAATGGCAGTTTCACCTGAACTTACATAAATAAAAATCATACCAAACACCTACATGAAAAATATCTGGTCTCACTGACTCTGTCAGACAGACAAATATTTTTGGATCAGTCAGGAATTTACAAATATATTATCTAAGTATTTTTGCAATTTCCTGTGATTTAAATACAAACATGCAAGTCAGAGTGAAATCAGAGAAAACTTGGTGTTGACTTCAGCCCATCATGCACTGCCTAAATATGACTTTTAATAGCTAAATGCTCTCCACTGCAAACACTGCTCTATTAAACAAAAACTAGCAGCATGCCACTAATGTCTACCACATAAATGAGCTGGTCACATGGTCTGAAGGGTGTGTGGCCTTGACTGGAATAACACATTGGCAACCTCACCAGCTGATCATACAAGTGTAATGTCACATACATTTGCAGACAAGCAGAAAAAAGATGGATGGACACAGAAGTCTGCATTCCCGCTTCCAAAAGCATAGGTGAACTGCAAATATAAACTCTGCTGTGCACAAATACTGTAACCAAATCTAAATAATAGCTGCTTCCACCTGAAGGTTGCACTAGTTTCAATCCATATACAAGAGAGGTATTTTAATTTCAAATTAATTTTCAACATTACAAAGATGAAGATATGTGAATCTACATATACATATATATAGACACATAGATTTTTTACAGTTTAAAACCTCAGTGTTCTCATCATGGGGATTTAAAATTTATTTTTTGAACAGTGATTCATTTCACTATAAAAATAACAATTGCCAGAAATAACATATTTTAACTAAGTCTCTTGAAATAGCGGCTTCCTATGAAGGAAACTAAAGGTTAGTTTTAGCCAGTATAATCATTATATTTCAGTCTTCTAGCCAGTAACTAGAGCACTATCTGTCTTATACAATGGAATATTTCTGACAGATCCAGGAAACATAATGGTACTAGTAGTCAGATAACATCGAAGTCATTTATCCAACATTATTTCATTCATCTTCCACCCCATCACTACAAATAGAGTGAGAAAATGTCTGTGCTATATAAAGGTTTCTAAAACAAGAAAATTTGCTTACTGTATCTCCATTACTTGTGCAAAAATAAATCTCCTTGATTTATCATTCCAGCAAATTACCATGAGTGACATGTCAAAATCTTTAAATTCCTTTTAAATTTTGGCATCTCTGCTAGGCTACAGAAGGGAAAATGCCTGGGGACTCTGAAAGTTCCAAATCTTTTTATTAACTAAAATAACGACTCAATATATCTTGATTGAAAGAAAAAAGTCCAGCTGAAGAGATCAAAAGATCATCTTTATGGAGAAAACAAATCTATAGCACTGAATTATATTAGTAGCAAAGGCATTTCACAACATTTCACTGAACTTGGGTGGGATTTATTTTCTTTGTATTTTTAGGTTTTGACTTTTTTTTTTAAGTTAAGTACTTTGCAAGTCTAATGTAGAAGATGGTGCTGTACAGTATGGGCAGCACCATCATGCTTTTCAGTGCCAAGATGCAAGGTTAGAATTAGAGAAATGTTCCATTATCATTTAAGAGGAGTGTATTACCACTGATGTACCACCCTGTAAATCCATGACACTGAATTTGTTGGCACTAAATTCACACTACCATTGCATTCCTTTTGTAGACATGATTCTCTATATTTCTGTTCTTAAGAGACATGTAGGAAAATAAAAACATTGTGTTGCTAAAGATAGTTTTTTCTAACTGGAACCACTGGAGAGATCTCACATAGTTTGGTTTCTTATTTTTAAAATGCTCAAGTTAATTACTAGCCTGCTATAGATAATTTTCTCATGAGCATGAGCATGCTGCCAAGAAGTGTAATGACAGCTCTGCAACAACAAAATCTAGGACTGAATTTGTGCGCTGAATTATGATTAGAGTTGCTACTACTGGCTTTCATGAGACTTAACATGCATCTACACTTTATAAATATATATTGCTGAGCCTAAGCTATGTGAAAGAATGCAGAAAGCAAGGTAGATGCATACTTCAAGAAAAAGCACTGAGGTTCCTGCAGACAAGAGAAGCAACAGTTAACGCATGGCTTTTCCTTTCTTGTCACAGCTGTTCCCTAATGTTTACAAACCAGACACTTACTTTTGTTTGGTATTTGAATTTTCTCCACTATTCAGAAGCCCAAATTTGTCTCTTTCTTTTCAGCGGATCTCCAACTCCAAACACAATTACAGAAATGTTTAGTACCTTGGGATAGTTCTGGCTTTCCAAAACATCAGCTGAGCAAGAACTCCATAAGACTTACAAAGAAAGAGACCCGTGGCATCTTCTCTGCTAGTCTTACTGTCTCACTACTTTGGGACTCACTCAGGTAGGGGTGGGGAGGTTTATTCCACTCATATCAATACATTATTTGAAGCATGGGTAAGACACTGATCATTCCCTGTTCTTTTCAGCTCAAAATTGAGAGCATTCTGATCTTTTGTTTTGTTTTGAGCCCATGAACTGATGTATTTATCACTGAAGCATTTTACAAATACAAAATTTTCAAAACTCTTAGGATCTAGGTAAGGGATTATTTTACTGTTGGTGGACATGATTAAAACATTGAAACTTTGATCTAATAGCCATCCAAATTCAGGAACTATAAATTCATATCAGTTTGTGACTTGGAGCCTGTATGATTACTCCAAAAAGCACTCAGTCTTTAATGATGATATGTGGATGAGAGCAGAAAAATGTTTTGCCCAGATAAAGTGTTACTCATTTCCCAAAATATCATGTGATTCTCAACAAACATCAGGAATATCTGCAAAAAGGAAGGCAGGCTCATAGACTGGCTCCATCATAGAAAGAAAAGCTGCATCACCTTGACTTTTCATATTAAAATTCCAATATGGGAAAAAGGTTTGTTTTCAATACAATAATGAAAATGAGTGATAGGATTCTAAACTCACTCGTAAAATAAGCATACATCCAGAAAGATGCATTATAAAAAATTCAAAGGTTTCTCTAGTATAAAACACTTCCTGGTACGTGGCTGGGAGAGGCAGTCTTCACAATGTAACCATTGCAGAAGCAGCAATAACTTTAATTAAATAAAGGGCGTTTAAAACTAATTAATTGACAAACCCAGAGAAACTTGAAAGTATCTGCTGAGGGCTGCCAAACTGCAAATACAGGGATGCAGAGTACATAAAGCATGAGCAAATTACGGTTTACCAGTGCAAAGCTTACTGAAAGTTGGAACTGCAAAATGCAACTGTTCCCAGGAGTCAAGATGTATGTAAGCTCTAAGGATATAAAGTTCATCTACTACTGCTGATAAAATGTTTTTAAGAATTAATTGCAATTAATAATTGTTGTCAGAGCGGTAAACATGAACTATTTAATTAGCTTGTCTCTTTCCAATTACTTACTTAAATGCACTGTGGTTTACTCCGTGATTAAAAAGACACTACCAAGTATTCAACAAAAGTAAACCAATAAAATTCAATTTGTAATGAGGTTTACTCTTTCTCAGTGCAAGGCTTAGAACCAGCATCACATCATCAACTCTTTTCTACATTTTACCAATTAATCAAAGTTTACGTCCATTTCTTCCCCTGAGCTCACTGGTACAACACCTTCACTTGGCAGATGAAAGATATTATCTGCATTTTATTGCATTCCTGACCCCTTCAATTTTATCCCTGCCTGCACTTAACTCTTTGCTTTCCCCACTTTGCTGGGAATCATTGCAGTGCAATCCCCTTTCCCTGACACTTTCCCACCTCCAGATCCAGCTTGGTCTGAGCCAGTACAGGTCTTTTCTCCAGAAGTCAGTATGCTTCTTTATGCAATAATAAAGGCTTCTTAAAGGAAAAAAAAAAAACTACTTTTTTTGAAAGAACTAAATATTAGAGGAAAAAGAGTTTATGCACGTCCTGCTGTTTTTGAAGATGACCTAAGTAGACTTTCTTCTGACACTTGAGGCAGTTTCTCTGTACCTGTTTTATGTATCACAAATGAAGTATATTTCTGTAGAAAAATTCTTTTTATGTCTTACCAGAGGTTTTGTTTGCTGTTTTGCTCTAGTTTTGCCTTTACTCTCCCCTATGTCTTGGCTTAGACCCTTTTTGGACAAAAAACAATCCCACAGACTGCAAAAATCATCACAGCTAAAAAGCTCTGCCATTACTATAAAATAATTCTTACCTGTTTGCTGGTTCATTTTAAGCCTTCCTTTGTTTCTGTTTTCAGTTTTGTTAGACAACTATTTCCTGAGCTCAGTCACTATGTTCACGTATGAACTTCCTGACAATCAGGCTTGTTGCCTCAAGTTGCTCTGCTGCACCTTCGGATCCACCACAGATATTTTAGTCAGCACAGTTTTTTTCTGCATATGTTTAAAGGTATATCTCTGGTCCATTTGGCCCAGAGGTCCAAGTTTTTGCATCAAACCAGAAAAAGTATTTTACGAAACCCTTCCAGAACTCTAGAGGGCCTGATACACAGTCAGCTACCAAAAGACTAGATCATCTTCCAAATCAAAATTACTATCTACAGCAGTAAGGCTATAATATTTGCTATAGCCATAATTGAAAGTAAAGTATCACTTAATTCTTAAAGAAGTTGTTGTAGCAAAAATAAGGTCGACAGTCCACACTAGAAAAAAAAATTGTAGTAGGAAAGGTAAGGTTTATTCTAGATTAACGACTCTTCCTGTTTCAGGAGCCAAAGCCCCTAAAAATTCCATTTTTGCTAAGCATTTTTTCCATGCTTTGCCTCATTAGAAGGTAAGTGCAACAGATTTGTCTTGTTTCTTTCACACTCCTAAATAATAAGTTTGGACAATGTGATAACAAAATCTTCTATTTAGCATTCATACTGAAAGAAGAAATTAGGGAAACCTTATTTGGGGCACTTTGAAAGGAATATTAAAACATAATGGTAGAGAAGCTTGTTTGCTTTGTTAAGCCCCTGCAGAACCTATCATGTAGAAGTTTGATCACATTTAAACTATCAAAAACTTGTAAACACTGAAAACATCAAAATACTACCATAAACACCTCCTGTTTCACAGATTTCCTTAACCATGGGGACTCAGGTTTCTCTAAGGTGCCTTCACTCTCCAGACACTCAAAGCTTTGCGACCATGCAGGCAAGAAACAGACACTGCCCAAGAACAGGCACGACTCTGGAGTATGATTAGAACACTACACTGTGTGGAAGAAGCATTTATTGATCCCAAAGAATTACTTATGACCATTAGTCAACAGCTATCCCATGCAAGTGAAATGAGAAGGCTCTAAAGCAAGGAATGGACCTTATCCCAGCTACAGAGCTATACAGGCATGCTTCCTTTTCTTCCTTTCCAATTTCTGTTGAAGTCTTTTATGTACCCTGAGAGAGCTCAAGAAACCAGGGGAAGAATGCTATTGCAACCCAGACTTGAGAACTAAGCTGCAGCATATTAGAGAAGAGATATAATGTGGGATCACACCTTGTCTGCAGTTCACCTTTTTCTTGAACATCGGGGTTGTGAATAGGACACCTGTCTTTATTAAAATTCATTCTGATTCTGCCAAAAAATGCAATTAAATTATGATTTGTCTATTTTATTTAAAAACACTTTCTTGTTAAAGCTCTAATAATTTGTAACTGGGGCATGAATTTGACAGAAATAAATAATTAGAGCTACAGCAAACCACTACACTTCCAATCTTCTGCTGCTTAAAACCTTGAGAAGAGTGTTAAAATCAGCAGTTAGTGCGAGAAAAAAAAAATGTAGTCTCATTGGTATTTCTCTTTTAATGAATCACAGAATATCCTGGTTGGAAGGGACTTCAAGGATCATCCGGTCCAAACTGTCTTGGCAAAATCACAATCTAGACAAAATGGCCCAGCACCCAGTCCTGCTGAATCTTGAAAGCATTCAACACTGAGAAATCCATCGCTTCCCTGAGGATATTATTCCAATGGCTGATTGTTCTTATTGTGAAAAAATTTCCTTTTTTTGTCTAATTGGAATGTCCCCAGGCATAACTTGTACCCATTTCCTCTCATATTTTCCATTGAGTCCTTGTAAAAAGAGAGTTTCCATAGTTTTTGCAGTCATCCTTTAAATACTGGAAGATGGTGATAAGGTCCGCCCTAAGCCCTCTTTTCTGTAGGCGGAACAAACAAGAGTTCTCTCAGGCTTTCCTCACGGGCAGGCAGGCGTCTCCGGCCTTTGGACATCTTCATGGCCTCTCTCTTGACCCTCTCAAGCTTGTCTGCATCTTTTTTTGTACAGCAGGAACCAAAACTGAGCACAGGATTCCAGATATGGCCTGGCAAGAGCTGAGTAGAATGTGATAATGTCATCTTTCTCTCTACTGTGGGGATGCCCTTGTTGATGTAACTCAGCATCCTCTTCACTTCCTTTGCCACAGCAGCACCCTGTTCACTTGTTCTGACTTTGCTGTCCAACAGGACCTCCAGGTCCTTTTTCATAGAACTGCTCCTCAGCCAAGTAGATCCCAGTTTGTGTTGTGTACCTGGACTGTCTTCTCAGGTGCAAGATTTTACATTTGTCCTTGCTGAACTCCATAAGGTTCTTATCCATACAATCTTCCAGCCTATCCAAGTCTTGCTGCAGAGTGGCTCTCCCATTTGGAACATCCACTTTCTTAGTCAGTGTGGTGGCAAACTTCATCAGACTACACTTGATCCCATCATCCAAGTCATTTATGAAGATGTTAAACGGAATTGATGCCAGTTTCAAAAGGAACTGTTTGCCATTCCCCTGTGGGTGCCACCAGCTGTCAGCCAGTTCCCCACCCACTGCACAGACCATAGGTCAGGTACTGCAGGAGCAGGCTGTGAGAAAGTGTATCAAAAGCCTGGAAAAAAACCCAGGCGATGTCCACTGCTTGCCCCACATCAGCCAAGCAGATTACTTTGTCATAGAAGGCGATCAGATTGTCAAGCACAATTTGCCCTTCCGTGCGGGATTTTTCCACTCATGTGCTTTATCTGACTTATGATGAGACAAAATAACAGTGTAAAACCCTAGGGGGATAATAAAACCGTAGGCATTTCACTAGAAATCTTAGAAATCCTCTATCATTTCCAGTTTAAACTATCAAAATCAACATCCTCTATCAGAAAGCTAAGAAGCTCAAATCCTTTCTTGATGGGTTGTTTTTTTTTCCCTAGTATGTCCTTGTAAAAAAATCAAAATTGACAGTGTTTGTCACTTTGCAAAGCCAACAATTACTATAGAATTACTTAGGGGCTAACATTTGAGAAATGAATCTTATATGCTAGGTATTCCTTTTACTTCAAGCTCGTTAGCACTGTTGGGGATGCCTGTAAGTGCCTTCATGGAAAGTCTCTTCTTATGAAACTGCAAAAAGAGTTACATCTAACCAGTGAGAAAACAGATATTTTCTGACCCAAAGAAACAAAATTATTTACTTATTCCCTTCAAGTAACCAGGCAAGGTCTGTCTGTCTGTGTTTTTCCCCAGTTTGCTAAAGCCTTCACTCTGAAAACAATTTTAAATAATTAATAAATTCAACTGAATTCACAGGCTGTTCATAGATGAATACAATACACAGCAAAATAAATTTAATGTATCTTCTCTTGTGAATTATTCATTCTTCTTTAATAAAACCTTTCTTGAATCAAGAAAATCCAATGGTCTTTCAGTGTGTTAATTCAGATGTGCATTATTGTAACAAAAAAACTGTGCCTTCAGGACACAGTCTAAGCCAGGCAGGTTTTAAAAAAATAAACTAAAACTAGTATCAAACTGGCATTCGTGCTGTCATATGTGTGCATTTGGACATACATGAATTCTAATGACATCTTATTTGTACTATTTCTAAAAAGCATAAAAAATTAGTTTAATTTGTACAATCAGGCTGCAGCAGAAAACAAGGCAATGCCAGAGCAGAAACAGACAAAAATATTATTAAATACTATGAATATTATAATAATATCAATGACATATTCATATGACTGCTAATAGGTACATATATTCAAGGCTTGAACCATGTTGGACTTTGATTTGAACTATCCATTTCCAGCTCAACAAACATGTTATTGTAAGGTGGACTGGTTTCAAAGTTATGCTGCTGCTCAGCCTCAAAGGCAGAAAAAAAATGGAAGAAAATGGATTGCAACAGAGTGCTTTGCAGAGCCTGACCCAGCTCCCATCAGTGTGTAATATTCACATAACTAAGGGCACTAAAGGAAAGTGATCTTGTAAAAAGTATTTCAGGACTCTAAAAAAAAATTAAAAAGTGATCCAGGACTTGATATCTCCTGGTCACAATACACAGTATGTTTTAAGTAGGGGCCAGAGATGCTGGGAGACAAGAGGATGTAGCCTTACAGTGTTAGTTACGACACATGAGAAAAATAGTCTTAAAGAAAAAATTTGACTTGCTCATAGATTGCAAAGTAAAATTATTATCTAATTTTCTATCCTTCAATTACTTCTAAAGATATCTCAGAAATTTTCAGCTCTGATACAGTTCAGTTTTTTGAGTCTTTAGGGGCAGTGATTGTTTTCCTTACTGGTTTTGGGTTTTAGAGAGGCACTCCAATGACGTGAGGTCTACTATTCAGAGAGTGTTCTGATGTTGGCTGTACACTGTGTGTAGCAAATTACAATACAATCTTTTCCAGACACACTTTGTTAAGCATTTTCAGATAATCTTCCTTCACAAATTTTTCAACTGCGTGAACAAGCCAAGCAGAAAAATAGAGGCAAGGGAAGAAAAAGTTTGGGACGTCTTTATTTCCTGAGTTTGAAAATTGCCTTCTTCTTTCTACACCTCTGATCCAACGACAGCTCTTAAAATGAGCTGGATTTGTTTCCACATAAGCAATCATAACCCTGTTATTCTGAAGCGTGAGGAGGTTTTATATACCAGTAGTGATCTTGTAATATAATGCTGCAAAAATCAGTTATTGCCAGTGAAGCCGGGATGACACTGTCAGAGATCTGAAATGCACCTCAGTTTACTCATCTGAAAGGTTCAAATTAAAGGCTGAATCCATAGGATTAGTGGGTCTGTGGTCACCTTCAGCAGAAAAAGAGGGGCTGTCCTGACCATAAGATGTACCTGCTGGCTCACCGCTTTTCATCTCAAGTCACTGGATGGTTATTTATTTTCAGTACAAGAGAATGCTCATAAGAAATACCTAGCTGAAGTCTAGCCAAACTATGAAGAGCTCTTTTATCTTTGAAAAGTGCAAGACTGTGTAAATAAGAGAATTTGGTGTCCCTGTTTTTGTAGGAGAGCGAGCAGAGATGACGTCACTGGCACAGTACATGAACAGAGCAGTCTGCTTTTCAGTAACACAAAGTGACAGTTAAGAGAGCTCACAAGTATTTCATACATTTATTTTTGGAATCGTACATAATCACGCTTTTCCAGTATTCTGGCTAGGAAAGCAAAGTTATTCATTAACTGTATATGTTCTGCAAACAGAATTTCATTGGCAGTGATATTTTAGCTAGCCGAAGGAACATGAAAATGCCTGTTGCCACTCCCTCTTTCTAGTCAGAGCTTGCTTTTTCTGCTTTCATTATAATAATAACAATAATACTTAACATTCACAAATGGACTATACCTACTGTCATATTTAACAATTACATATCTATAGTTGTTCTCAGGATGTACCCATTGCTTGTTTGAGGTATGACATAATCTCACAGTTGAAGCCACCAAAGTGTTAGAAATCATAACTGAAGTGGCTAAGTTAGAACTTGTTTGAGGCTTTATACACACAGTGCCTTCCAAGGACTTTGGCCTGATGTGCTTGTGTCCCAGTGCCCAGGTCAGAGTACTGAAGCTCATCTCCTTTTCCTAGGAAGTAGACTGAACACAGCACAATATTTATATTGGACAGCTAATGGTGGCAGCTCAGTGGTTGAACATCTGTGTCTCGAATACAGAGAGCAACAGCAGATCCCAGAGGTCAATCTTCAGGCAATTTCTGGGCTGCCCTTGTTGGAAGCGGCTGCCAGATGAGCTAGTTTTCTAGGGTGATGTTCCACTATGCCTCCCATTTATTCCTGCAGCACTCCACAAGGCAGGCTGACTCCTCTCTCCCCTACTTTAGAAAGCTGCAAAACCCTCCAGCTGCCTCTGCTTAGGTATTAGAGCTTTACAATTTAACTTGGGAAGCAGCCCCATGTACAACTTGTGCAAACTTGCCCAGCATCCTTGTTTTAATGAACAGGGGCTGAAGCACAGCCTCCATTCTTTGAATAGCTATCTACCCAAAGACCCTCTGAACATCCAGGTTTTTATATAAGAGAATTCATGGACACAGGAATTTATTGGGGGAACTATCTTACATTCTCTGTGTAGATCTTTAAAAATATCATCTGAACAACACTGTAAGCAAATACAACCAGCTATAAAATGCAGCTACCTCTTCCCTCAGGCCTCCTCTGAAGTTACTATTTCCCATAATGCCTCCACTGGTATTAAAAAAAAAAAAAACTGAAAGGAAAAAAAAACCAAACAGAATGAAAAGAGGGAGGGATAATCATTGCTTAAATCCATAGTAGCAAATAGTCACAGCAAGGACTGCTTGGCCCAATGAACTTGCCATTCATTCCCTCTGAAATATCACTAAACTTGGGCTGAGAATCCTGTTTCTATTTTTAAGAAATGCAGCTTGTGAGTGGGAGGCAGAAGAACCAGATACAAGTAAGAAAAAGAACATACGGGACAGCATGTTATGCTGGTAACAGGAGAACAAAAACAGTTGGATTGAGAGGCTGTCTTGGCTTAACTCCTGACTCTCAAAACCCACTGTTTCCATAGTTTGACCACACTGCTGCAGGCAGTCTTTACCCTCCCATCTACACCAGTTCTCAGTGTTATTTTTTTTCTCCTAAATTTGAAAATGAAGCTCTTTTGCTCAAAGGCAGACTAGACACTTTTTGTGAACTCTCCCTGATGGTAGCACAGACATAGGTCTAACTGTTGAAGCTGGGGCCTTCATTGAAGTCACACTGAATCCCAGATCTAAATTTGGGATTTAGCTGAACCCAGTTCAGCTTCAGATAGACAGGATTTCAATGCACTTTTCAGTAGTAGTTATTCACACAGCAAAAGTTGAATAAGGCAGAGATAATTCAGTGGGTGCACTTGTGCCCTCCCCATTTCCCTCCAGCTGTCACCAGTCACATTGCTGAATCTTCAAACACGTCTTTTCCAATACAATCCAGAGCACTGGTGAAATCCCTCAGCCACCCCTCCAGCTTCAGCCCTGGGAGCAGCACAGCATCATTAACATGCCATTATAACCCGATTAATAAGCAGAGATCTGGACACACTGTCTCTTTTTGCTATAAACATTGTGACTGCACTGTGTAGTCTTAGGCCTTGTGATAGATACACTCAAGTCCCCAGAGCAAGCTTAGGGCTGTTAAAGTGATGCTGAGTTGCTTTGCACCACTGATAAGCCCCACATCTCAACAAGTATAACAGTGAAACAAAAATGGATACTTTAAGAATATTGCTGGGTTTGGTGCATCTTTTCTTCCATTTCAATATTACAATTAAATTAAACCCAGTACAACTGCACACTTGTTTCAGTCACACGAACACTGATACACTAATGCTGGTGAAAGCAAAGGAGATGCCCACCAAAACACAAACATGTACATACACCCCTACACACAGCCTTGGCAGAGGGCCAAAATGTTTGACTGTGACAAATAGCAACACATCAGTCACATAAATAACAGCAAAAGCTACAGCTCTGTCAGCTACTGGGAGATATTGTTCCTGTCCCTTAGACTGGGATGTGAAAGAAGTGTTCACTTGGAAGGGATGTACAGTGATTATCTGGTCCAAGTGTCTGAGCAGTAGAGGGCTGGACAAGAGCTAAAGCATGTTATTAAGGGCATTGTACTAATGCCTTTTAACTACTGACAGGCTTGGCACATCAACCACTTCTGCAGGAAGATTTTTACAGTGTTTGACCACCCCCTTGGTAAAGAAATGCTCCTAACATCCAGCCTAAACCTTTCCTGCACAGCTTTGAGCTATTCCAGCTGTTCCGTTTGCTACCTCCCTCACCACTTCCACCCCTCAGGAAGATGGAGAGAGCAATGAGGTCTCCCCTCAGCCTCCTTCTCTCCAAGCTAACAAGCCAAGTTCCTTAGCTGCAGGATGTGCCTTTCACCACTTTCTTTCACCACTTTTGTTGCCTTCCTCTGCCTGCATTCGAGAGCCTTCACATCCTTCTTAAACTGTGAGGCCCTGAACTGCTCGCAGTTCTTGAGGCGAGGCCTCACCAGTGCTGAGTACAGCAGGATAATCACCTCTTTGACCAGCTGGTGATGCGGGGTTGGATGCACCCCGGGATGGGGTTTGTGTTCTGGGCTGCCAAGGCACACAGTGCTGGCTTACACTGAGCCTGCTGCTGACCAACACCTCCAAGTCCCCCTCTGTGGGGCTGCTTTCCAACCATTCCTCTCCCGGTTTGTATTTATGCCCAGAGTTGCTCTGTCCTAGGTGCAGAATCCAGCATTTGGACTTAAGTCCGTGCCAGCACTACAGAGGCAAACCACAAACTCCTACCTTCTATCACACATTTCCTAGAAACTCACACACGGCTGTACACAGTAACCTTCAATTTGAGGTCAAATCACATGCAAGTGGCAAGCTGGATGAGATGGTGACATGTCTGGGCTCTTCAAGGGGCAGTGCTGGAGGCAGCTCCAGCTCTGCAGAGATGGGTGTGAAAATTACCTCCAGTATGTTCTGCCCTCTGACATCCTCCACCCTGCAGACATTCTAACCAAACCCAACATTCTAACCTAAGCAGCTGTCCTCCTCCATTGTTTTCCTGGTTTAGATTTAGTTTTCTTTTTTTCCCTGAGCTAAGGTGACAGAAAATATACCTTCACCAAATATATATATATAAAAATCTGGAACTGAATGTCTTCAGTGGACCTGGAAAAATTTCCCTATAATTTTACTTGGCAAAAAGTAAAAAAGCTATGCTATATGGTTCAGTTATGGTTAAAAGAGAGAAAGGAATTATCCTTCTTGGTGATAGATGACAAGGGTAAAAATGCATCTTTCAGCCTCCTGGTGAGACACAGAGGAAATGTTCAGCTGGACAGGGCAGTGCACTTTTAAATAGATAGCCCTCTTGCTACGTGCTGCACACTGCACTCAACTGAAAATAAAGCAGTTTTCTCCCCTTTTTCTGAGCAGTAAAATGCTAGAATTTCATGGAAATTAGCTTGTTCTCAATAGGGTTCAAAAACCATACAGGCAATAATCAAAAGTGAAATTAAATGGCAATGGTATCATCCATATCAGAATTTATTCATCACTAGTCTCTGCCGAAATGTAATAAAGAGATGGCATCATGCATTCATGGCATGTCTAAGCACCATCCCACTCTTCATGCACATCCACGAAGCCTGAGATGAATCTACTATTTGCCTTTAAATAGAACTTTAAATTATTTTTTACCAGATAGAGAAATGTCATTCTGAATCTGTGGTATTGTCAGAGCAATGATTTTCCATAAAAGCTCCAAGTGTACACACCAGGCACATTGGATATGTTCCCTGCATCACACATCAGGATCTTAACCTAGAGATCTTTGGGTTCTGGCACTGCACATACAAGTAATGAGTTCCTTCTAAATCAAGCAGTATACTTTTTTCTTTGTTTATTTCCATATTCATTGCAGCATTTGCCTTAAGCTTCTATGAGAAGATAGTAACTAGAAATGTAGTAAAGACCCCAAAATCTCTCTCTCAGTCCACCCTGAAGCTGAGATAGCCTCATCAAATGCCAGGGCTCTCTGTGCACGGAGCAGCAGGAGTGGAGAGCAATCAATCAAACACACAGGAGCATAAGCAGTACAGTGATTACCATAACTGAATATAAGAAGACAAATGAAAACCATCTTTCTGTACTAGTCATGCAACAATTTGTGTTTGATTATTAGAATTGATGCAACCAAAGAGAAAAACACTTTTTTGTATCCAGGCATCTCCACCTTCTGGAAGGCCTAAATGTCTCCCAGGCCTCCTGAATTCTAGTCAAGTATTTGATGCACTTTTTTCAGCTTGTTTCTTGTACTTTTTCACCTTTTCAAAAGGTGGAAAGCCTTAAGTGGTTTGATCAGAATAAGCTTGTTAGTATAAACAATCACCAAAAAATAGATACTGATGCTGAAATATCTGCTTATATCCAGGATTTATGATTATATATCCCTGGACTTTTCTTAAGGCAGAAAGGATAATTGGCCAGAATATCAGGCCACTTTCTCTATAAAAGAGTTCTTTCATGCTGGGATGACGTTTTTCTCCCAGTAGCCTAGACTCGCTCCAAAGGAAGAAGCTGCAACTAGTATCTCTATCAAATACTGAGGGGGGGGGGAAAAACAACTACATAAAGAAATATTTAAAGATTATGGTTCATAGTGCCATTCTGAAAATTTTTCATAGATCTTTCTTGAAGACTAGAGGTGCAACAGCAGCTAGCAGCTAGAGTGGAAAATGTTCTTACTTTACCAACTCAGGTCAATGTAGTTTTTATTAACTGCCAATACCTGACTGAGTTCAATCTGCAATTGACAGGAAGTTTAGATATAGTAAGAACTTCTGAAAAGGATTCAGAAATAACTAAGATTTTGTCAAAATCTATTTTTTAGTATGCTATATATGCCTTTTCTAATCAACCACAAAGAGGATTTTGGGGGGTTAACCAACAGATACCAATCAATTGTTGTGGAATCAAGTTCTACTGAGAGGCAGGCAAATGCTTCACTTCACCAGCTCACACTGTGAATCTCTATGACTCTAATAAAATCAATAAATAAGCCTGCAAGGGATGATGAATTAAGATGTACATAGACCCCTCCTGAGATTTTAGCTAGATTTTGCCACAATAAATATGAACATTACTTTTCCGTCTCTGATTTATCCAGAGCCATTCTTCACATACAGTAAATGTGTCCACACAGAAAGTAATGAGTTCTAGGAAATATACTGTAAAATCAAGATCTTTCTTTCTTGGTAGAGGCTTTACTGTCTAGTTAGTCCATAGAATTAATTTCCAAATTTTTTTTGGTCATTTTAAGCTTGTCTTGAAGATTCCAGCTTCTCAATGCATAGGGAAGCTTTTATTGCCATACATAATAGTGTCTCAAAGGACTCAGAAATCAAAAAGAAGAAAACCTACACTCACTGTTTAAAGACAGAACACTAAATTGTTGAACACCATTCCTGTTCTAAAGGATTTTTGTTGTATGATCACTGGAAATATTGAATAAACAGCACAGTCTTACAGAAGCAAATGTACATCTAGAAATTTCAAAATATGATGACAGCCCTATTCTTAATGGGAAAATGATGAATTGTTTAAAAATAAATTTTAAAGTTTTTTCATTTCTCTAGGAAAAGATACTTACCTGTGCAGGGAAGCAAGTTCATAGTTAAATAGTATGAATTATCACAGGCAAGTGCCCAAGTGTATATTCACCCAGTCTTGTTCACCCATATAGGTGAAGCCTAATTATCTATGGGATACCACAGAATAACAAGGCTGTTGAATGACAAGAAAACTACTTTTTGTATTATAATAAATATTTACTAAATAAAATGTAGTTTTTCTGATGCCCGAAAGTGTGTGCACTTATGTTTCATCTTTGCAGATATTACACTAAACTCTGAACAAAGGGGAAACCTGAGGAAAACCAACCACAGAGGCAAAAAAATTGAAAAAGAGAAGAACTGAAAGACATCCTATTCAAAAGCAATCATTAAAAAGCCTTCATTTTTTTGTTGTTATTGCAGTATTTGTCAGCTCAAATAAAATACTTCTGAGCTACAAAGTTTAATAAGCTTTCCTTAATTCTAGCTGGTTTTAAGCAGAGCAAAATTAAGAGATTCTGTAGAGCTAAGCAGGGAGTAATAGAGGGCAGCCAAGGCAACACACTGCACAAAGACTGGGGTGGGTCTGCTGAGTCCTGGAGTCCCTGCAGAAGAGGTTTTTGGATAACAGGCTGTGTTCGTGACGTTGCAAAACTTGCATCACCTGCAGTAACTCTGAATATGGAAAATTAGGACAGAAGTTTTTAGTTATCAAGGGGAAAAGAAAGCATGGAAAAAGAAACAAAATCTACACAGATAAAAAGAAATTACATGCTAATGCAAAAAAGGAAAAACATGATGATGACTTACTAAAGTATTTATTAAATGGTAATAATTATGGTCATTACTCCTATGTCCACTCAAACAGGCAACAAAACACCAAAAAAAAAAGAGCTATAAAGTAACAAAACAACTAATATTCTAGACTAGACACAGACCAGAAACATTTCCCATTAGGAAAACTTCATTTTGGGATAATGAAATAGGGTAGAATTTATATACAGTAACAATATCTCTTCATGTGCACACACACACACACACACACACATACACACACTCAGCAACTATGAATACCCTGATCAGCCCCTGCAGATCACGAAACACACATGTATCCCAAATTGTTCTACTCAGGTGCAAAATTAACATGTATGCCCTGTATGCATTTCCCCTTTGTATATGTGTGCTTTTTCTCTAAATAGAAAGTTCAAATTTTTTTGCTGGAAAAAAATGTATTGCTATTTCAGTTTTGCAAGAGCAGCATCAGCAGTGCCAACAATAGTCCTTAGTAGAGCCAGGCAGGTGATAGTCTGTTCTCTAGTTTCAACTGCATGAGATCTCCCCACCATGTATTGTCATTTAAAATTTCTGCTAATTACACTATTAAACACGTAAAAAATTAAATTCAAATAAATTTATTCAACCCATTTTTCTTAATTGCTGTGCAAGTCACCTAGCAGAGACCAATATTAATGTGTATTCAATGGCAGCCCAATCCCATAGATGTTAGTGATGTTTTCTATATGAGTAATTTGAGCAAAACTATTACACAATGACATACCTAAGTAGTGTTTTCAGGTCTGACCCCTAAATTCATTATTCCCCAGTTCAGACAATCCCAATTGACCAGATACCCTCTTCTCCAAAAGAAGTCTTTTTTTTCCTGGCTATAGTCCCACCTCCCTCAGAAGCATAAGTATCAGGTGCTCAAACCACATATATCAGCACTGAGACCTCTTTCATTCTGCATTCCTAAATGAACTCCAATTCAGAAACAAAATGAGGAGCATGCCTAAATTAACTCCAATTCAGAAACAAAATGAATAGCATCATCTAGTTTATTCATTTTGTTTTCTGCAATAAGACAAAGAAGACCTCAATAACCACACCAATGCTTCAGTGGAAAAAAAAAAAATTACCCTAATTTTGATTTGAGATACATACTAGGCTGAGCCCATTTCACTCTATAGTCATTCATACCTCCATCTTCAATTAATTATTAGCCACAAGATCAATTATCTGGATTTATATTACAAGGAATTTCAAACAGACTTCCTGAGGCAAGTGGCATAAGGCACAGGCAGAAGAAGAGGCCAATGCGATATTAAAGGATACTGAATGGGCAGGCATAAGTCATGAAATCGAGTTCATATACTTTATGAGGGATACAGTTCAGCCTGAAGCCTGCTTTTCATTAAATCACAGAATTTCAGACCTTTCATTACAGCTACAGCATTTATTTGCTTTCTTGTTTCTGGCAAGAGAGAGAATCACTAACTAAAATTGAAGAAGATGAAAAAATATTAAAGAACAAACTGCTGAAGGGTGTAACATCGTACACTTATTGTCTAAAGAAAGAAGCCAAGATTTGAGTTTATCAAGCCAATACCAGGGACACCTCCATGGGCACAGATTTTGCAGGGAGGCCAAGGGGCTGCAGCTCTCACACTGGTGAGGGAGCATTTTTCATGTGTCTTGATGGGCTGCAGAAGGGAAGGAAAAGGGCAGACACAAACCCTGAACCACTCCTGTTTTCCCCATTCACCGCCACAGCAGGAGCTATTTTCTGCTGCTAGGCAAGGATCTTATTTTCTTACACATCCTTATGTTTTCTGTTGAATAAGCGGCTTGCTACAAGCGCCACACACACATTTAGAAAGACTAGGAAATGAGTGACTTCAGTTTTTAATACTGTTCAGTTTCCTAACGTTTTTTCTAATTTTTTTTCCTTAAAACTACTCAGGCAACATTATTAGATTTGGGGGTCAAAGCATTTTTCAAAAGGACGCCAAGTACCGCACAAGATTTATGTTTAGTTTTAGTCACAACAGCAGAACAAAATTAAGCAGCCAACCTTTGTCCAGACCAGCAAGCAGCCTGTGCCCTGGCGGCAGGCAGGGACCGAGCGCGGCTTCTCTCTGGCATTCATCAGGGCACTCCAGACGTCCTGCTCGGTTCCTGCTGCCTGCCATGATTCCCAGGGGATCACTGCCGCAGGGCTGCTGATGCATGGCCCATCTCGGCCGGCACAGACTGGGAGTCCCTTCAGGGAGCTGTGGGCAGGGGGATGGATGTGTGCAGCCAGCCCGAGCGCCCCGGTGCAGGGGAACCCTGGCTGAAACCCGCTCAGCCCGCATTGCCTCGCAGGGGCTCGGCGCCACTCCTGCCGCACCGCGGGCTTCTTCTGGGGAATCCGAGTGCACGTTTTGCCTGGTGTGTCCTGGACTTCATTTCTTTTGCCCTCGCTTCCAGCAGGTTTAAGAATAGGAAAGCCCTGCAATATTGCTGCCCAAAAGAGTTTTAGAACGCATAGCTGTAAGAGATGTGATCTGAAAAACACCTAATAACAGTTTTCTGTGAAACTCAACTCATTTCAGGCCATATGCTGGTATTAGACGCTAGGGGCAACGCCACATTGAGTGCTCTGCAGCATGTTAACCCTGATAGCCACTACAGGGACACCATCTCAAGTGAGGATCTGTTCCAAACCCCAGAGCAGCTTTGCAATTATCACAAATTATCATCACTGAAGCCAAAGAGCTCAGTCACCAGGCTGTGTAGCCACAGAAAAGCTTTTCCAGTCCTGAGGAAGCCTGAGGTTCCACTACAAGTTTCTGCTCTGAGATACAGAGCAGGAAAGTCTGCCAAGCCCCAGAAGACCCCAGGTATCCCCATCACATTTGAACAACTAGATTTTGAGTCTCAGGTCATTTAGGTGCCTTCAAAACTGTCACTCTAATTTCATGTGAATGACTACTTATCCACAGTTGCATATTACATCCTACATTTAAAAAAATGTATTTTTAAAGTATCACTAAATATTTTTAATATGCCCTTGACACTTAAGAAAAAGGCTGTATTGAATAGACTTTCTATTTTCGTATTTTCTGCCATGGTTAACATCAGAAAGATGGCATATTTTTGATTAATTTTCTCCAAAGGATTACCTCCCAGTAAGAATCCTTCTGTGAAAGAGCTCAAATTGTGGGTGTGAATGAAAATGAAGGCTCTAAGCTACCACTCATGCTCTGTTATATAACATTTTCCTGACTCTAATTTACCCTGTTTGCAAAGTTGCTATGTTTGGTATCTTATACAGCCTACACTCGGTTTCTCAGGCTCAATTCAGAACATCCACTACACATAGCAATTAGTGTCATTTTATTATTATTATTATGAATGGTAGAAAATCTAGTTTGCAGCAGGAAGCAAAGTAATTTCAGGGAGAAAGAACAGGGATAAGAGACAGGAAGCATCAACTTACTAGTATTTTTGAAGCCAGCCAGAGTTGCTGTTTTTTGCACTACCAGCACACACAGATCCTCCCAATGCCTGTCCTTTCTGCTAAAACACAACTTCTGAAAATGTCAGAAACAACATTAAAGCTAACCATTAGAAGGCAGCATTAAAAGAGAATCCAAAGTAAACCTCATCACCTTCCCACAGAAACGGCCAAATAATTTTGCATATAGCTACTTCATGGACAGATTTTAGCTGTCGTATACTTGTACCGGTACCATCAATCCCTAAGGACTGCAAATATCCCTAGGCAGAATTAGTCCGTAAGGTTTCCTTCCTTCCTTGCCCCCACAGATGATGCTGAGCAGCAGTGGGGCATTAATTACTTACCTTGCAACCCTGATTACGTCAGTTGCAATTTGCTACCATTTTCTCACACTTTGCAATTTGTTACACTTGTATAAAGCAGTTGGTAGTCTTAGTTTATGTGATAGTTCTAAACAAAAAACAAACCAACAAACAAGTAAATAAAGCCTTGTCTTGGGTTTTGTAACCAAAAAAAAAAGTTGATTCTATTCCATCTGTTGAAACCCAGTTGGGGAGATTTTTTCTTTGTCTGTTGTAACTCCAGAAGGGATGGGGGTAATTGCCTTCTCTGATAACAAGCCCACTGTTAAAACTGGGTGAGGCATTGTTTCTTATCTCTGTTCACTCTTCCACTACCCCCATGGAGATCTCTTCTGTTAATGGACCATTAAAGCTCACCAATGACATGATACATTACATCATCCTATTGTGATATGCTCCACCCAGGGAAGAGGAGCCAAACCATTTTCACCCAGATAAAAAGGAGCCACAAATGTCAGCAGTCATCCAGTATTCCCATGGGACACCCAGAGGAAGACTGGAGTCATCTCTGCTTTCAACAGGACCACATCAGCCACTCCAGGAGGGCTTACTTTTGGGCTGTTTCCAACACCCTGACCAACAGGGTGTCAGGTTGTATTTCTGACTCTGTCAGGGTTTTCTAGGATTTCTTGTTTGTTTGTTTGCTTATTCTTTTTACTACAACGTTTGTATTTTTTAATATCCCTCGTAAAGAACTGCTATACCTATTCAAAAAATCTTTGCGTGTCAGCCTTTTAATTGCAAATCTATAATAATTTGGAAGGGGGGGGGGGGTGTCTTACATTCCAAGGGAGACTCCAGTCTTCCCTGGCAGATACCTGTCTATCTAAACCAAGACAAGCCTACAAATACAGGAATAGCGTTCATGTCAGTTTTCTCTCACGTCAGTATTAACTGGGGACAATTCAAATTTTAAAAGTCTCTTTGTCTGCTAACCTTACATGTTATCAAACTGGCTGTTCAAATGTTTTTGACGTATTTACTCCTGAAACATTTTCATAGGAAATATTTCTAACCCACCAGCTTAGAGATGTAAAATTCTGCCCATGGTGACAACAGGCATTCCTACCTCATGTTGTGAGCTGCATTGTAAACAACTCTGAGTCACAGCCTCCAGTACTTATTTTTGAATTGGAAAGAGGCTGTTGGTAACCAAAGGGGGTCTCTCCCTCGTGCTGTCCCTGGCTGCTCAGGATGTTGCTGAGCAGTACCCAGTCTTTGGCAGAACACTCTTTTGTCTGGTTTGGACTGAGCAGCATTCAGGTACCATCACTTTTTCTCCTATTTTCTATGTTTTGGGTTTTTTTACACAAACAATGTACAAATGACCCACCTGATAATGTGTACTTTGCAGGTCATGTTCCTCAATCGTGAAACTAGGACAGTAGTGGTGCACAATGGCCAGCTGCTGTGGGGGCTGCAAAGATAATGTGTCTGTGGAAAATCACAGAACTTCACTGCCACAGAAGAAGTTTGAAGACCAGACAGCCACACCTGGAAAAAACCACAAGATGGGCAGGTCCATATCACAGGAACATGATGCCAGACTCAGCTCCTCTCTTGGGATTTGATCTGTTCCTCCTCATCATCTCTCCAATACCTCTTTGCTGCAATCCTATCTGTTTCTGGATTCATTACTATGCACAATTCAGTGCCTAATTGGCTGCTTAACTTAAAGAGTGTGTCCCTTTTCTCCCCACATTTTTTTCTATTTCTTTCTCTGTTCTGCTTTTCCTCATGGAGGTTTTCAATTCTTCAATGCCATTTTTTTTCACCAAAAAAAATAAAAAAAATGGGTTTATTTTTCAGCAGAAAATAAACCGATTTCTCTGAGACTAGCCAATCCCCAGCAAAATCTGGCCAAATTGTTCTATGCAAATAACCTCCAGGAAAGGAATGTTTGCTGTGTAGGCAGGTACAAGCAAGACCTGATAATACAAAAACTGATGTCTGAAAAGCTTGTAAGTTCCTTGTGGAGCCTTTGCTACCTAACACTGGTGCCAGGGCACCGTCCAGGGCCCACAAGAGGGGATCATAAATCACATACCTGTACACATATAGGACTCCTGGACTATCAGCTTTCTTCTCAGTCATCTGCTAAATGTTGTCCTCTGTTTCTGCAACTCTTCCAAGCAAAAACAAGCACGGGGTGAGGGTAAGGCCTGTCCTTTTCAAAGTCACGTTAACAAAAATTATGCCCATCTGCTCAGAAGGTATGCTTTACAGCATGATATATAGAAGCAACAGTTCTGTCATTGTGCCAAAGCTTGGCCCTTATTCCCTCTGACTCACAAAATAAAATCATCCTTGTAAACATAAACTGTAATCTTATAAAACAATCCTTTTAGCAGAGCTCTGAGACAGACCAATCTCTTGTAGAGCTACACTTACCAAACAAGGAATGGCTCTCGGTGCCTGTCAAAACCTAGAAGCCTTTTCCTCTGTGCAGCACTTCCCCTCTGATGGCAGTAATAGCAGACTGGCAAGACAGGAACAACATGTCAGGCTGCAAGTTCTTTGGTTAACCTTACCCCTTGGGTTGAAACACTAGTATGGAAAAATTACATCAAGGAAAAAGATCCACCCTGGTCTGTGTTTTTGTTCAAGGGGTATAGCTGAAGTGCCAGAGAAGTACTCACAGACACTATCCCTATGCAAAGACATTCTGCTGACACAAGTCTGATGACACTGATAAAGCAGAGACAGGTTTGCAGCATAAGCAATGGCTTTATATTGGCAGAGTGACATTCAAAAAAACATAATCTTATGTGTGTTGTGTATACCAGACTATACAAGACACAGAAAAACATATTTCTTTGCAAAACTTTTACTATCTAAGGCCTTAGTCCTACAGTCTAATTTATTCATGCATATTGAGAATTCCCGTGTCAGTTTTCTTTGCTAACAGGGTGAACCAGTCCCAGATAATGCAGCAAAAGCAGATACTATTAAGGGTAGCAGATTTTTGTGCTCACACCTGGGACTTCATTCTTTAAGGATGTTGCCTTATATGAAAACAGAGCTTTCAGACATAGCCACCATTTGTTCAGTAACAGACTGTTTATGATACTTGAGAATGTCATGTCATTGCTGTAGAAAACTGCAAGGTGTTCTCTCCAAGGAGTTAACAGTGCTTTTGGGAACAAAATGCTGGAGACAACACAGCATCTCACTCTATCACATTGGAGATTTAGAAATCATAGGAGTAGCAAGATCAAACAAAGCATCCAATTTAATTCCTCCATTCTTTTTCTCTGTATCCCAGGTACACTCCAGCTTCTGAGACATCTGTGAGGTTATGAATCAACACAGATAATCCCATCCTTCACATGCACAGACACGCTCTCAGTAACAGAGTGGCAAATCAGTGCAAATGAATCCATTGATCCCTTTCACAATTCAGCCACAAATCAATTTAGTGCAAGATTTATGTGATGTTGAGAACAGCAGTTGTAACTTGAGCAATGATATAATTAGGGATGCTCTAAGTGTTTGGGGGGAAATGAAAGAGTAGTGTTTCTCTTAACAAACAGTAAAAGGCACCAATGGAGCAATAACGTTTTTATTGTCTGCATAGTTCCAGTGACCTAACTCTTTTAGCCATAAATGGTCTTTAAGTTCTAGTAGTTTGCAATAAAACAAATCATTACTGCAATGGGCCATGTCATCACTAGAAACAGAGGAGCTCTTTTTCTCATTAAAATCAGCCACAGGCAAACTTCTCCCACACGTGGTGGAGTTTGAAATCTGTAACGTTATAGAGACCAAAAACTAAAGCAAAGTCAATCTAACCATAGTGGTAAACCAAAAGGAACATCTCTCCAAGCAACCAAGCACACACTGCCATAAGCAGGAGATGACAGCCTAGCAAACAGTGTCATGGTTTGAGCGGAAGTGAGTTTTTTTTTAGAAACTCAGGTCAAACCAATCAGTGGCCAGGTTGGATGTTGGCATCTTCGGTGGCCACTGAGAGTTTGGACACGCCTCTGAGGACACAAGGGGTTAAAAGNGAGAGAGAATAGCCTGGGACGAAAATGATAAAGGAAGATGAAAAGGATCTCCCCCGATTGCCAGAGATGAAGACGAGTGGCCTTCGCAGTTGGACGTCTCTTGCATAATGGGAGCCATAGACAGACCCTGACTCTTCTGAGTATAAATGAGACTGTATTCTGGGTGGATGTTTTTTGGTCCAAAGCCAAAGACTCTGTGGCCTGTTTTTGGAGCCCTCTGCCGCAGGGGTGAATTTGGGGGGGACTGCTAGTCCCGATGGAAGAGTTGGCTGGTTTTCGGTACTGGGCCAAACATCCTTAAAGGAGCCCTATCTAGTCTTAGTCCCTGTACGGTGGTGAGAGCACTGTGACAGGGAAGGAGAGGGTCACCATGGTAGAGTTTTCCGGGTGGTGCCATGGGTGACATGGGAGCACAGGAGGATGGACTTGTGTTTTTCCTGTGGGGGGTGTCTGTGGTTGCAAGAGAGACTCTCTCTTTCTCTGGATGGACTGAGGATTGTTTTTTCAAAGGATAATGGCTTGTTAGGTACCCAGGGTTGTGGAAGGTTTAAGCAAGTAGATATGAAAGTACGTGCTGGGGTCAACTGTTGAGCATTGTAAAGGATGGAAATTGCGGGGAGGAGGAAAAGTGTTGTGAGAGGTTTCTTATTCTCCCTTTGGGTGATTGGGTTGTTTTCTTGTGTTTATTGTCTATTGTCATGTAGTTTAATAAATGTTTTTTTCTATTCCAAGTGATAGGCCTGCTTTTGCTCTGTTCCGGTCACATCTCACAGTAGTTTATTAAAAGCTATACACTCATGGGTGCACTGGCATTTGCCCAGCGTCAACCCATGACAAACAGTTATGAGATAAAAAGATAAAAGGAAACTAAATTCTAATACCTGCGTAGTGACCTCATGAAGCAGCACCATGAGTACTGCGAGAGTTCCCAGCACAGGAAGGACATCAGCCTGGAGCAAGTCCAGAGTAGGGCCACAAAGATGATTAGAGGGATGGAGGATATCTTCTTCAGGAAAAGTCTAAGAGAATTGGTATTGCTCAGCCTGGAGTAGAGAAGGCTTTGGACTGATATAATCGTGGACTTCCAGTACCAGTAGTGAGCCAACAAGATGGAGAGGAATTTTTACAAGAGCATGCAGTGACAGCATAAGAAGGTATGGCTTTGAAGTGAGAGTGGGTTTAGATGAGATATTAGGAAGAAATTTACTGTGAGGATGGTGAGGCACTTAGCACAGATGACCCAGAGAAGTTGTGGATATCCCATCCCTGGACATGTTAAAGGCCAGGTTAGATGGGCAACCTGACCTAGTGGAAGATGTCCCTGCCCCTCAGTTGAGGAGTCAGAACCAGATGATCTTTAAGACCCCTTCTAACACAAGCCATTCTGTGATCCAATGATTTATTCATGCAGGTATACTTTCACTTTTCCTGCCACTTACTCATGTAGAAATAAGGATGGCTTCAGTTACCCTGCATTCTTGGAAATTAATGTATGAAAATACTTCCAGTGAGGTACAAAGGCACGCAGCTCCAGCTTCTTTCTAATTGGCACCTTAATAATTCAAATCCTGCATTTCCTCTGATAAGATCAGGATTTTTCAAAGCTCCACAAATCAGGACACACAGAGCACATCACCCTTTACCCTCGCGAGTACTCTCTGTACCATCACCTCTCCAAAACCAGCATAAAATGAGTGGGATTGACCTTCCACACCTTCCACATTACTGGTGTATTCCAGGGGTTTTATCATTTATTGTACTTGGAGTCAATGAATTGTGATTATGGAGTGTTAGAAAACAGATCTGGACATCATGTTACCCTGGCAAAATATTGCGTAGAGAAAGAAGGAACTTCTACTCATTCCTGAACAGCCGTTTCAAAAGGCTTCATACAAAGTGGAAGGGTCAAGGTATCCCAGTAGTGTCCAACATTTTATTCAGGACTTTGGGTATTTTCAACCAAATTTTACTGTCAACTTTAAGCTCTTCTCTACTACACTTAACACTCTTAATATTTTAAAGATCGATTGGCCTGGTAAGAAATTAATTATTTTAGCATTGTTTAAATCTGGAGGTTTTGGGTTTTGGGGTTTTTTTTCCAGACCTTTTTGATGCCTATGCATTTATTATATGCTTGTAAAAATAGGAAAATATATTTAAATAATTGGCCTTTTTAAGTAATCACATAAGAATGTAATAGAAAACATGGGGTTTTTTCTGTGCAAGAGCTTCAGTTTTATTTTTTATTTTTGTCTAGTAGGTAAGGCCTGACATTGTTAGATGGCTTAGCAGCTAACAGATATCTAAAGACTGTATGGCTTGTCAGAGACATGATAAAAAGGAGGCAAGAGCTCTTTGAAGTCTTATCTCTTTTGAAATCATGTTGCTCTTATCCCCAAGCTTCATAATGCATATAGATATTTGTAAATTATATTCATTAGCAATTTTGTATTATACTCAATATTATATATAGTAGTTAACATCACAATAGTAATGTAAGATTATATATTGTCAGTGATATTAGACATGAACTCTGCAAACATCCTGGAAAGCAGCTTGACTACCTTGTCATACAAGAATACTTAATACAAAGACAGGCCAATTCCCTTGCTTGCTACCATATGGCAAATCACTTTGAAATGAAAATGAAGCTTCTTTAGGTGAAGCTTGTAATCATAATTACAGTGAAGTAAACCATTAAGTGTTTAGTTCTATGTTACATTACAAAATCTTTTAGCTAGGTCTCTCCAAGAGCATAACAAGTTTAATTTTAAATACTTACTGAAGAGAAATCAATGGCATTAAGAACAAATAAAAGTTTGCATACATGAAACTCCAGAAAATGGAAAGACAGATGAATGGTTGCCACAACATGTACGTATCTCACAACAACCAGCATTTTTTTTCATTAAATCTTTGAAATCCCTAAATTCTCCCTGATTATACTCAAAAATGATTCTTTGAGCAAAATGTACCACAGGAAACACCTGAGCCACTTTGACCTTGTTTTGGAAAGCACCTATCCTCTTTGCTTTTCTGACCAACCTTTACATTTTCAAGATAATCTGAAAAATTTTTAAAACTTCAAAAAATAGCACTCTCCTATCAATAGTTTGAAAGCTCAATTATATTCTAGGAAGAACAAAAAAATATGTGTAGGAGCTAAATCTGAATAGCTTTCCGCAAGCTGTGTGCCAGATTTCAAGGCAGTGGAACAGCTACATTTATAGACTCATCCTGCCTTTAAGTGTATGAAATTCATAAAAATAGAAAAATTACATCATATTCTGCTGCATCATTCTCTCACTGTTTTCTGTGTTTTCATATTCCCATGTCTATGAAAAATGGCATATGGATTATGAAAACATATTCATCTATTCACCATGAATCTTGTCAGGTTAAATGCATACCTTTTTCTGCCAGCATTAGAGAAATAAGTCTTATAATTAGCAATAGCAAGTAAAAACGAAAATGACAGAACTTGTTTTTTGTCTTGATTGCAACCTTCCAGTAGCATCTGTAATACAATAATCCATCTGCTCACTCCTGGGAGTTTCCCATTACCTTTGCCCATTTTCTGGTGTCCTTTGGATAACATTTGAAACACTGCAACTTCCTCATCCATCTGCATACAAGCCCAGGAGTTCCTACTAGAAACATATGATTTAGGGAGAGCTTTTAAAACTCTTATCCAGAACTGCAATATCTGTGCTTATTTGCCAAAAAAGCAAGATGTGCCCAGCTTGAGAAAATTCCAGTCTCCCTTGAATACAAGATTTAATGCCCAAATTGTCCAGTACCATGAATTATCACTCGGTGTAGCAGGAAATCCTGTCCAGAGCCATCACTGCTTCCTCGCCATTAATTTTCACATGCAGCCCTTATGCCCCATAGCAGCCCAAATGCTCCCCTGAGTTGGTATCAGCATCCTCAAGGCTGGAAGCCAGCCAGCCCCAACCCCATACAGCCCCAGCCCAGGGTGTGTGTCAGGACAACCTGAAAAGGGAAAGGAGCTGCAGCCATGGCGGAGCAGGTGCTCCCTGAGGAAGTCTTTACTCTAGGGAGAATCCTAGAGGGCTGCTTCATTGCCCCTTCAACCCCTGGCACCAGCAAGGGAGTTTGAAGGCAATCAAATACCTTCTCATGAGGTGCATTAGCTTCAGCAGTAACGTCACAGCATTAAAGATGTTACTGGACATTTTCACAAATATTTTTTGTTTTCAGAATTCTTTAACAACTGGAATCATGAAGTTAGTATAGTGAAAGAAGCTGCATGGGTATAACTTGTGCAAGTTTAAATTCTACTATACTATCAGTCTTGATTAGGGTTTTTTAATAAAACACACGAGTGCTTGTTTGATTGATGTGCACTACATTAGTTTTTCAAAAGATAATATTTAAACCGTATTGTCTCATAAAAACCACTCAACAAATCTTAAGCAAAATGCTTTTAAAAGTATCATTTTGCTCACCATTTCATACTCTTATCAGAGATGATCACAAATTCATATATTATACCTCAATCTCTAGTGGAAAGATGTGGGAAAAAACCTCTTATGTAACAAACTATCACTCACTAGGTGAATAATGCAAATGGCTCAGACATATGAACACCTGCACAGGGATCCACACTGGCTGAATTTTATTCCTATATATTTACCCTTTTTGAAGAAGAATCCAGAACAGCGTTTATCTTCCCACTAAAAATTATTAATTGTAACATTGTTAACAGGTTGAAATCTGAGGAGCATCACTGAACTGACTGGAGTTTTATTCCCTTGTGAAGCTCTACACAAAAGAATGATCTCTACCAAAAAAAGGCAAAACGAAGTACAGGAGGAAAAGGCAATCCTATATGAAAACAATGCTAGGCTAGAATATTGTCAACTACACGTTGTTAGTGTTTCAAATAAACCATTATACATGCCTTCATCTGTATGCCTGTTTAATCTGACTTTCACCCTGATGTTCCTCCCACCATGTGCTTACTTCCCAAGACTATGAAGGACTCAGCTAATATTCCAAAAACCACTGGTTTCCTCTGCTCTTTTCTCCTCAGTGGCTAGATTTTTTGCTGTCCAAAATACCAACAACCTGTACTACGCTTCTTCCTTTCTTTGTAGCCAGACTCTAACCCAGCTCCCACTGAGCTGGGGAGAATATAGCACAGCCTGGGTACACAGCACCATTACCCAGGATTTTACCACTCCTGATCTTTCACATCAAGAGGCTTTGCACAGGGAAATATACCTCAGCATTGTTCTTAGGTCCACCATATCAAAGTCAACAACTTTGACTCTTGACATGTGTATGAACAATTTTGTCAAAGAACTTAAGGCATTTTTCCCTAGAAGCCAGACCTTTTTCTTCATGATTGAATTACACTTTTAGATTCATAATAATCTTAACTACGAGTTGCCTAGTCACACTGTCATTCATATATGTGTGGCTATGTTTTTAACAGGTTGCTTGCTAATTTTCTTTTATATTTGTATCAGAGGAGAACGACATGAGTTATACCTTCGACAGAGGTGTGTAAAAGCCACATGAGGTATGTTGCCACTTTATAAAGCCTGGAGCATTTATTGATTCCTTATTTTACTCTACATTAACAAAAGTATTTTTGTGGCTTTAGTGTCAAACCAGTGTACAGCTAACGCTACATTATGATTTTCTTTTCAGAACTTAATAGCCTTTTAGCCAAAGAAGTGCTGTCCATACGTTTAGTGCAATGGTACGTCTCTTATGGTATGAGTGCTCAGGTAACACAGCTGTCATGACTGCTGCTTTTTCAGGGCTGCTCTTGGGACCAGACATCTGGGTACTTTTCTTCATTTTTAATAGCTCACATCCCAGAAAAAATTCTCACTGTGATGTGAAAATAGGATAAATACCTGTGTTAGCACAACAGCGCTAGCAACCCAAAGACCATGCCAAAATGCATGTGTTACTTTACCTCTGTAAGTAGTAGCAAAAACCTGAAAGGACAGCAGAGTAGGTTTTTTCACCAAAGTTCCATAAAACTGTCAATGCGAAACAAAACAGAGCTATCCCAGTGACTTAAATGCATCCAAAATATCAGTAAATGCAAAGCATTTTACAGAACTCTCATCCTTCACTTGCACTCTTGCTTCCCTGAAGAAACCACCTGAGTTTAGCACTGAGTTTAGCTGACTCAGATCCAAATGTCCACAACACACATGGCACTTGAGTCCTACCAGTGCCGTATTGCCACAGCAACACAAAACTGCACATGGTGTTCTAATTTCTGAGGGTAGATACCACGAACCTGAGTGAGCCACACAGGAATTGTTTTTGTATTCAATCATGAGACTGCTTCTCCGCCTTTTTGCGGCCCTGTGTGGGTGTGTTTCTAGCCTGCCAACACAACAAATTAAAACATTTCTGATAGCACATGCTTTTCTTCTCTGTTGTGGACGCTGTTATGCATAACCTGCTAGCTTTCTTATTAATAAAAGATGGTTCAAATACAAATACAAAACAAAACCTGTCAGAGAAGAAGCTCCCTGTTCCCATAGCTCAGTGATTAGAGGACAGATCAAGACCATTATGCAGGATGGATGAAAAGGCAAAGCAAAAGGTACAGATTGACGTCACTTCACTTTCTTTGAGGTGGACTGACAATTCACTGTTTCTTCTTAGATATGAACTAGGAAGCAGCAAATGAGGTGAGGGATGAGAAAGAAAGAGAGGTGGTTCTTCACAAAGTAGGTATAATCAGATTTGGTAACTCCTTGTCACTGGTTGTTGTAGATGTTAAGGTGCCATTGATCAAGATGAGAACCGTGTCCAGGATCATGGAGAGGGAAACCTACTGAAGGTTATTTACTACAGAGGGACTGCCTCAAGCTTCTTATATGTGTGCTGCCTCAGGCACTGTATTTAGGCCAATAGGCCATATTCTGACCCACTGCAGCCCTCTTCACACATTTTTATATGATTAGTTTCTGAAGAGGGGCAGCTTACAAGCAACGATTTTTCTATTATGCTTACTAAGATCTAGGCTATGTGACATTATAGCTGTAATTGAAATGCATTTTTCACTGTCTGGGCTCATAAGTCTCTTCAGTTCCTGACTCGTGCATGGACAATTTTAGGATACCATTTTCTGGTAGGCAAGAGAAGTTGTATGCCGAATTTTCACGTACACTGAAATGAAAATGTACTTCTTAGTGTTTGCACATAGAGACATCCTGCCAAGTACATCAGCAGTTGCTTGAGTCACAGCATCTGCTGAGTTTCTGAATCATGCTCTTAACCTTGAATGTAGTAAGACATTGGAAACAGCTCCTGATATGTGCTTCAGCTATAATATATTTACATACCACAGGGAGTGTGAGATATGCCTCAGTCATAGGCATCTCATTAAAAAAATCATACTCCTCTTCCCATCCAAAATACCTGGACCAGGGCTGGAAAGAGGCTGATGCATTCACTGGTCCCCCAGTGCAAAGGTAGTTTTGAAAAACCAGAGTATTCATGTTTTCTTTCCCCACGAAAACCATACCAGTATACATTTTTGGTTTATTCATTAAAAGATTTCGAACATTTACCTAATGTAGTTCATCTGGTGCTTTTTGTATGTTGCAATATTAGCTGTGATAGGCAGGGCTGCTATGCAGAAGGCCCTCAGGGGGATGAAGGGGTGGGCCGACAGCAACCTTGGGAAGTACAGCAAAGGCCAATGTAGCATCCTGCCCTGTGGAAGCAATCAGGCCATGCAGGAGTACAGACTGGGGATCAGCTGGGTGAAAAGCAGCTTCAAAGAAAAGGACGTGCAGGTCTCATGGAACACAAGCTGAACACGTCAGAAATGTGCATTTGTCTTAGATATTAAGAGGTTTTTACATCATAGTGTTGGTCAAATGAGGGTTCTTGTTTCCTGCAAAAGCTGTGGAATATCTATCCTTAAACTTATTCAAAACACAGAGCACCTGCTCTATGCTGACTATGATTTGAGCAGGGCAAGTTGATGTCCATACCGTTGATATCCAGAGTTGATTTCCAATTTGAATTAAAGGGTTATTCAGATGTTTCTCCCCAATGAAAATACATTTTAATACCTTCTAAATAATTTCACATTTATGAAAAAAACAGTTGTGCTCCCTCCTTCCACCGCAAGCCCACTAAATCACTACTAACAATAAAAACAGTCCTCTTGAAACTAAACTGTCTACTATTATAAACCAGATGTGTGTACTCAGACCTCTGGGTTGTTAATCAAGGTCTGGAACAAACAGAACACACTTTCACTGCTAACTCCAGCAGCAGTCAATAGCAGATGCTGAGGAAAATATCAAGCACTCAGTCTTGCATTTAACATTGGTTCAAGCAAGTGGCTGGAATGAATCCCTGTCATCACTGAATCTCTATACAGGAATAGTTCAAAGCTTAAGAAACAACTACATAAAAATGAAGTGAAATCTTCAGCAGCAGCTAGTTCACTAAAATCAGCTAAGATACTGGGGGGAGTGGTTTCTGGAAGGCCCAGACAACCATCTTTGGATTTTATCTTCCAGGAGGCATATTTCAGAGGTTTGTTTAAGTAAAGTAGACTAACAGTTCCACTAAACACCTTTTTCACATGTAGAAATCAGTCCTTAGAACTGATTGTTAGATGCAAAGAAGGCGCTTAGTGGAACAGTTATTCTGAAGTCACATCTGGATCACTGCATACAAAAAGGCAGCCAACATGTATTATTTTCCTTATCCTTTTTAGCTATTTTTTAATGTACTTGCTCTTATAGCTCCTAAAAAATTTCATGTCAAAGAGTTTCACAGTTCAATTGCACTGCAGGCAAAAAAGTATCTTTTTCTTGCTCCAGTGTGAGAAGTTTTGGCTGAGGATTTTCTAGTGTATTCTGTTTTGTACTCTGATGACACAACACATGCTAAGAGCTATGTGATGACTCTCAGCTCTCTCTGTGTCTCTTGCTCGCTTCACAACAGTGTCACACACTCTCTCTCACCCATCATATTTCTAAAGACACATCTGAGTTCATGGATTGAATAAGTTTATTTTACTCCTTATCTGACCCAGTCTAAATGAACAGAAAAAGCCTCATGGAAATGGAAAGCCTGATCAGAAATATTGCCAGCTGGTATCACTGAGAAAGAACCTGCTGCTATCTGCAACAACAGGTGTAAGGGGAAACCGCAGAAAACTCATTTTGCACTCCAGCTGACTGCCTGAGGCATACCAAAATTGAACATGTGAATTCCCTATGAATAAAATATATTCATAAGTGTTATTTTGTTCTGTGTGTTGTCACGTCCTACTCGATGGGGTGAGTGCCAACAGTCAAGTTGTGGACAACAGCATAACCTGTAGCAAGTCAATAAGTTTTAACACAGAAGGCATCTTCCTTTTTAAATATTTGGCCTCTGTACTCAGAGAGTTATATTCTTTATCTTCACATTATCTTTTGAAGTGCAAAAAGCATTGGCCCGCACACACAAAAATCTGACTACAAAAAATCTATGCAAGAGCATTAGATATAGTCTTTTCAGGATTATAGACACCCTCTGGCTTAATCCCTGTGTCAAAAAGGATGATTTGTGAATTAGTGTGCCATTAAGATGTAAGTAAGTCTGTAGCCCCCAGCAAAAAACAAGCACAGTTGAACCATGCATGTGCTTTCAGATCTTTCCATACATTGACAACTTTAGCCTGCAGAGTGTCATCCCAATAATATTGCACTGTTTATTCAGCCACTGCTCAATATTCCTGGTTTTACACCACCAGAAAGAAAGTAAACAGATAAATTTCACACACAGCACTCTGTGTTCGGTGATTTTTTTTACCACATTATGGTCTCTTGTTTTAATGTAAAAAGGACTATGAAATAATTCCATTTATCCATGTTCCCATTTTACAGACTCCTTCAGGAGTTGGTTCATTCAAATAAAAAATTCGAATCTGATCTTCCCATAATTGTGTTATGTTTGAACTATTTTCAAGGGGTTTACTTCCTTTATGTGCTATGAATAATTCCAGTGTTCAGAGACTTTGCAGCTGTTCAAACTGCAGCTCATCTTTGAGTAGCTTTGCGAAAATTTAGACACACTTATGCATATGTGTGCATAAACACATACAAAGATTCTTGACAAGCAGAGTGGTAATATATGGCAAATCTAATCAATATGTAAAACTATTCCTAGGGGAAAAATGCTTTGTCATGTTTGGCATGCCAAGTTAACAAATTTGGAATTTTAAAGAAATAACGAATCCAGTAGAAAAAAATCTGAGCACTTAAAGGTTAGCTCAGCTGGACTGGTTTCTACAAGGCTTCCCGTCTATCAGCATCCTCCTCTCTGGTGCCCCAAATCTAACTTGAAACAATGCTTTGCCCTCTACTAATGAGCCCATGGATAAATCCCATTTACATGGGCAGAGGAGCAGAATGGGAAAGGGGTAAGCAGGCATGCTTTCTAAAAAAGAGCTCAGCAGTTTAGAGACAAACTATAGCAAAAAGCCCCCATCCCTAAGTCAAGCAATTCTGACTGGACTTTGCTTCCTCTATGAGAGCTTACTGCAGTTCCTGCCTACATTTCTCCTTTTCAGTCCTTTTCAACATAATTTTTGTTTGTTTGCTTCCAGTCAGTTCCTTACTATTCTTATTTGGAAATGGCTTTTCATTCCTGCTATCTCCCCAACTATCTTCCTGTCATCTGCACATAAATAATGCAACTGAACAGGGATGTAAAGACTGACTAAATTAAATTAAAAATAACGAAGACTACAAACTCAGGAAGCCGATATCAGAAAAGCTGCTCAAAAGCAAAGTTCCGCAACAGAATTCCAATATAACTTTTATTCCTTACATTTGTTCCTTACTTAGTTCCTTACATTTGTTAGGAACTAAGCCTGGATACAGAGTGATGCTTCACGAACCTCTGAGCGCAGAGCAAGTTATCCCCAGCTCACAGTAGCTTAATGATCCATATGGGCAAAATACTTGCAACTGTCTAATAAAAATACTAATCCATTGATGCTACTGCTGTGCTATCATTGTAAAACGACCAGCTGGAGAGAAGCTGGAGTGTTTCACCAAATATTATTGGAAGCCTCAACAGAGGAATGACTTTTAGTTTGTGAGCTACAAGTTGAATCTGCAATCCTGACTTCTCTGTAATTAAGGAAGCTGCAATTAACTTGTAACTGATTGTTTGCTACCATGTACCGTTTGGAGCCTCATTAATACTTATTATTCAGAAATAGATTTCACTCTTTCCATTTTTAACTGAAATTTGTATTGATGGGAAATGATCAATCACTCCCTTGCCATCCACAATAGATAGGGTTTTTTTCAAAAGAATGTTAGAGAATAAACAGAATAAAAATATCCTTTTATTGTGTGACCTCATTGTCTTGTTCCAGACAAAATCTCCTAATCAAGTCTATATGGTGTTTAGCATAAAAAAATTCAAAATTGGGTTGACACCTTTGCATGCCCTATCAGTGTTAATAGGAAACTACAACAATGGTAAAATGAGAAAATTAAGTTCTGTGTGATTGACTCTTTGAAAGGAAATTTGTACCTTGAACTTTCATAAAGGAGAAGTATTCAGTGTACGAATCAATCTCTAGCTCGAGGGAAAGAAACAGTAACTCATCAGAGAATCCTCACACTCAGGCTATAAACTTGTGAGTTTCTGATATGGAGCTCCTTAAGCACAGGTTGCTTTGCCTACACAGGGAAAGCAAGTCATTTAAATGCCACACTCTCATGCCACCATCTGTCACGAGGCCAGTAAAGAAGTGTCCAACTAAATTATGCTAACAATTTCTGAATGTTCTGTAGCAGATGCATGCTTTGTGGAGTTTCTGAGGGCATAAATAATGGGAAAATCCTGCCGCTCCTACTTTCATAAATAGCTCTATTTTAAGAGGAAAGCGTTATTTACTTTCTCTTACAGACTTGGACTATGCAAATTGATTCTGTTCTGTTGCTTTACAAAGGCTTACACATATTTACATTCTGCAAAATTTCTAAAACCACATAAAGTGTGGATAATACACAAGACATGAGGTTTGGGGCTTTTTTATCTCTTAGAAGGCTACAGCTAGCTCTCTTTCATAGGTCACTGCCTTTGAATTCCATAAGTGTTCTGCACAGTGACTGCCTTACATTAGATATTACAAGAACACCTAGCAAAGAAAATAAGATCTGAGCTGTTAATAACAAGCAGCAAAATACAAGGTGTCTTGAAAACTAAGCATATTGAACGTGCAGACCACAGAGGCCACTCACCCAACCATTTTAACAGCATGACAACAGGGACTAAGATTATTAAAGTATCATTCTGGTACTCAGTTTTATCTTCAAGTGCACTTTTCTGATCCAGATATTTTCAGTGTGCCTCTTAATGGGGAAAGCTCATGGAAACAACCAGAAGAGGTCCTCATTCATACAGTGATGTCATGTTAATTTTTGTGTTTTTCAAATTCAGATGCAGCTGATGGACAGCTTCTCAGGAGTTCAGGTAAGGAAGGTAGAGCAAAAAAGCCTGTTTCCATATCAGGGGATATTCAGGAACCTTGAACACCTTCCTGACAGGTAGTACTTGATAGGAAAAGATTGCACAGATGAGTAGAATTGGTCATCTACAGGGAACCGTCTAATTTGTTTTGTATTCTTGAACACTGAACACTGCAGAGCACTGAAGATCTTTTTGCCACGAGAGGTTGCCTCAGCTCCTTGCCACATTCACACAGCATCCTTAGCGAGAGGGAGAGCCCACAAAGGAAAGGCCAGAGATCCCACCCAGGAACAGCAAACACAAAGAAATTCACCCAGAGAAAGCATCCTCAGCTCTGTGCAGCAAATGGGCTCTGACATTGTAATTGATGCATGTGAAAGAGCTTCAAGTCGGTGTGGATAAGGGGTGGGGGACAAAAATCGAACTTGGTGTTCTGCAGGGTGCACATTTGGCATCCTGAGGGTAATTCCACTTATTCCATCTTGAAAAGCAGGTACCAGACTCCCACAACAGTAAGAAAAGGGGAAAAAAATTATCAGAGACGTGAAGGAAACATTTTGTGTGAAGAGACACAAAAATAATAATTTTTAATTTAACAAGAAATCCAGATTAATAAAATTCACATAATGAAAAATAGTGAGAAATTATTCCTTATTTCTACTTCCTATCAGGATTAAAATTTTTTTAAAAAATTTAAAAGGAGAAAATCACTTATTTTTAATTATTCTTTTAAACACACTGCATGTCAATCAGGTTTGGAACATAATAGCGCCACATTGAGGCCAAATTAATAAAAGAGTGCTGAAAGACTTGTGGAAAATACATCCTTCAGGCTGTTTGATAATTATAATTTGAAACCAGTTCAAGTAGACCCTGACAGCTGTTTGCTGGAGCCTGAAAAGGACACAGTATTAGGTCCATATCTTCAACTCCTTTCCAAACAGCCTCGCCAAAGTGCAGGATACAAGGCTAGACAAGTCTTTGGTCTGACCCTATGCAACAGTTTCTTGTCTATATAGAGCAACTCCCCACCCCCCTTATCTGTTGACAGAACAGCTATAAACCTGTGAGAACCTGAATGGAGAATCTCTGTCAGGTCCCATTACCAAAAAATAGTAAACAAAAAGACTGAAAATAAACAAAGCATGAAGTACTGGGGTGGGTGAGGGAGAGGGAAAGGACAATAAAACTGATGGGGTTTTTTTGGAAGATATTTTAGGTACTGATTTTGTTCAGCAGGTTTGGAGCCTTGAACCCTTCTGCCAAATGAAATCTGACAGCAAGAGGAAAAAAAAAAAAACAGTGGCATTCTTCAGGGTTTTCTATGCATCTTTTAGAATCTGTATTTATATGCACTAATGACTAGCTGATTATTCATACTGCTTCAAATCATAGTAAGAGAAGGAGTTCCATTATGATTTGAAAGGAAGAGTACTCATCCATTCACACTGCATCAGGAGGGGGGAGGTCTGACTTCAAGCTTATTTCACAACATTCCTGGTGTTAATTAATAACATCTGAGCCCCAAAATAATGATCCATGCTGCCAGACACTTGCATCTGTTTATAAACATAACTGCTAGAATATATTCATGTATTGCACAGGGATATACTGTCTGAATACATTTTATAGTTCAATAGCTAAGGAAAACATAGTTTAAAAAAAAAAAAAGCTGGAAAGTGGCTGCAGCCAGAAAAAGTTCACTTTTAAGTGCAACAATCCAATGGATTATCACCTGGGAAAGACAAACATTTTTAGGGTAATCTGAGACTTATAACTGGCCTAGGTATAGCATGTTTCTTAGTATCTAAATATATAAAACATTTTTCTTTTTCTAGTGATTATTTTCTTAGATCCATTTTATAAAATCTACTGTTTTTCTGCCTTTACTGAAAATATAATAGTCCAAAACTTACCTATTTGATTTGGCTGGTTATCTGTTTTTTCAATTGCTTGCCCAATTTTTGCTTCAGTATATTTAGATAGAATCTAAAATGAGGACTTTTTACCTACTCTTTGGCTCACGCTGAGCTCCTTTTTTAATTATTCCAAGGAATTTTTCTAATCATTGAAAAGAAACTCAGGTTTATTGTTTTCCACATCTAATTCTCTGCACAATTCTTCACAAGATTCTGTTTATTTCTTACCTCTAACTTGCCACGAGATAGCAGACTCAGAAAAGACTTTTCTCATGAGTCACCTGCTACTCTCTTGCCAAAGTCCTATATGAAAATTGAGGGCAATTTCCTGCAGAGGTCCCCTGACAGGTGGGCTCATTTGAAACTTGAACTGTTAATGATTTCTTTCTATCAGCCACTCAACTGCTTATTCATTTAGGTTTCTGCAAACCCTTGTAAGTGTTCAAGTGGGATTTTGTTCTTTTTAAGAACTTATGAGAACTACAAACATCTCCTCTCAGGTTAGCAGGAAGATTTGCTATAGCTGAGACCTAGCGCTACTTTTCTGAAGTTCTCTAAAGCCATTTTTACAGACAAAAGGACATTTGATGTCAAGGAAAACAAAACAAAAAAAGCCCCAACAAAGTCAATCAACCAACGGAAACAACAGTTCCTGCCTAGTACACAGAGACATTAATAAAATTTATTTTATTATTTAAAGTGCAAAAGACTTCAAAAATATCTGGTAGATGAAATAAGTATCAAAATTTCTTTTAAATTAATTCCTTTACACTTCAACAAATTCTAAAAATTAAGAATACCTGAATAACAGAAATCACTTTTTGAAGGTATTCTGAAAAGAGAATGATAGGCTGAAGAGGGGAACAAGAAACTCATGGAGATTTCTTTCAGGCTGGAAAACTCAAGCTGCACATTACTTAAATGTTACAATTCATGTTGTGCATTACATAAATGAACAAACAAGCAATAACCTTGCTCTACATGGTTCCCGACCAGCTGCTCACTCTGCTATTATTTTTGCTCTCCTATAGATCACTTTTTAACTAGCTCTTCACCTGTAAATTTTGGTAAAGTGAAAGATATATTCCATAGACACATGGGCTAATACACCTTACATTTTAGTGACAAAATATCTGAAAAAATATTTGATTTTAGTAAAAACTGGTGAAAAGACTCAGTTTGTAACCATGCAGATAATTTTACCTGTGCAATACAAAAAAGGTATCAGTGAGGCAAGGAAGATTTGCCTTCTGAAAGAACAAGAAAATTTCCATACGAGAAAGAGTGCATGAGTACTGGTTAAATTACTTTCCCAGGTTTATATTTCAAATTAAAATTAAGAAAATAGTGGGGAGAAGGATCTGAACATCATTTTCATAGTCTTATGTCTTTCCAAATGCCTCTGGATTAGTACTTTTAAAGCACAAAAATAAATTTAAATCTTCTTGTGTTGCATTCTGTGTGTATTTTGTCAAATCAAAAAAAGAAGGATGGAAAATTAAACTAACCACTGTAAAATATTTACTCATCATCTCTAAGAGCTTTGAAATCTCATTTTGACAAGACAGTTATTCTTGCTATGTGCAAACAAACAGCATGTTATGAAAAGAAGGAAAGCGAGGAAATGCAAAAGCTGTGTAATACCATTTCCCTTTGGTACTGGATGTTTCTTGCTGTCAGCTTAGATTTCATCACATTTTTCTAAATCTGCTGTTTACAGTGAGAAACTACTTTGGCCGTATTAAGACAAAAGCGCTGTGTTCACATTGATGTGTGCTCAGTTACTACAAGAATGTTTCACCCGTTGAAACAAATATGTTTCTTATTTGCATTCAGGAAGAGCAGCTGTTTTCCCTGAGTATTGAGACAAATTTTAATTCTGATAATGTTACATTCTGACTCCATAAATATGTGTCTTAGTCTTAATGCAAAAAACCCAAATATTTGAATTATGAAACACTATTTATACTAAAGAAACTATACTTAGAGAGTGGGTGGCTGGAGGTGCTATCTTTGCTAATAATGTATTTCTTGCTGGTGTTGGCATTGAAGTACTCAATACAATTCATCTGGTGTTTTCTAAGACACACGCACTGAAGAAGAAGCATGTCCTAGTGACTGCCGTGCCAGCTTTGGTAGACCAGGTATGGTGTGAAAAGGATAGTCAGTGTTCCACATTACTTTGGAAGGCCATGCTTATCCTTCCAAACCAAAGAAAGTTGCAGTTTTCATGTCAGGCAAAGGCTGCCACGGTGCTTAGAATCACATCATCCAGTCTCCAAACCACACCACTGCACAAAAAGATTTCTGAACTATGACAGTTTGCAGCATACTGATTTCTTTAACATGGAGGTGACACAGGTTTAAGTCTTGACCAGAGCTGGGTGAATTTTTTACCAAAGATTACTAAAACTATTAGGATCAAAGTTGGAAAGACATATGGTACAGAAAAAAAAATCCACCACCTCAAATGCTTCAATATTGGCTAAAACTTTTATTTTGAGCCCTCAGGATCATAGATTATATTAATTCCCAGGAAAGGATCCTCTTTAAACTGTCCTCAGCAGCTATTAGCCATGCTGCTCTTAAATACCTCTGCTAATACAAATTCCAGAGCCTCCCTCAGCAAATCTACTCTGTGCTTTCTAACACACAGTACCTCCACGTGCCCAAAAATTTTGAAGGACTCAGACTTCTCACATTACTCCTGTCTGGGTTCTCTGCCCCTAGTCCAGGCCTGGTCTGAAGTGCATTACCCCAATAAAATCTAGAGTTAAAGCACTGTGAAAAGTTAAAGCATTTGAACTGCATAAGATAATTTTTTCTGCCCATCAGTACAACACCTGTTATGTTGTTATAGAAGTTTTCCGACAGTATCTAGCATTTGTGGCAGGGAGCCACAAAACCTTTTGGGAGCAGATTTCACAAACCTCTGTCAAAAATAAGCAAGGTAGCAGACACTACCCTACTTAGGGGAAGAGAGTTGGATTACATACAAATCCTTCCACCTCATTTTTCCCTAACCACATTCCAGATGTTGAAGATCTGCCATTTAAAGTGCCTCTATTCTACCCTCCTTTCCTGCATAGTTAACATGGGTATCCCCTATTCCACTCCTTATACCACAGATGAAAATTCTGCATACACCCATGACCAACCCCTGGTGAACCCCACAAGATCAGTTCTTTCAATTTGGTCATAAGCTGATGGTAGCTACTGTGATTGTATTTTTCCCAACCAGTCACACATTCACTTTGTAGTGAATACTTCCAGGCTGTGTTTCTTGGCTGTTTTGAAGACTTCCACCTGAGGCAATATCAAAAGTTTTATTAAAGACATGTTATTTAGAAGTGCCTCGCTTTTCTCTATTCCATGATGTAACAGGAGATAATTAGGCTACTTTGGTATGATTTATTCTTTTCAAGATACATTTGCTGGTCTTGAGAGGTGGGTCTCTTATTTTTCCCTGGGTTCAGAAGTTAAGTTGGTTGCTCATTGATTTTCTAAGTTTTCATTCCCTCTTACTTCTCTGCTTCTCTCCTCTTTTCTCTTTAAAAACCATGATTACAGCTGTCCTTTCATATCTCCTGGAACCTCACCCACCCTTCATGCTATCTTGAAGCAACAAGGAGAGCCTCAGTTACCTCGTTAAGTATTCCAGGGTGAGTTTCATCAGGCCCTGCCAATTCATAAGCATCTCTAACCTGTTTTTTCTGATGCTAGTTAGAGCACTTACCCATCTGTCACCAATGTTCATTGTGTTAGCCATCTGGCCACATTTATCCTGGTTAGTGAAATTGAAGCAAAAAGGCACTTAAACACTCCAGTTTTCCCAATATCCAATCATAGTTTTGTCTTTTCAATGGGATTTGTTCAGCACTTCCTTTTTCTATCAATGCAATTTTAAAATGTTTTTGGTCATCTTTATTTCTCATGTTTGTGTTGACTCTAACAAACCCTGATATTTTCTGGTTTTTCCTATGTATAGGAAATACATGTATCTGTGCTTGTGTATATAGATATAGATCTCTATATACGATATATATGTCACATATATGGATATATAATAATACATATAAAACATATTTATTTTTTGTGTGTGAGCAGATAACCCAACTCTTCAGTACTAAATAATGATGCAAACAAAATTAAGAAAATAAAAGTCATTTTGGAAAGATAGATGACCCCAAAACAATGTTTGTAGTAAAAAAGTTAAATAAATAGTCTGGATTAAAATAAAATATTTTGGAGGTAATTTGTTTGCTTTGCCAAAAAGTAAACAAATAAACAAAGAGAGAAATACCAGGATTTCCCAAGTCTTTTAAAAATGAGAAAAAATGAGTTCTTCTTCTAGTTCAAGCTGTTCTTCTAGCTTGAGTGCTACAACTAACAATCATCCCCAGAACACATAGGTTACTACTACAGGGAAAAAAAGTACACGTACAAAAAAAGGAAAACCGTATGCCAGTCCATGAAAAACTTCTCTTATATAACCATGTCAGCTGCTGCTTGCTTAGATATAAAGCAAAGAGCCTTTTCTCTGCATTTGGGTTTTTTTGATTAATATTTGTATGTTTTAGCCCACTGAGATCTTATTCAATGCCACAATATGAACAGCTAAGCCTAGTAAGATGTCACTGGAAGTAAGATTTTACAACGCTGTAGTTTTGACCATAGACAGCTTGTCAGAAAACAGCATGAGAAAGAAGAGTAACACTTCCAAAAACAATATATGACACTTCACAGATAGTAATTAAGGACCAGTAATTCATCAGCATTTGAAAGGAAAGCAGGTTTATATATGTAGACAGTAAGAAGACAGGAAGAAGGCCTTGTGCTCTTATTGTGTAGATAAGCTGACTAAAGGAAGAATCAGAGGATTAGTAAGATTCCTAAAGTTTGCTGAGTTTGTAAATTTATTGGATCTCAAAGCATATCTTAGTGCAATATTAAGTATTTGCTGAAAAAGATTGTGTTTGCTTTTTCATCATAGGACTCCTGAAATCTTTGAATCATGAATGAACACCTCTGAAACATCTGGGTTTGTTTGCCCATGAGCTACTTTCTTGACACCAATCATCCCCTGGACTGACATCAATCAACCTTTAAAACTATATGTTAAAAAGCCATATTCCTTATTTTTTTTTTAAAGTTTGTAATTCAAAGTCACTTTTGATGTGGGAACATACTCAAAGCAATGTGCTCATCAATGAAAACATACTTAGCAACAAACATGGAGCAGCTTCTCTAATATTAATAAGGCTTGATTCAGAGGACGTTCAGAGGCAAATTCATGCCATTTTCCCAGGCTAATCATATTTTCCTTCCCACTGAATAAGAATGTACTTCCCTCACTGCTTTGCAAGGATTATCCTTTGGGTCCTGCTCCATGTCCATCATTTTGTCCCACCAAAAGCACAGCAGGGAAGACCCACATTTATTTCTCCAAGGGTCTGGAGCTTGATCATAACACCATGTCCTTCCAAAGCCTTGGGGTTTGGCTGCCTTGGGTCAAGGCCAGTCCTCTCCTGTGGCTTCTACTTAGACTTAATAGAGTCAGACCAGGTACTGGCTGATTTGGACCACTGACTTGGCTATATAACCCTTTCCTTGCTAGGGACCCACCCATGGACCTCTTGAGTGGCCCTGGGCACCACATCTGGACCTCCTCTGCCCTTCTAGTCTGGGGAGTGTGTGATGGCTCCATTTCTCAGGGCTCTGACTACTTACTGTGATCCTCAGCTCCCAGGTTGCCTTTCCTCATGGAGCATCCCGCTTCTTGACATCAAACAAAAAGAAATCCTGAAAGCATTGTGTGAACTTCTAATGGTGAAACTTAGTGATAATTAAAACAAGGTCAGAAATTAAGCTGAATTTCTGGGATACTGGGAAAATATGCAGCCTTCTAGAGTAACAAAGCATGAGAAATAAACACACCCCATGGAGCAGAGCTTCTTCTCTGTTAGCCCTAGCTAAAGAACTGCTGATAAATCCACATACTTGGCAACTTTGTCTTTATCTTCTTGGGGAAAAGACCTAAAAAAATGTTGGTGCCACCTCTCTTCACATAGAGATCAGAGCTGGGAAGCTGGAGCATGGCCACACATTTCCAGTGGCCACACTTAGTGGAATCTAAGTACAATGCAAAGGTTGCTGAACAATGCTGCTGCAGAAGGAATGGTCACACTGATCTTCAAGCTGCTTTCTTTGGCTGACCTCCTTGCCTCTACAAGGATCTTCAACGATTTCTTTTTGTCATATGTATCCACATATCTGGGATTATATCTTTTTCTTTCTCTGCAAAAGGAAACAAAACACATCCTTTCCACAACTACTCTCAGCTATTTCTAAGAGACAAATTGGGTGGAGGATGACGGAATAGCATTGCACAACCTTCCCTGTGCTGTGGTTCTTTTTTCCTTATTTATTCAGTGCCCCTCTGCACACATACAAAGGAGAGATAAAACCAGGCCAAAACTCTTGCCACCAAGGTTCATGGAACTACAAGGGGTTTTTCTCCCTTCCTTGTCACTGAGGTCAGAGACAAGGAAAAGTCCCACAAGGGCTGTGATTTCTTTTGCCTCTCACTCGTTTTCTGCCTCTAGGCACCATTTCTTACAAGAAGGACCAAGACATTCCAGGATTGATTTGTTTTTCTCTGAAGTAACCTTCTGAAGTCTGTGAAATAGCAATTCAACTCACTCCAGTCACTTCACTTCATAGGGGGAGATCACCAGCAAAATTACTTAAGTCGAGGAAAAAGGAGGAAAGGAAATTGTAGATTTAGCCAATGTAAGATTAAGTTTGTGCCAGTACAGCAAGAAGGATGTACATCTCCCAGGCAAGGTTATTTGCACCTCCTCATGGATTTGTCTCTAAAACATGAGAGGACACAACAGATGCATGTTACATTGAATAAGTAATATACACATTTAACTGATATGTCTTTGTGTGGTGCAGCAGGGAGAAATCTCCTTTTCTCACTGGTAATTAGAAGGGCAGCAGATGGTGAGGCTTACTGTACTTGGTAAGGTCCATTGAAGGAACTCAGGCTGCCAAGTGATCCTTCATTAAAACAGGCCTCTTAAGGTGTACCTAGTAGCTTTTCCTAGGATTTAGGCAACATTTTTTTGTACAGTAACATATTGCTAAAATAATTATTCTCATTCCTACTGACTGGTTTTGTTTCTGGCATCAGGAACATTATTCTAATTATAACACCCAGAGGCACCAAATTATGGCTACACAGCCAGACACCATCTCTGTCACTACCCACAAGAACTTGTAAGTCAAACGAAAGAAAGAGACATTATAATCATTGCCCATGTCAAAAAAGAGAAAGCAAAGAGGTCGTATCTTGTTAATACGGCAACACAGAGCCATAGACAATCTGGGTCATAAATTCAGATCTCAGATTGCTTGAGCCAAATACAACAAAATTTCTCAAACAGTAGCAACTTTTCAGCTTCAGCTCAAACCACTGCACTCTGAAAAAATCACTTCTCAGAAATGGTCATACCCTTCCCTGCCAAGTTTTCCTTTTCTTTCATTTTTTTAATGTCACATGTTCTGGGAGATTATGAAGAAGTGCACACAGAGATGTGAAATGAATGGTGCTTACTTCCTGCCATGTTCGTTGCTTGGGATAAATAAGCATTCATGTCACAGGGTGAAAAGTAATAATTTCCCTCTGTATGTGATTCACTCAATTTACTAGGGCCTGGCCATAAGTGAAGAATTTTTGGTAATCCCTATGTAGTTGTCATATAAATTAATCTCAGGGGTGATGAACACTAGAAATCAACATTAATCTTTCTCTTTAATCTAGCCACCAGAGCACTCTGCTAATAGCTTTTTCCCCCCATAATGAAAGAGGAAAAGCAATTCTACCCTCCCTTAAAGGGTATATGAAATATACCAAGCATACCTATCAGTCAGTGGGTTCAAGTCAGTACCCCTTCACTTTGAACTAAACTTTCCTCAAAAACACAAGTTCCTAGCTTGACTTTGCCTCAGCTTCCCCCCAGGTCATACATGCTCCTCGATAACTATTGCATAGTGCTACTAACAAAGAGTAGGAAAAATCATGTCATAAACCCAGACCCAGGTATGTTGGCGCTTCTGGGAACTTTGACAGTCTCAGCACCAAACCCTGGGGCATGAGAGTCAGTCCTTGTTTTTGCCACCTTCCCAGAAACAGAGGCAGTGTAGATGCATTTCTCAGGTAGTCTGTGTCAACTGAGCCCACAAGGAATTGCAGAACTAACATTTATGGTGAGCATGTTTCCTGCAAGGTGAACATGAACTTAACACCCCACAGAAAGACGTGTGTGATTATTTGCAGGAGAACTACTGTAGACATGTGTGCAAAATAGCATAATAAACAGAATAATGCCCTTGGTACAAAAAACTCCAAATGTGTCATAGATTAACATGCCAAATACGTGATGATTATTTCAACTACATTGATACAGGACCCTGCAGTCATATAAGTGTGTCAAATGGTCACAAAGCACATATATAATGCAACAAAATTGAACAACCTATGGTAATAAAGGATTTCTAAGCTAATTAATGTCAGGTCCTAGGTTCTGGGCAGTTATTGTTTGGCAAGGAACATGCCATTATTGGATTGTTTTGCTGCCTGAATAAGGCTCATAAGTGATAACTGAAATTGGGCTGGACTCTGCTGGAGGCCAAGGATCCTTGGCTACACACTAATGCTTAAAGGAAAAGCCAAAAGCTATTGAATGATTTTTCAAACTAAAGAAATTGGAAGATTTGTGATATAAAAAATCTGAAAATATAAATGCAGAATATGCATCTAAATCATATGTACAAACAATGCTATACAGTTTGCCATCTATTTACTCTCTGGCATAATTCAGAAAGTATTGAAATGCCTTGCAAAAGGCATTTCCTCACCTATACTGCCTATAATTCAGGTTTAATTCAATTTTCAAAGTTTCTGCTGATTTTAAGACTCCTGTCTCTCCAAAAAGACTGCCAAACATAGAGAGTAGGTGAATGACCACACCACAGCAAGAACCATGAAGGAACCCTAGTAAGCTCGTCTTTGCAAAGCAGACCAAAAAACCTAAGGAGTAGATCCTGGTTCATAAAGAACTTACACCCAAAAATAAAAAAAAATAAAAAAAAAGAAAGANGAAAAAAGTGTTCTTTTTAGTTTCCCTCTCTGTACCAAGAAGGGATTAGTCATCTGCTTTGTGGGGATTTTCCTACACAGTAATATGCTTCCATAAAAAGAAGCCTGATTGCTACTTACTTTGCCAAAGTCAAGGTGGACCACAGGCCATCTTGGAAGTAAGGATTTTGCAGACAGTGCCACTGTCTGCTCTGAGCAGGACGCCCCAAGCCTGGAACTTTATGCCCAGTTCTTCAAGGTGCTTTATGTGATCTTGGGCAAACATCAAACATCTCAGCCAGAGCAAGTGGGATGTGCTGGGAGATTAGGGCACTAAAACACAAGCAAAACCACAATGTCATATGAAAGCAAGCCTGTGTACTTCCAGACAACAGTTAATGGCTGCATTTCCTTCTTTGGGTTTTATGTTCATTGCTTTGCTTTGAGTCTACGCATTGGTAAAAGATCTCTTAAAGACAAAGAGAGACATAGAGCAGGACAATTTTTTTTCAATGTTCTTGGGTTTGTACACCGAACTGTAAAGTTACAATCTAATGCTGGCATAAAATGGGTGTGGTCAAACATTGAATGGCAGCCACGAACATCAGAATACTACAAATGCTCATTTTTGAACCTTTTGTGAATTTCTTCCCCTTGGTTTTGAGCATACTATGTAACATTCAAGGCATTGGAATTTAGAAATAAAGGGGGGATCTTAGGAAGGCTGAAGATTTTTAAATATGCCAAACCAAAAACTTTGAATGCAATTGTAATTCAAGTTGCAACCTCCTCAACATAAGACTATAAAAGTGGCTGTGCTTGACAAGACCATGGGTTCATTCAACCCACTCTGATTTTTCCAAGTGCCGTATAAGAGTACTTGTGGAGGGACCTGAGAGCAAACTAAGTATTTCAAATTTTTTCCCTCCAAGCAATTTTTGCTTAGAAGGGTGCTGAGCTAGCTGGGGTTTCTACAGTTGCAGCAATTCTCCACAGATTTCCATTTCATGAGCATCTCAAATCTCCCCTGGGGCACATGAGAGCCTCTAGTATTCTCACTAGCAACCGTGGGAGAAGCAAACTTGTGATATTTGTCTTCATTATGGCTCCTAGGACCAGATTACAGCCTCTTGTTCCCAGTCTGGAAGAGATAATGAACAGAAGGTTCTTCTCTGCCCACTCTACACACTTCCATGCTTCATAGACCTTTGCCTCAAGTGAGACACGGATTTATACTGAATCACTATAATAACGTTCTCAATTTTAGTCACTGCTCCTTGCCTCATATTTGTGAAAATCTGATTTGCTTTTAGACTGATACCAAGAACTGAGTTCATGTTTGCACAGAAATATGAGTCATAACCTCAAGATTTCACTCCTGGGTGATGATGGGAGCTCAGAGCTCATCTTTTCATATTCAAACTTAGGTTTGTTTTTCCCATATGCGTGACTTCATGTTTATCAATTTTGAGTTTCAGCAGCCTCATTTAATAAAAGTTCTGCTTTGTATGAGCTATCCATCCTTGTCTTCCAGAACATTCTTTTTTACTACTGTAATTGTTTCTTTGTATTTAAGAAGAAACATAATTTGTTTTTCAATAATAATTGTGCTAACAGTTTCCACAATACATTATTAATTCAATTACAGAATAAGAAGCAACACTTTGTATTTCTAATTAAATATTTCATTTGCTAGGAAACAAAAACATCCTTAGAACCAAGTTTCAGCAGTTACAAAAATTCCTAATGTTGTCTTCACAGTAAGAGATTAGAAAATGCCATATACATTATGGTACTGCATGTAAGTTTGGAAATTGACACAAATTTTCTGAGATTCTCTTTAGGCATGACTTCCTGGGAGATGAATAAGATGTCAATGATACTCAATTATCTGATAGAGATTTAATTGGCTTGTAATAAATAAATGATAAATATATAAATGCATTAAATAACAATAATGTTTACCTTCTCGGGTTTTAGACTAAAGTTGAAAGTGAAAGTTTTCTTTTTGACTTGTTCCCACTCAAAAGATAAAAATAATTTCAACACAATAATTTTTGTATTTAGAAACTTACAAAGTACAATTATCTATAGGAAAATAAGCCAGTTATCTTCTCTTATTTGATCATTTATTTTCTTGGACTATACAAACTTAAATAGAGTGAGAAAAAAGATAGAGAGGATTTAGACAGAAAACTGAGTGGTCAAAATTTCAACTACCGCCACAATAATTGCTGAACTGTTGTTTTTTGAAAACTATATTTGTTAATTGTTAATTAAAATATTAATTAAGTGGTAATACTCACATATATTTTAAATGTATTAAAACCAGATTTCACTATTCCAAGGCCTGATATTCCAACCATCTCTGTATGTCATCTCCCAACACAAAAAATATCAAGTTAACTGGATATTTTTCCATTTACTTCAGCTGAGCCACAATTACACTTAAGACTGAAAAGTCTGGAAATTTAAATCTGCAGAAACTGAGAAAGCTACTTTTTCTAAAATACAAGTAAAACTGCAATTGTAAGAAATCTCTCTGTGTGGAGAGAACACATACTCATGTCCCAGATGTAGATTGCATCTGGCATTCCTGGTCAGAGGACTTCTCTTTGAATCTCCTTTTGACAAGGAAACTTCAGAGACATGTCTACATCTGCAATCGAGTCACAAGCATCCAACTGCTATGTGGAAGGTGATGATAAATTCTGTAAGCCATCTTTGCAACCCCATTTGTAAATGGGGAAATAGAATAATAGCAGCACTATGAACAAGTGTCTAACAAAGGAAAGAAAAAAAAAGTATTTGGCTTCAAGAACCAGAGAAATCTATCTCATTAATCTGACTAATCTGTTAGAGAAAACAGAAGGGATGGGTTGGTTGTATATAAAACCTACATTATTGTCTTTTTTTAAAGAGTTTGATGAAGGTTCTTCATTTAACACAGGTCTATCACGTAGCTGAATTTCTAGGTAGTTTTGGAGGTAATTGATATCAAGCATTGTATCCTGGAATTTATACATACATTTTATATGAAAATTGTTTTAACAGGAAGCAAGATAATTTTCAAAAGGGCTATTTATTTTGTTGAATATTAAACTGCAGAGTGGAATTCATTACCATCAACCTTCAAAAGAGATGTGAAGATCAGTCCTACTGAGTTGCTGCTGTTATCACTAGAGTGGAAAAGGCTTTGTTCATTTCTGGGGAAAAGCCTGCTATGTGCTTTCTATAGGAGACAGCTTTGGAGTTCTTACTGAAGGGATCATACTCAGCCCTGAATAATATGTCTTTATGTTTGGTCAGGAAAACTAGAAAGAAGAAGCTATAAGAAAATTCTCCTTCCTTAGGAGGAAACCTGGGAATAGCTTTTCATGCTTGTGTAACCAGATATGGGGCATCACACATCTATCCCTGCACTTCAATAAGAGGGTGAGGAAGCTGCAGTGCTGCAGACAACCAGTTGATGGAATTGGGAATGCTCTAAGAAATACTCATAAGAGTCTGTCTGCACAAGAAATCATGGTAGATATGGTCTCATTCAGCCCATACTTCATTATAAAAACCATATTAACACAGACTTGAACAGCCAAAGTGTCATTCCTTGGCCAGAGAGCCGGACAAGCATGGCCATAAGCGTATGCTTCTTTATTTTTGAACAGTGGCAAGTGGGACAACAACCCCCTGCCAATTGCATACAACTTAACCATTCCCCTTGAAGCAGGACCCATTATTTCTAATACATTTGAATGGGGTACCAGAGGGACCTTGCTCTCTGCTGCTTCTGCATGCAAAAGTCTACACCATTATCACCCAGACATGTCTGCAACACAGAGAAGACAAAGCATAGATTAGCTCTCCTCATGTGAAGGAGGGAGAGCCTCTTCTTCCCAAACTCGCAGAGAGCTCATGCATGGATATGTCATTGTGCTCAGGTGAAGTTAGTTCAGATTAGCGACTGACAAAAGGTTTTTATTCCATTCTACGTTTGCCATAGACACCTAACTGCAGTTGGTCATGGAGCAAAGAGAACAGGATGGTAGGATGAGTTATTTTATTATTGTGATTTGTGAATTTGCTTGTCAAACTCCGATAAAGCCATTTAATCCATGAAAAGAAAGAAAATTGGATCCACAAAGTCATACTGATGGAAACAGAGCAGCCTCGTGATCAAAAAAACATCCAACAAAGTCAAACACCTTGTTTGGCTTTATACATGGCTTCATACTGTTCCCCAAAGTCAGTAAATAGATACCAACAGACATTTAGCTAAGATTTATTGAGATTAGATGATCAAAGTAGAGAGGAAACAGTAATTTGGGGAAATTCTCTCAAAGACACTGTCAGGGCACTGCATGGGTCAAGGGCTCCCCAGGAGCCATGGGAATTTCCTTGGATCCATCCAAGGGCAGGTCTTGGCAGCCAAGGCCCATCCCATCACCTCAGCCAGAAGCAGGGCAGACAGAGGGCACTGGGGCAGCCCCATTCCTGGGTATCCCTGTGACCAGTGACAGGCTGAGATGCAGGCCTGGAGGTGGTACTGGCTCAGGAGGCACAAGGCTGAGCAGGTCAGGGCTGTGAGGACATGGAGACCAGCCCTGCTTAGCCATCACTGGGACAGGGGCTGACAGCCCCAGGGGACTGACATGGGGTACCAAGTTGTGGGCAGAGTGGGTTGGCCCCAGGGTGAAGAACACAGGCAGGGCTGACAGTGTTCCAGGGACTCAGCAGACATAACATGCAAAGTCCTGGACAAGTGCCTGTCCTGGATGCCCAGCTGGCCAGGCCAGAGACTCTTTGAAGGATGGGGTGGCACCTGAAACTGGGGAGCCCCTTAGCTTCAGCCCCACCTTTCAGCAGGACCAATCCCACTGTCACTTATGTCCTGTGTCTTCAGTGCTTGTGCCAACAGCTTACACTCAGTTTGTCTATTTTGGGCTGGGTTCATTCATTGCAACACTCAAACCTCTCTTCTTCAGCTCTGCACTGATTCAGCCCATCCCTTCCCAAATGTCAAACATCCCTCCTCAAGCTCTGTAAGAGATATAAAGCCTGTTTCACCATATAAGGAAACAGCTTCTGAAACTTCCAGCTTTGTCCTGTTCCTACTGCATACTGTCCTCCACTATTACCTGTGGTTTCAATCATTGCTAGCTGAGTCATACAGAAGCATCATAGATCACCTCCAGATGTTCTGCTCACTTTTAAGTAACAAAATGTTACATTTTCCCAGGGAGAGTTTATTTCTTACCCACTCAAGTCATTCCCTCTTTTTCTAGGCTCTAACTTTACATGTAAACTAGTTCATGGGGTTTTGTCCTTTTTAACACACCATTTGGCCACCAGTGACAACCCTCAATTACCCTCTTGAACCAAAAAGGCTTCAAATAGTGACAACTTTTCCACGAAAAGTTATTTCTTACAATGAAGTTTTTCATTGTATCTTGTGCTGCCAAAAGACAGTTAGGAATGCTTTCCTTTTTAAAAAGGTAGAGGCACAGACAACCTTGCCTGTGTAGGGCCAGGCTCTGGAGAAGACAAGCATGGGGAGTCCATGGCTAGTCTCTGCAGCTGATGTGTGCACAAGCCTTCATCTTCTGGCCTGCTGGGACCCACCCTGCCAAAATCCACATGACAGCTGGAGCAGTAAAGCAGTGCTTGAGCAAAACAACAGCAGTGAGGCTGTGGCCTGTGTCAGTATCACTCATTCTACTTCCAGCTCAGGAAAAGGGACATGTCTGCTGATCCTTAAACAAGAGGTACAAGCCTGGGAGTCTTCACCATGTATCTGGCCTACTTGCTTACAAGAATTTTAGGGTCATTACACACAGTTCCTCTTTCAGCACAGTAAATCCCACACAGAACAGCAGATGACATTTTAAATACTCCAGAGCTGTAGCAGGCAAATTTTATGTGCATTATGAAATTTTACTTCCTTTCCTGATGAACATTTTCCTGATGATGTGTTTGCAGTGCAGATATGGCTTTCTTTTACCAGGACAGTTGAGCCTCTATTTCCCAGACAGTAATACACTACAACAAATGAAATACCCAACAGACCTCCCTTCTCCCTAGGTGCACTTTATGAATGATCCATCACAGAGAATGAGTTGCAGTCCCTTTTCAGATATGGTCATATGTTCCTCTGTCTCTTCTCAGGACATGTTTCAAGAGTTGGGGAAAGCATAATGATGTTTGAGTCACATTAATAACCCTGTGCTGTTCTGCAGCACACTATGCACAAGGTTCCACAAATAGGAAGGGACTGGAAACTCTGGTCTCTTTACTCGCCTCCCACTCTGGAAACTAAAACAAAGCTTAAAAAGGCTTGAAATAAGTTTTTTATTGCTCTCTTTAGAACATCCCTCTAAATTAAGAGCCTTTTAATTCAATTTTAATGCTGGAAGAACAAGGTCTGCCCTGGTCACATCTGCTCGTTAAAGTAAATAAGAAAGTGTTCTGGGGGAAAGATGCAGAATGAGTGCTCTTCCTATGCCTTCAGTTCTTCTACTAATTCATTACACACCTATCAAAGTTGAGAGAGGCTCAGGAAAGCAAGCACCAGCAGCAGTTCTTGCACTGTGCTCACTCACCTCACTGCATACCTGCAGCACTGGCCCTGCAGGGGAGGTGCAAGTAATCAGGCTGTGAAAGACTATAGCACAGCACACACTTGAGCAAAGAGGGATCCTGCAATGTTCACTGCTGTAGTTTGGGAAACACCCCTCCCCATGGAAATGCAGTGCATGGATTCTTAGGCAGTGCTCAGCTGAGCCAGCGTTCCCATACTCACTGTAGCTATGTTGCCCCCAAATGTGAATGTCCAGCAAAGAAATTCAGACACCTCTGCCCCTGGGGTCTATTATTTCAAAAATTAAATGCTACTTCTTTTTTCTGTCTGTTCAAGATGCCTTGTTCACTCCTCTTAATCTGCCTGCATGAAGAAAAGATATTTATTAGCAGGTTGTTAAAGTTATCTGATCAAATCTGTCTAGGAAGGCCAGGACAATCTCTGTAAGACAGCAAAAATTCTAGGGTTCAATGCCCACATTCCTCACTCTGAACAAAGTCCTGGAAAAGACTTTTCAAATTCCTTTTATAGAACCTTTGCAGCTAAAGTGTTGCAAATGCAAACTAAGCAGCATGCTAGAGAAGCCAGAGATGGGTTTTGTGAATTTTCCCAGGGTTCACATGCATTTTGGATAGGATTTCTTTTTTCTGAAGCACTACATGTCCAATTTCAATTGCGTAGAGAGAAATCCCAGGAATAGAAACAAGGGTATTGCGTCAGCCAGATTCCATTATCCTTTATCCTTCTGTCATAAGGATAGGCAATGGTTTCATCTTACTGACAGGAGGAAAGCAAGACTGTTGAATGATCATAACCACAGAAGTGGTTTCTGCCTATCCCTTGCCTCCAGTTCATTGCATCCCAAGCTATGATTTCAGCCCTTTGCTCACGTAGTCGACTTACTCAGCTTTCCTCTCACTTTTTGTGCTGTCGTGTGTGTACGTCAGACATACGTTCCTCACAAACCCACTGCGCTGTTCCACCAGGCAGGGAAGAGAAAATGCCAGAACTCTTTGGGGAGATTTTGAGGATGGGTGAAAAAAGGTCTCAGGCAGAGCAGAGGATCAGCAAAGAGCACAGGATCAGCACGGAATTCATGCTGTCAGCATGCAATTAGATGTTTTGTCTCAGCACTCATCCTACATAAGGCCTCCTAAACTTAAGGCATCACGCTGAAAAGACAGGACAATCTGTGATTCTAAATATAACATAGCTGTGTCTTTTCTTTGATGTAAAAATAATGTCTATTTATTGTCATCCTCATTTTATTTGCTTTATTCTCCACACTGATGCTTGTGCAAAATCAATGTTGAACTAAAAAAAATCAAATTTTGACCTTTTGAAAATGAAAACATTATAAATGTTGTAGAGGCATTTAATAAAAGCTCACTACAGTTAAAATGATTGCACAAAAACCTCTTCTGAGTTAAGGAAAATGAAAAGTCAATACATATTTCAACTTCAAGTTGTTCAGTTCACGTCTAATTTCATATCTAAAGTGAAATGTATAATTGCATATTGGATTCATTCAAATTTTGTTGGGGAAAATAATTAGTAAAAATGAGCAAAATGAATATCAATTTACTTTTTCATTTTTTTATTCAACTATGATGCATCAAATTCATTTAAAAACTGTTCTACAGAGATGTATTTTTGGTTCAGAACAGTGTGCTTTACTATTTCTCTTACAGTAACTTCCTCTATGCCGAGTCATCAAACTCTGTTTCGATGTATAAGAAAATGTATTAGTATGGAAGATTTACTTCAGGGAGATATGACCATAATAGCTTCCACTTTAAAAATATACAAAGTTCTCTTGTATATCATGGTAAACTGTAAAATAAAGTGTAATTCTGATATTAAAAATACTAGGAGTTTCTACTCATATACACACCAGGTAAGAGAACATGGTGGTCTTACTTGATACTCAGAAAAACCATGCACACCTGCTCTAATAACATAAGTTGAAAAGAAACTGTAGACATTCACTAATGTAGCTATTTACTGGCTTTCAGCAGGAATACACAGACTTGAAAAGAGTTAACTATGACATCTTCTTTTTAAATTCTGCCATTAAGGAAAATGGAATAGATGAAAGAGGATCATTTCCAAATACAAGGGAAGCAATAAACATAGGGTTGTGCACAAAAAAAGAGCAGACTTTGAGAGTAGATGAAGAAGGAAATAGAACAGAAACATTTTCACACAACAAGTATTTCCCAATTCTGCCTTCCTAAAATGTTTGGTAGCCTAAATTGCACCCTCAAAATGTCCATTTAGGACCTTGCTTTTGTTTGGTGTTTCTTCATTTAACTTCTTTAAACCAAAGCTATGGTTTCAGAATTCTGACTCTCATAATGTCTATTAGCCCTTTTCACATCTCCAAAAATGCAAGATTTTGCTGGAAGGCCAACCCTGCCCTTTGATAGTGATTCATTATAATATGCTGCAAAGTTCTGCTGCAAGAATGTGCTGCTATAATGTGACCTTCTTCCTGTTAAAAAATGCCAAGGCCTTGTTCAAACTTTTAAATTAATCAAATCCAAGCACGTTTTCCTAATTCCGGTATTATCTTATGAGACAGAGAGAGAGTTCGCACGACCAAGAATTTTACAACAGTGCTCTGTGGGGCATTGCAATACAGCCTCATTATTGGAAGACCAGGAGTGGGAACTTGCATGGTGAATTTCGATATAAAAAAAGAAAATTCAAAATGAAATATCTGAAATTTTCTGTAAACCAAATTCAACTGTTTCCTACAAGGTCATTGATGACCCCCCCCCCATTTTTTTAATGACATTTTACTAAGTTCTTTTCTTAAATATCATCAAACAACACCAGCGCATGGCTATTCTCTGAAAGCTTTAAGCCTGAAAATCCTTTTTTCTGAAGTGATTTTTCTGTACTCTGTGCAGTTTCTTTAATATATGCCATTGGATATGAAATCTGAATCAGCAGTAGTCCAAGCAGTCAACTAGTTCCGGCAAGTATGGCTTTTCCAAACCAGTGAGTTAGCAGTCCAAATGAACAGTGAAAAAAAAAAATACAAAATTGTTTGTTGAAAAAAGAAGTCACACTATGAAAAATATAGTTGTCTGAATTTCCTCAGTTATGTGGAATCCTGAGAAAATACTTAACTTTACCACACCGTGGTTCTTTAGATCTGTTAAATGACAAATCTTCAAAACTGATCTTTCCACCTTGTTTTCTATAACCTATAGCTTTCCTTTAACCCCACCAGCATTATTTTAAGAGCCAGTCTGTCTTCAGAAAGCCAAGTTCTAAACCATAATCCAAAGTTAGCAGCAACACACCCCACTGGCATATCCATAGAATTAAGTAGAAATTTGCATGAACTAGGTCATTATTTCTTTCATGTAGGAATATCACAATACAGCTCACTGAAATTTTCTCAAGATTATTTTCAAGTTAGATTTGAAAATGACCCCAACTGTGCATTGCCCTTCCAGGGATTTCATTCCTGGCATGTTTGTTGAACTGATGCCTTCAGAATGTCTTACAGAAACAGATTACTATTCTTCAAACTACTTCATCCACATTTCAATGCATTCCACAGTACAATACTATTTCATCTTTCTTTACAGATAGAAAAGTATAATTTTTCACGTTTTCGTTCCTCTGGCATCTTCTTGAACAAACCAGCTCAGTGAGTGGTGCCTGTGTGTCACTGCTCTGAGCACTGGTACAAGTGGATTTGGGTAGACAGGAAAAGGGTTCTTACTGCCAATCTATTTTATTTGGGTTTTCCTCCTGTTGAGTTCACGCAGCACAATGCTGGTTACATGTGCATAAAAGCACCACGCTGGAGAGTAAGTGGAATTAAATAACAGGCCTTTTGAAATAATGGAGAGTATTTGTAGCCTGCAGCAGGGGCCAATGTCAGTCAGAGGATTTTGTTGTAGTTTTTGAACTTTTCAGTTCCCTGTCACATTTCTTCCTTGAGCTGGAAAATTCACTGCAGAATGTCAGTATATTTCTTTTTACCTAATATTCCCCAGGAGCAGGACAGGACTCCATCCATATTTTGACCCTCAACACTTCTTTCCTTTGAGCACTTCCTCTAATTCAGAGGGAAAACAGTATACATCGCTGGATATATCCCAATATCTAATTAGTTCAACACATCTGTGATTTATTTCACTCAGTTTTCTCTACATTTGCATTCACTAAGGAGTGTTCAAATGATCCTACACATATATAAAAGAGTATATCATTGCAATGTTGCTGGGCCAAGGCTGAATGTGATGGCTGTTAACAAAGATCTCCTTCATATTTCTGCTGAAATTAAAAGGTAGTGGACATTAGTAAGATGTGAAAAAGTAGCTCAGTTTTCTGACATTTAAAACCCTGTGCACGCTTTGCAAGAAAGCCATTTGGCTGCCCATTTAGGGAGAACTTTTTAGAGGTAATTATTCCACGCATTCTGCCACGTTATTCCTCCCTTAGGACTCTTCAAAACACAAGTGTTGTTGTTCTTGATGCCAGCCCTAAAGCTTCAGGAGCTGTTGTCTCTGCAGAAATGAGCTGTGGTTGGTATGCTGGTGTCTGTGAGTGGAAGGCCCATTAGTTTAGGAGAAAATTTCAGGATGTTGCTGTCATCAGCAAATGGAAAAGCAGGATAATTTTTTGTTGGGTGGTTTTTCAGCCTCTATCAAAGATAAGTGGAACTAATGCAAAATTATCAACTAGTATTTACATTGAGAGAGCACAGTTAAGAGACTAATTTTGCTCCCTTGTACTTCCCCCAAAAAGTGAATAGAAATGGCCAAAGGCAGATTCTCCTCAGCAGCAGAAAAAAAAGAGAAAAAAATGAGAAGCTTAAAAGCCCCAGAAGTTGGAGAAGAGAGATTGGGCAGAGATATGGAGAGAAGTCAGGCAGTAGCAGGACCTGCACAGCAATGAGGAACATGGATGGAGGAGCGTGTTCAGCACAGGCTGTTGGTCAAGTGGGGCAGAGGGAAGACCTGAAGAAAAGGCAGACTGAAGCAATTACTACTTGAACAAATTACAATCCTGGGAAAGCCAACAGCAAAATATTACACCTTAATTCTTCTGGCAAAAAGGATGGAGCAATATGCTGGGATGGTCAGAGAAAACAGCCCAGATGACAGACAGCAGGGAGAGGAAGAGGTGACTGGGAAAACTACTGCTTTGCTGTGCAAGCAGAAGGAAGAGAAATACTGAAAACCTGTAGATTTGGACCATGATGAAAATTTGGAAATAAGGCATCAGGGGGTTAAATCTACCAGACATGTAAAAGAAGCACTCTCCAAAGGACACTTGCACACTTCTGATGATTCATGAGTGGCCAGGCTTGTTTCATTCTTAGACCATAAGATGGGTATTTTGAACTTACAGTGTGTGAATAACTGACTAAGCATTTCCAGATTTTGTCATTAAAGCAGATCATGCTTCTTAGCTTTCTTGAATGCTATTACATTAAGTGGATTACTAAGGAAATAAATATGGAAGCATTTCTGAAGCCATAAATGCCTCTAAAATGTGGAGAAGAGCTTTTGAAAAGTTTGCAATCTGCCTAATTCAAACGTGGATTGTGATGCCGTTGACACTTCACATTCTAGGTAGTTCAAAAATAATACTGAAACAAAGGCAACATCAATATTATCCTCATCAATGCAAATCCTCAAAGGGACTAAGTTTTCCTGTACACTAATCCAGATGTTACTCAGTTTCTGGTTAAGCCAGCTGGTGTTTCATACAGGTTTGTGATAGCCTGACTTTGTAGTGCCAAGGGAGTTTTTGATTACCATACGGTTGGCAAGTGTGTAGCAGTCATTAAACAAATACACTTTGTATTTAGTTAGCAAACCTGCTGTCAATATGCACTATATCGGTATGGCCTTTTCATTAGATTTTCTGGGACATATGTACCTCAACAACAGAAAACTCCTTGATCATTTTAGCTAGGGCAGTTTGTTACAGGAAATGCATGTTCATGAACTCTACAGACAGTCATACAACTTCTCCAACAAAGCACTAACAGCCCAAACCCTAACTGAGCACAGACCATGTAAGTGAAGACAGCAGCTCCACCACTCAGCAGCAGCAGTACTTCTGTAACATCTAATACAAGCAAATTTCTGTCTACTTCTGATTCCTGAAGCAACAAACTCCCCAGGAAAAAAAACCCTCTATGTGTGCTATAAATACTATATAATACAGAAAAATACTAGCAAAGTTTGTCTGAAACAAATAAGGAAGAATGGGGGAAAATGCCATTGTTTTCCTGATACCTTCCTGATACCTTCCTTGTTTTCATGTGTCATTTCCCAAGGAAGAAGTGTATGCTATTTCAAACTTATTTTGTGTATTAGACAGACAGTGGGGAAATAAAATTGCAATAAGCAAACTCACTAAGAAAGTCATAATTGAAGCTTTTCAAAAGGATGAATAAAACAAAATTATAGCACTTTTCTCTAACTGGAAACTGATTGAAGCTTATGAAACACAAGCTAAATTGGGGAAAGTCCTTGAGATTTGCTGCAAGCTTTATTTTCCCATTCCTTGTGCTATCATGGAAAGTGCTAAAGCTTTGTTCATCACAATGAGTACACAGAAGAAGAACAAAGGATTTGGGGTTAATAACCAGATAGTTTGTTGTATTTTTGGGATTTGAGAGCATCTTTATCTCTAAAAAGGGTTTGTTCCATTGTTTAGTGTGCCCTGAAATACTGGTGGGAGAGCATTATTTTGTGAATTTCCATATGTTATTTAGTCTGCCCTTTTCAGGAATTCATTTGCTGCTTACATTCATTTATGTTTCAATCCCTCATTCATGTACTATAGAGTGTTATCATTCTCTCCCCACCCTCAAAGGATTGCCTTGTATGGCTAATGCAATCAATACTTCAGTCTGAGGGGATAAACTCTCTCTCAGAATTCCTATTGTTTTGTGGCTGATTTGATTTTATCTCAAACTACAGACATATCAAGCAATATTTTGTCTTCTGCTTGACAGGTCTATTGCTGGAATTTTTTCTTCTTCTTCATTATTTGGACTGGAACCACTATTTGTTTTCATTTCCTAATTAGCGTTCAGCTGACCCACAGTCATGTTATAGATGTGACAAGAGTTATATTTATTTTTTCCTCATCCAGGCTGTAACGAATTTAAAGTGGTAATATTTCTGTCAATCAAAGACACCGTTGATAATATTTTAGTAATAAATATTCATAATTAACTTGCTGCATACGCTGACTTTAGATGTAATTAAATTGGCTTCACTTTTCACATATGAATCAACCTATTTATATCAAATACTCACAGTCAGTTAGTTTCAACTAAATGAGAGACAATCAGCGGAAGTAGAAACCAACTAAATTTCTTTTGTATTAAAAATGGGGAACGCTGCAACTAGGCACATAACTTTTAAAAAAATTTTTTATTTTATTTTATTTTATTTTATTTTATTTTGAATCACATACTTTGTAAAAAAAAAGTCACTACACTAAGTTATTGCTTGAGAACAAGGTTGCTCTTCTAAAGTACCTTGAGGGGCAATAAGATGCAATTTCTTGTTCATAAGCACACACAATCATTTGTATTTAGTATGTTTGAGTTTTTCCTAACTTGGTGAAGAGAAAAAAATTGCAGTAAGTCTAATTTTATTTTAGTATTATTCAGTTCATTTTGGCACACTTGTGCCTTTTCTTGTCTCCTGTCTACAAGAAGACCAGTGTGCTGCAACTCTGCAAAGAATTTAGCAGGAGAACCTTCAGCCATTCAAGACAGAGGTATCACCCTTATTCTGCATACTTTCCAAAGTATATCAGGCTTAAATAGTCTAGGCATTCACAATAAGAGATATTTTGACTCCAGGTTTTTAGGACAGATTCTTTATTCTAAAAACCTGGAAAGGATAAATGTGCAGTTGAGGGAGTTCTTATTTGTATGTGTTTGACAAACACATACAAACACATACAAATGTGTATGTATGCTGAGGAAACCAAGTCTTATTTGTTTGACTAAATAGATTTTCACAGTTCTTTTTCAGATTTATTTTGAACAGTTCATCTTTATCACTCTCGATAATCAGACCTATCATGCAACTACAATAAATTCTTTTGGTCTTTACAATTAAATGATATATGTATATCTCCAAAGCCTTGAATAAACGTTGCATCTCAAGAGGGGAGGAAAGACTGGAAAGGAAACATTTGACTTCTGAAAAATCAACATATTCCAATGACATTTCAGTTTGTAGAGCCAAATACCTGTCTTCCATTGGAATTATTATAAATTATACCATAATAAATAAAGAAATAATTTTCTTCCTGCTCAAATAAGTCTATCTAAAGGCAGACGTTCAAAATCACTTACCTGCATATGCATTCATCTTTTGGTTACAGAACCAACCAATTTATTCTCTCTGCAATTTTACCCGCTATAAATTACACCTACCATAAGAATGAGTGACAAAAGATGAAGAGCTTTATCACTGTGCATCCAGATACATCTTGCCTGAATAACCTGAGGTATGCCTCCCTACTTAAATGAACCACTTTTATGCGTGTTTATGATCCAAAGGATTTTGAGAAAACATGGATGAAAAATTTACAGAAGCACTGGCTTAGCAGAGAAATTCAGCCAAATGTCAGGGCAGGTTAGCTCTTCGCTCATGCAAGGAGTATCACAGTGCAGCAGCACAGGAGAGCCTTGCCCATGGATTTTGGCTAGTTTTCCTCGTTTGGCATCTCATTCCTGGCCTGCATAACCTGCAGTTAAGGATTTTTCTGACTCCAGAACAATTCTTCTCAAGGTGCAAGAAGTATGGCACTGTCAGCTTTGATATGTATAGACCACTAAAAAAGAAGACAAGAGAAGAGCGGGAGTCCATTTAAATTAATGCAATTTGAACTAGTGACAGTAAAAATCGAGGGGTTAAGCATCTGGGCTACTTAGCTTGGTAGCCAAGTCCCTAAATCCATGTGGTCTGCAGCTTCAAAGCTAGTTCAGTCAGAATAGCAGAACAGGAACCCATCTGAATACAGACTGTTGTAAATGCAGAACATATTTGGACCTTCAATATTAGGCTGGAATACACTATCTAATGGAAAAAATAATCTATCATTTGCTGTCAAAATTAAGGGACAAGCATGCAGCTGGAAATAAAGAGCAACATTACCTGGCGACCTAAGCTAAGCTTGTTTTGGTTGAAATTGCAGTAATAAAAATGTCGCAGGTGAGGGAGATAAAATTATTGTCCACACTTTGGAACAGAATCTCTTCAATCAAAAATCAAGACATCTGTTCTATTACTGCTATTTCCATCTTTGAACCATGCTGTCCCTTTATAAATCAGCCAGAGCAGAAAAAAACCAGCAACATATTTTATTCCTTCTTTGTCAGAATCTGTTAGTTTTATGACTGTGTCAAATCCTGCCATTTAGTATCTGGGTTTTTAATATATATTTAGTACACGAATTTGATGCTTTTGTGTGAAACTGTTTTCATTTTCTGCTGTCTAGTATAATATCTGGAGTCATGCTTCAGTTGTTGTGAATGAAGATATACTGGGGAATGCTCAAATAAGGAAAAGCTGTCATTGCAGTGACAAATCTAATGTGTGAAACAATCTTCTCCCTGTAAAAATAAAGATTTATGTAGATATAATATCTTTAATTACAGCAATTAAATTGAAAGCTATTTCAGGACAGATGCTATCCAAAGAACAGCTCTCTCATTTCATGAGGAAGATCATAATTTTCTTTTAAAATAATCTTTTTCTTTTTTAATTTTTGTCTCAAATACACATGAATATGCACAGTCTGGGTCATATTCACACAGATTAAGTTTTTCCTAATTTTCTCTGTCTTATTAAAAAGAAAACCGGATGTTTCTGCTTATAGGTTTGCAACATTTTAGCCAAACCATGAAGAAACATAAAAAGAGAGGTGACCAGTATCAAGGTTGTCTAAAGAATGCCCAAAGAACTGGTAAGTAGTTCTGGGTTTAGCTCAGTGGAAGTCTATCAATTAATTCCTTTGGGGTCTAGAATGAATTTATGGGAACAATTCATTTACACCATAAACAAACCTGCCTGTCGGAGGAATTACCATTATTCTTTAGTGACTTCCATAAGAAAGTATACAGATGAGTAGCAGTTTGAACATTCTCGTGACATAACAGTTGTGTGAGCTTTTTCTTTTTGAGATGACTAGTTAATTAAATTTAAATGGTTGGGTAGTATGTGCTGAACTATAGGAATACTTAATTGCAGAGCTGATCGAGACCTTCCATTTCAGAGCACAGACATCTGAAGTGGGCTGATCAGCAAGAGAACGCAACCACACTAAACGTTAGTTGATATTTCTAAGGAATTCATTTCTTTTCTGCAAAACGTGAGAGATTTTTGCCTGGGGAATATATTTAGCAAGGGAAATATACCAGAACAAAAATAGGCCTATCCACTGTAACCTATACTTTATCATCCACCAGCTCTGTCAGCCAATTTATTGACTCTTGTTTATAGAAGAGTTATCCCTCATAGAAGATTGTTTTTCCTCAAATGAGGAAAACCGCTTTTCAAGTGTTTGGCTCATCCTTGTGTTATATTTTCAGCATTTTTGTTTCCTTAAACTGTACATTTTAGCCTCCAGGTTGCACACATTTTCACGTGTTCAATAAACTAAAACAATCCAAGTTAGTACTCTTGGATTGCATCGTTTTGAGACCACAATGTTGTTACTGTGCCCCACCCTGGGAAATAATAGGGGTTTTGTACTTTTAGTGCAGAAACAGGCAACTGTGTTCACAAGAGAGCTACACTTACAATGGCCACTTAAGGCTTTCAAGCTGGGGTTACTGCTCTGCTGGGTCTGAACCTTTGGAATCAAAACATATTTAGCAGTGTCCAAATCTGATAGTGCAAAACAAAAACAGAAAAACAGTGTGCGCTGCACGCAGCCATGGTATGACTACAAAAATCTCAGAAGACAGTAGATATAAAAGAAATAAAAGAAAAAAATAAGAGGAAAAAATAATACCCTAAACAGGTTTTACTGGCCATTAAACTTGAGGTGAGCTGTTTAGACACACAGATTCTTGTGGGAGAGTGATATGCAGCTTCTCCACAGCATGTGGCTAGAGCTGCTAATAGATACCCAGTGCACCTTTAAAAAGCTTTGCAGTAATCACATGAGGATCCCTTACCTCCTGTCTCAGAAATTTTCTTCATCTCATGGTGCATTTTCTTCTGCTATATCTGTTTTAAAATCAAGCTACATTGTTTGTGTAAGTGGATTGATATTCTGTGTGTAGCATATGTGAAATACAGCACTGAGAACCTGAGGAATTATTTTAGCAACTTTGTGCAAGATAGCTGACAAAAAAAAATAATCATAATAAATCAATAGATTAAGATGTATAATAAATTTAGCCTTATATCTCAATAGGGAGAGAGTGATTCTAGTAGAACTAGTTAAGTGGCTCCATAGGGCTCATGGCAGATTTTCTTAAAGACTTCAGAGAGGAAAAGAGTCAGTTTAACAAGCACTACTGGAAAAATATGACTGCCTGCTAAAGCTCATTCCCTTCTGCTTACGCCTTGTTTGCTGGATACAGTTTTCTCCTCGTGCAGTAGAGTCAACAATCTTCCTACAGACCAAACGAAGAAAACCTGAAATATCAACAGGCCTCCCAGATAAAAAGCAGCAGGAGGTGGATTTATATGTTCTGCCTCTGGGCTGGGGACTGACTTACTTTCTTAAAGACCTACCCACCACTTGCAACAGTGCTGTGTGTGAGTGACTGGTACCATTCTGTGCCTTCCTGTCAGCTGTCACTACCGTCACTTTCCTTCTTCATTCTTCTTCCTACATGCGGCATAACACTTAAAATACAGAACTTTTACTACTCCTTAGGACAATTTCTGATTACTGACTTCCTTGCCTGACTCATTACTGCATCCTTCTATGCTGTGATCAACTTGATCTAAATTCACTGACTTTTGATAGAAAGAGAGAACATTTGGCAATATATTTTTACATCTAGATTTTCAAGTTGATATTGAGAGAAATTTTAAAAACAGGTAAAACCGCCAATTAAATATTTCAGGCTAGAAGGAGATAAAATATTCAAATGTAAAATCCTTCCCTTTTCTAGGCTCTTGACTATATTTGTTGATTTCCTCTATTATATGTATAAAGAAATAAGTATAAAAATTTGGGATACCTAATTTTAACGAGCAGCAACAGTAAACATTAAAGCCCAATGGCTTATTCGTCAGTCAGATCTTTTTTCATTGTAGTTGGAAGGAATTTTGTAACACCTGCAGTTTCATTTGCATTCTCACATCCTTTCTACATAAAGAGAAGGGAATGAGATTTGCCATCAAGTGCCTCACACTGGGACTGTTACACATTTAATATTTATGGCACTTTTATCCGCCTTAAAAAATATCTAAAAATGTCTTTCCAAACAAAAGCAAAAGGTACTTTGTAACGAAATAAAAAAGTAGTGCTAAAAGGTCTGTTTGGGACAGGTGATGTAAATCAGAATAGTTTCAGTAACTCCTACATTGCTTCTGAGCCAGGAAGGAGGTTTTTACTGGTTTGAGTAAAGAAGTCAAGTACTTGTAAAGCAGCTAACTTGAGCAGCAAGTTGAACAATTCCAGGTTTAAATGTGTTTGGGTAGTTCTTCTCCACCTACTATATGTGGCCTGAGGGAAGGGGATGAAAAGCCATAAGACAGAGTACAGCAAATAAAACCAATAAAAGAGGCAGTATCTGTAGAATCGTATTACTCACATGTTTGGAGATCTGTAAAGCCCATGAACCACTGCAGCAGCTGGAAAGCAGCATTAAGCTGAGGCAGAGAATGATGCCCTCTACAAAGAGGAGAATATGTTTTGATCGACAAGTTTATATGAAAAAAAAATTAGTTTTACTGCCATGGGTGCAGCGAAATTGTCCAGTCTTTGTCTTTTTCAGCTTTTATGAGAGAGCAATGCTATAAAATGTGTCATATGAAATCTTCATAAAAAACATCTTGACATTTTATTAAAAGCTCCAGATCTGGCTTCAAAAGGAAATGTAGTCTCCCCATTCACAAAAATTTCCTCCTGGTAGCACTTATTTTATATATACTCTTTGCCCTCTTACCAATTTTTTTATCAACTCTCCACTTTTTCTTTGGAAAAATACAGTCCATATGGTCAACATTTTATCCACAAACATCTTGAGAAGGAATAAAAATCTCTGTCAATATTTTTAATCAACACTTGACCACCATGCGTTTCTGCTCGGTCTCTAGCAGTCATGTTTGAAAACACCTGACTAGGAAAACCCTTGACAGGTTCAAGGGAGACAGGGAGGATAAGAGTAAAAAGTACTTTTTTACATCTGAATGAAAGGTACATTGAGATCTTCAAGTCTCTGTTTTCTTCCTCCTTCCTTTCTCCTATTCTTTTCCCATTTTTGGGAAAAATTATTTCAAAGCTAACAGACATTTTTCCTTTCACTGTCATAGTATTGTCCCTATGGCATTAAGGAAAATTGATGTCAGCTAAAAAAAAAAACACCTCACTCATTAAGAGGTGAAAGGAGACCTGCATGGTGCCAGGCTATACTGCATCTGTCTAGCATGAGGTTGCTGTACAATGCTCTGTAGCATCTGGCACTGGCCACTCTGAAAAAGGATGGTGGATTAGATGGATCATGGATGTAATTCACTTTGACAAGATCTATGTTCCTGTGACTCAAGAAACATAATCCAATTATTCAAAGGAGTGGGCACACCGCATATAAAAACACAGACTCTTGTGTTAAGTTTTCATCTGAAGCAATATAAATGCAGTATGTGTTGTATTTAAAGACTGTGTTGATGAGACATGTTTGTTCAAATCTTATTTAAACATTTCTTTTACGCATGAATTTGTATGTGTTTCTGTTAGGATTTTTGCTAAAGTGGTAGAATGGCTGAAATGTTACACCTGTCCTCCAGACATATATTGTAATGTTTGATGGCCCACAATTTTAATGACAAAGTTATATTAAAGAGGAAAACATAGAAGTAAAAATTAAACCTCTGCATTATCCTGATATTTTTAAAGAAATCTAGCCCTCTACACACCTAAGTACAGCAGAAAATCCTTGTTGTTAAGTTAGATGTAGAAAAAATCCTTTTGTTTCATGTCCTTCAGTTTTTCCTTTATATATATATATTTATTTTGTTTGGTGGCTTAATTTTTTATTTGTTGGGATTTTTTTTAATGTATGTATTTATTTAGGTTGCAGTCTGACCGTAGTTACTGCCTTAGTTAATGAAGAAAAATCTTTGACCATTGAGTGGATTCTCAGTGATCTAGCAAGACATGCAGCCCAATTACAGTTTTTCATGCAGTTTGGAAACAGGAGAGTGGGTGGATTCCTGCCTGACTGCAAACTGCAATGTCAGAGAAAGCAGTGAGAATCTCTGTTATCCTCAAACCTCAAGAAATATCCAACTAAATTATCGAATACAAATGGAGTGGACAAACAAGTTATTGGGAGAAGCTGGTACATGGTCAGGAAAAGGAAGAGGGAAGGATAACAAAAAATATGAGTGAATCCACTATTTTCCCTTAGAAAATGAAATTAATAGTGAAGCTGTTATACCATGGGTTATTAGATCATCAGCTAATTTAATCTTTGCAATATTTTTGAGCACTTCAACTCAGCTGTGAATTGGCCCTTGGCTTTAGTATCACTGGCTTTTTTTCTCATGCTCTGTGAATGATTTGTGATTTTAGAGGCATAGAGTGGCAGACACTTATAATTATGCCTGCATACAGCTCAAATTAATTTGTATATCTCTTTTCCACAAATTAAAAAGCTCTCTACACAGCAGTCATCCTGTTCTTCTGTGCTTTCCCATACACTGCTGCTCCAGTACTGCTTTCTCTGGGTCCGTTGAAACAAAGGGACTCATCTTCTACATCATCAAATCCCACCTTAAAGCTCACCTTTGTCAGAATGTTGGTAAGCTGGTAGCCAAGTAATAATGCTCATAACAAAGACTGATTTGAGACTTTATAGACATTTCAGCAGCAAAATATGCATGATTAAATACTGTGCTATCAAAAAGGGTATGCCAACTTGGAGTGGCATATTTCTCACTTCTGACATGTCCATTTCGTGGTTATTACAAGTAATCACAAATAGTTAGATAATAGCAGTACTGAGAGAAAAGGATTTACTGTTATTAAAAAGGCTCCACCATAAATTCCCCTCTGCACAGAAAATCAACAACTTGTTTCTGAATATCCTACATGAGCCATTTACCTAGCCAGGTATGCAGAGTTTATTATAGGCAATCTCTGGGTCACAAATATTTTGATTGCAGTCCCAGCAGTAATATCTAGTAATAGGGTGTTATACAAATTTTTTTCTAATGGATAACTGAGATGACAGGAATCAAAACTTGATCTCATGAACCACATTTCCTCTTGGAACATTCTGAACCCATTTTAAAGCACCCTTACATTGCAAAGCATGATGTAAGGTGCCTACCTAGCAAGCAGGCAGACCTAACACTGTAAGATCATAGTGGAGTATTTCCTTCACACTTTAGATTGTTACTGCTTTCAACAGACACTGGTATAAATCACTCAAAAAAGCATCCATAGCATTGACTGTTCACTGTCTACATTTTTAGGAATAACACACAATTGGTACTGTAGTAGCAGAAAGAGTTGAGCTACAACTGATCCGAGCATCTTTTGGAGACCTACACAAAGTCACCTAAACAAAACCAGTAATTCTACCTACAATGGCACCACCACAGTAATAACATGATCACTATTACAGTTCCTGGTGCCCCATCTGCTTGATGCCATTCTTATGTACAGAACAGCAAACTGGGATACAAGAATACAATTCTTAAGTGTCAGGAGAAAATAGTTGGAGTCTTCTATTAAATTTAAATCTAGTCTTCCTCAAAACCCTGGTACTTAGTGACTTTTCAAAGATACTGTTCATGCAAACTTTTCATGGATGTGCATCTCAAATTCATTTTCATTGATAAGGTTACACTGGTATACATTGGTCAGAAAAGGATCATTAGCTTTACAATAAAGATGTGAAAACTTGATTCATAAGAAACAAATCAAACATAATGCAATGAATTGGTCCCATTCTTTCTCCCCAGCCTCCTTTTGCAATTATCAGTTTAATCTGAACAAATTGACATCATACCTACTGGATGCTCATTTTCTAAGAAAGCCTTGGCTTAGGAAGTGATAACCCTACTTCATCCTACATGCTTCAGCCTCTATTCCTTTGCTTTTACTCCTGTGTATCTAACAGCAGAACTTATCTTCTTTCAGCCCTCAATCTCATATTATCTGTCCCTCACTACAAAAGTCAATTCTTTCTCGACAGACACCTTCCATCATTTTGTACTAATAGTTCTCTATTTATGACATATGACATAGGAGACACATGAATAACTGAAAATTTCAAGCATGGATTAAGTGTTCTGTAGACTTCCTGTAATCTATCCCCTTTTACTGGCAATAAATTATTTTGATTACATTATAACACTGATAACTTAACTTTCATCGAGATCAGTAAAAAATGCAGGTGTAACAGGAGACATGCTAGACAGAAAAGAAGTCTCCTGCCTATCTTCTATGCTCATATCCACAGGTTTCCATTAAAAAAGTTGTTTGTGAGGACCCTTCTCATCAGGTTCATGCAGGGAAGCATAGATAGAAATGCATGCCAACTAAGAGGTACGCATACACACCAGAGGCAATAGTGTCTGTTTAATATATTGATACATTAGATACACCTTAGATACATTATTAAAGGTACTTTAATCTAAAAACCTATATATGAACACAGTTTTCCTGGTTTAGTATTCTGGAAAAGTCTCTAAGAGAATCCAGTCACGAATAATCTTCATTTATTTGTTTTAAAACCTCATTCAGTTTTCAAATCTAACTGCTAGAGGTATTCAAGGAGACTAGTCCATTATATTTCAATATTATTATATTGTCATTATCCATTATCTTGTCATTGCTGCTTTGTTATTCAGATAATATTTATTATTCCTACTGAAGAGCATTGAACCTTCAAGACAAAGCTAATGTTATGTTTACAGTCTGAGTGCAGAAACAATGAAACATTTCCTAATGTAGTTTCCCCTTCCCTTTCACCATGATAAATAATTACACTGTGATAAATAATTACATCATGAAAAAAAGGCTCTTCAGACAACAGCAGGTTTTTTTGTTGTTGGAAAAGTTGTTTTCAATACATTACATGTACACAACCTCAACAATTCAAAGTCAGAGTTTTACTTCTCACCCAGATTTCTGCAAGCTCTGCGGGCAATATCTTTTGCAAGAGGCAACCTGTGCTACTCACAGCTGTATCTCAGGTGTGTAAAAAAACCAAGCTGGTAAGAAGTTCATTCAACAGGGAACTCATCACCAAGGGGGCAAAGGAAGTCAATATAGACACGTTACCCTTCTGAATGTGAGCTGTCCTTGATCTTGCACAACGCATGGGCCTTGTAATAAATCCTTCTGTTCACAGTTCTTATTCAGTTAATAACCACTCACACTTACAGAGCTCTAAAATGAACACCCATGGAGGCAGAAAGCAAAATGACTGGGAAGGAGAATTAAAACCCTAATTGTTACAGATTGGCACTACCCGGCACTAATAACTGAGCCTGTCACTTGGATAAGAAGGAAAAACTACAAAGCCATTTTCCTGCGTATAATTCATAATTACATGAATAAAAACGTAAACCAGGGAGACAATTCCCAGTAACTGCAGGGATCATCATGAGTTTATGGATTCTATGGGTTACTCTTTTGATTTCCTGTGCCTTTTCGCTTCCCCTTTTCCTTTCTAAAGAGCTGAGATAAAGGGGTTGTGAGAGAAAAGGAAAGCAATAGAATAAGTTAAAACAGTGTGACTGAATGAACTTGGCAGCAGTCCAGAAAAGCTGATATCAGAGTGGGGAGACAGGAGGCTCTGATGGCTGCAGGCTCTGGCGGCTAAGATGGGTCATCTATCAGCCGAACAAGACAGTTTTATTGGATGGCATATAAAGGGTTGACTGCCAAAATTTTGCGGGTGGGACAAGGAAATGTTTGTGGCACTAATGCTCTGTCATGTCTTCTGTTGGGCTCAGCACCAGCAGCAGAGGGCTGGGGGCAGTCGCCGGCCAGGCGTGACCTCCCCTGAGGCTGCGGTCAGACACACTCACTCAATTGTCAGCAGATGAACATGAAGAGCAGGAGTCCCATAAAGTCTTGTCTTTGGTGCAGTTCCATTATTAATGTTGGCAGTTAAACATCCATTTGGAGTAAAGACTAGTCCACCAAAAAGCCCTTGAGAAACCTGCTCCTATGTGCCTGGCTGTCACCTGACTGGTCAAGCAAGCCCAGACTGGGCTTTCAAAGTTCACCAAAGATTCAGTAACAAGCACCACAAGGAAAAGTGTGTCTGTCACAGAAATGTTTCAGCTTTCCCAAGCACAGACTTACTTAGGCACATGCAATTTTGCAAATTTGGAACTTGAAATAACTTTATGTATTGCCTTTTGTGCTTAACAAAACATGTCAGCTGAATACATTCCAGTTTTAGTTATCATGCTATATTAGCATTTTTCCTGTTGGAAAAATAAATATGGTTGCAGCAATGGCATTTTGCTGATATTTTTACAGTAATACCTACCAAAAAACTGTGTTGAACCACTATTATCCCATGGTGACCTAACTTTTGAGTAAGTAACAATTTTATTGATAGGAGGCACAATTTTCCCTGTTTACAGTACCTGTAAACCTACTAGCACTTCTCTGTCATACCAAATCTCAGATATATTTAGTTTTATAGGTTAGCTGCAAGGGAGCTAGCTCATTTATTATCTTTTCCTCCCAACTATGAAAGAAGGATCATTTTACTCCTTAAACTGTTTTCCTAAAAGTTTATTTGCAGCAACAATCAGTTGTTTCTATGCTATACAATTTCCATAGCAACAGTGCTTACCATGAGAAACAAAGCCCTAATTGATTGAACCATGTATGGTAACTTACAAGTGTTAAAGAAAGAAAGTAATCTGTTGCAAGCAATTTTCTGAACCAATAAATCACTTCTATAACTCCTTTTAATATTTTGGGGAAGAGCATTGGCACATTGGAAGTTTCCCTGGTTTCGACAGGAAACACAGCCAATGAGACAGAATGGTTTTCCACACACTTTAATTTACAAAATATTTAATTTTCAAAATGACTCCTTAGACAACATATGTACTAATATAATCAACTTTAAAAAAAAACAACAGTTTGTGGAAACTAGGATTACTTCTTGTTAATTACTAGTTTGGAAAGAAAGCAATATTAACATTAATTTCTCAGAGCAAAACTTCAGTCAGTCTCTGAAGGGATTCATGAAATTCACATTATGTCTATATCAATTCAAGCAGAAAAAAAGGACTTCTTATATCCCTAGACTTCTAATGTTCTTATTGGGCATCCCAGCTTTCAACTCCCAAAGTAGAGAGGAAAGTTAATATGTGAGCAGGATCACCACAGTGCGTGCTTTGTCCAGCTAGGAAATTAATTAACTAATTGCTTAGTAAATTTATTCATTTCTGGGAATATCAGAAGTAAAGAATTCATTTCCACTTTCTCAATAACTTTCATGGCAATTTTTCTTGCCTGAAGGTTCAGGGACTGCTTTTGCTCTTTATAAATGAGTAGGCTGGGCATTGGGGACTAAAGATGTAGCAGGAAGAATGTTGTTAATGTAGCCAGCTGAAAGTACAGTGCAACTGAATCTGTGATGTTGTGATCATATCTCCAATATTAAGTTGTCACAGTTTCCATCACTGAAATCAGCCAACTGATGATTTGTTTCCACATCTGCTGTTCAACCTATGTCTTAGTACCTTGCTTTGGGTTCCCAATGCATGAGCTCTGCCCTGTGCTGAGGTTTTTATGCTTCTCAGCAGTCTCTTTTTTTCCATTTCTTTGTTTTCCCCTTATCCCTGATACCAGCCACTAACTTGCTTTCAGCTGCAATCTCAGAGGAGAGGGACCAGCTGCTCCTTCCTCCATCAGTCCTCTGAGGTCCTCAAACCGGTGCCAGCAGATATAGGAAGAGACATGATGATCTCCTTCAGATGTCACGAGTTGCTCCTCTGGCCCCTCTGGGCCTGGGAGGAACAGACTGTTCCTGTATTACAAGAGGTGTGCAGAGGAGGATAGGGAACTTCTCATCCCAACGCATACCCCCACCAGGCAAAGGACATCTCCCCTAAACAAAGGTGACTCAGAAGGCATAACACATAGAAAAATACTGTACTGCATGCCGTACAACAGCAGCAGCAAATGAATTATATTAATTCACTCTTCAGATTAGAGTCACATTCAAATTCACGGTGAAATACTAGCAAAAGGAGCTTTTGGTTTTGATGACCTCCAGTGGAATCAAATATCTTAAAATAATTTGTTAGAGGGCAGAAGAGCCCCTTTTCCAAGCAGTCTGAAAGGCTATAATAAGGTTTGTGCAGTGTGCTTCCCACACAGCAAGACTGGGATACAGAGACTTAAGGTTTGGCACCCAAGAACCTTTCACACAGCCTCTCACAGTATTTGGTAGAAAAAACTACTCACTGTCTAGAAGAAAAGCAAACAGAACAAAATTTAAAGAAGCATTGGTTTTGATAGTTCAGATTTTAAAGCTGATTTTATGCACTCTTCTCTTTTATTCATGTTGAAAAAGTTGAATTATCTTGATGGATGTGCCTCCTGTTACAATCCTTACCTCTAGAGCAGGATTTGTCCCTTAAACACACATTTGTGAAAAAAAAAATCCAAATATATATATATATACACACACACCAAATACCCGTGAAAACTACATCCTAAAATCCACAGATATCCTCTATGGCAACCATTCACATCAGATCCATTTTATTTATTTTTTTTTCTAAACTGCTGCCACAACACATTTATTTTATGAGCAGGGATGTTTGATTTGTGTACGTTCAGCCAATGCCTAGGTCAATAGCAAACTGTTTTCTCCAGACTCTGACATTTGGATTTCAAAATACCAAGACATTCAAAATTCAGTATTAATCTTCACAAACATCTGTCAGGTAACCCTTTATCCTGGTGACATATCTATCTACCTTGTGGTAAGACTACCAGAGCACTCTATTCTCTCTTTTTGTTTTTAGAAATTACTCTGATGTTTCAGTGCATCTGCAAAAGGCAATTTGGCTTTACTAAAGGTGCCTCGTTCCCTTGCTCTATGTGTAACTCGCTGTGCTGCAAGGCTCTTGGTAGCTCCTTTTTCATTCTTGTACACCTGCCTGTGTTTGAATGGGGTTCTTGACCATGAAGGCATGATAAAGAGTGCAGAGACTGTCGTTTAGGGTGACATTGTTGATCTCTGACAGTCTTTTTCAGGGACAAGGTGAGGCTGGGTTTAGGCATAAAGGAAAGAGTGTGTAGGCTGCCAGGGAAGATGAGGACAAAGGGTGCAATATGTGTGGGGAGGACAGAGCTTCTGACTGCCCAGCCTCTGCAGCTCACTGAAAAAACAGCAGGACAGGCACAGGAACATCACTATACCAAGACCCTCCTGAGCAGCCCTTCTATGGAGGGCTCTGCTGCAGTCAGCTCATAGAAGTTTTCAGCACAAGGAATAGCTAAATATTAGAAAATGATTAGGCAAAGAGAGGAGAAGAATGAAACACACAGACAAAGCAGCTAAAATAATATTTGCTACATAATGTGAAAGAGTACTCCTCAGGCTTCTCTCCTTGTGAAGATCAGTAATGGAGCAAGAACAGGAAAGACATCAAAATACCTTCAACGTTGTTTTTTTTACCAAAATCTTCTCTTCCTCTTACCTACTGCACATTAAATGAGTTCCCTAAAGACTGAAGTGAAAAAGAATAAAGAGATAACTGCAGACAAGCAAGTGGGCAGAACTATTATTGATATTTCATAAGGGCAAATGGAGACTCAAGAGTAAAGATCCTTTGTTTATTGGTTTTCAGGGAAAGAAAAAACCTAATACTCTGAACCAGAACAAGCTTTATATTATTTTGTTCTGCTTTGAGCAATGCCACCTCACTGGCTCTGTGAAATTCTAGAGGTTTCATCTCAGGAAAAGTGCAATCATTATTTCTCCCAGGGCAGGTCTATACACACACAACCACACATGCACGTCTACATGTAGATCTTGTGTATCCACAGGTCCTACCAGAGTGCTGGTAACTGAACACATATAAAACCCTAGGGGTTTGCAACCTAAGTAGACAAGATAAAGGATTAAGAGGATGAGATCTCCCTTGGCAAATTCACACAGCTGAAAGTAAAGGGAAGCTAGAAGCTAAGTAGGAAGAAGTATCTTGTATCCTTGACCTGTTCTTACTCTCCTGTATTTCACTGAGCTTTAAAGACAGGATAAAGAATACATGGACCTTTGGTTTGATCTACTATCGCCATTCCCTTCAAGTGTTTTAATTCCACTTTTTGTCTCTGTTACTGAGACTGTGTCTGGCTCTTTACTGCTAAGTGATAAAAACTAACCAATTAGAAAATGCTGAAGCAGCCTGTCCTCTGTTAATGCTTTAGTTCAGGCAATTGTATTTGGAAATTTTGACCTCAACTGTTCATATTGGTAGATAGTTGGCTAGGATTCAGGTTGCCAGTGCATAAAAGGCAGTATGTTTTATTGGCCAGCTGACACACCAGAAGCAGAATCCACTGTGTGTGTTTACCTTCTAACATATCTCTTGCTGCTTTCCAGAGTTCAGCACACCCTTCAGCTGAATGTCAAAATCAGAATTAATACATGATCTGACGGTTGGTAGTAGCTGAGTTCTTAGTAGTAGCGGGAGAGTCAGGTTTTCTGGAATCAGTGTGGGCTGCCTGAAAGGACAAGAAGAAACAGCCTCAGGCCGTGTCAAGGAGGCTCGGGTTGGGCATAAGGAAGAATTTCTTTGGTGAAGGAGTTGTCAAGGATTGGAATTGTGGAAGAGTCACCATCTCTAGAAGTATTCAAGAAACTGGACGTGGCTCTTTGTGCTGTGGTCTAGTTTATCTGGTGGTGTTTGGTTAAAAGTTGGACTCAGTGATCTTGGAGATCTTTTCCAACCTTAATGATTCTGTGATTCTGAAGGCATCCTACCCACAAGTAACTGTTTCTTCACTTTGTAATTCACCTTCTTCCCTTCATTGTTGTGTGACTTAGCTGTTGTCTCACCCTTTAGTTTCTGCTAGAATTTCTTATCACAGGTTACAGATTTCAAATAACAAGTGACCTGAGAAGTGATAGCAAGATGTCAGCCTTCATAGTTCTTGTCCTCTGCTGCCTTGGATGGTGAGGAATGTTTTATCACAGATAACAGTAGAGCACTTCAGTTCACTCCAGATGCCATTTCTGCTCTGAACAGGTCCCACCATTTTTTCCTCATCCCACCCTACACTCCTTGTGGCTGGATGTGGCTGTGGCACATAATGCTTTTCATCTCAAACAACATTGTTTCAGAACAATAATAATACCACCTTCACACTGACAGAAACCCCTCTGTTAAGTCAAAGAGAATATAAGTAACTGTGGGGTTTGGTGTGAGTTTTTCATTTTTTTTTCCCAAAGATTTCTCATTGCTATTTTTTTCATTTGTTTTCCGGTGGAACTTACTGGGGATAAACTGAGATGTAAGGCATGGTCTGAGGGATGAAGTACTAGAGGCAAGGCAGTGAAACTATCTACTCCGTGCTAGGTGAGCACAATATTAGGACAATAGATTAAATAATTTGAGTGAGTCAAATAACCTTTCCTCATTTGCAAGAACAGCTTTGTTCCTGTGATTCAGTTGATTGCTCAGTAAAGATTGTGAAGCTCATTTGCTGTGGTTTTTTACACCAGAAATTAATAAATGAGGCCAGAGTGTTCTGAATCTACTTGGTGACCCACTGGTAAGCAATTTTAGGTACCTGCCTTGAATGAAGGCTTGCATGACTGAACTCTTTCAGCAACATGGTAAGAAATGATACATAAAGCCTCTCAAGAGTGTCAATCACGCCTTCAAACAGCTTGTTCCACAGATAGTTGTGTGTCCCTCAGCACCTCCATCTTCTCAAAAAAAACCTGTATAGCAAGACACTGCTGAAGCATAGAGCTGACTTCTGCTGAGAGGTGGAGAGAAGGTTGTTGTTTTGTTTTGGTTTATTTTATATATGAAACATGACTGCAAACAGGGAGAAAATGCACATATTAAAATCAATATATGAATCCAGTATGACTTATCCGAACAATATAAAAAAATTAGAAGGAAGAAAGCGTTTCAAAGAAGATGTCCCATCTTCGCTGTCTTCTCAGAACAGAAAAAATGACAAAACTTTTGGAAGCATGTCTTTTTTAGCCAGTTTTACCTAGAGATTTAACCTACCATACATTTCCTAAGACCCCTGGCATCCTGAGTATTCAATCTATGGTGTCACTGCCATCTGGCCTATATGTGCAGGTGGCCCTCACAAGGAAAGAAAGGAATGTGGGAGGTACAGACAGGTGCCCATGCAGGTCTTTCCCTTGTACAGCAGTCCTGAATCTCTCCCCTCATTAGATGCAGCTATTTTTAGAGGACTATGATGAAGAGAAGGGATTTGACCATGTCTGAGGAGGTTTGACAAGCTGTAATTGCTTTCTAATCTCTTAACAATACATGCTTGAAATTATGCATAGGCTTAAGTGATTCTCTGAACTTGGGCTACAGTGGAAAATCAAGCAAATGATTTGGAAGGATGTCTTCATAGATGAGGATATTTAATATGTAAGGTTAGAATAATCAGGCAGTGATAGATGCCTCAAGTTCTAGTGCACATTTATCTCTGTTTCTCACTGTTTCCCATTTAAATTTTAAAAAAATATTTTTATAGTTTCAGGGTTCTTTTGCCCTAGACAGCTTCTCCTGTAAGTGATACCAGAAAACCCTACCACAACATGCATATTCTACAGTGATACAAATCTTTTGTTTTCCTTTCTCTGGGTTACCAGAATGGTCTTTTATTTTCAGTAATGCTGTAGGCTCTTTCAGATGATGATAATGTAAATGGATATATACCCTGAAAGGATAAATAAGGGTACTGACACATAGCAGCTGATTGACAGGAACTGTTTAAGCGCTGTCATATGGTTGGCATGTCACCTAGTGATCAAATTCTTCTCCTGCCAGTAAAAATTACATTGATGCCTCATGTGGACTTTAGCCTCTCTGTGGCTCCATTCACAGAATTTACTATGAATACCATACGTTTAAAGAGATTGAACAAAGAAGTCTCCTGTGCCTGGTTGGCTCCTGCTCCATATTTGTGTCAGCTCTGCCTGAAGAATGATGCACACCTCTACTGGTCCACAGACACATTCAGCAATTTATATGGAAACATGCAAAGAGTCAGGCCAGTTGGGCATATCATAGCAGTACATAGGTCCTTCCAAATCTTTTATTGGCACAGGATACTCAGAAGATACCCTTTTAGAGACAATTTTTATAATTTAAAGCCATGACTAAATACATAACCATGTCATTATGTAATCAAGGCATTAGTCTGCTGAAGGTATTTAGAGAAACTTCTGTACAGTGTCATCACAGCTCATCATCAACCTGGAAGTTCAAGGAAGAAGCAACTGCAATTTCATCTCTGTTAAAACAGCTTTCTAGAACTCAATTTATTACAAATGCAACTATGATTATTTTGAATTTACTGAACTGTAGGAATATAGAATGGTCTGGCTTGGAAGGGACCTTAAAGATCATCTACTTCTAATTCCCTTGCCATGGGCAGGGACATTTTCCACCACACCAGGTTGCTCAAAGTCCCATCCAATTTGGTCCTGAACACTTCCAGAAATGGGGCATCCATGATCACTCTGGTCTATATGTTCCACTGTCTTACCATCCTCATAGTAAAGACTTTCTTCCTAAAATCTAAACCTACTCTCTTTCAGTTTAAAGCTATTACCTTTTGTCTATTCTTTCTTGGACCAAAACCACGCCTTTTTCGGAAGGATACTAAGTAGATGTTTTGCCTAAAATAATCCACACTCATAAAAGGCTGATTTAAAACTGGCTTCCTGATCATGACAAATATTTAAATGCCAAGTGCATACGCCATCAGTCCAGGTCATCACTTCTTTCATTCAATATTGTCACATTCTGTACTACAAGATACCCTGTGAGTTGAAAAAGCTGGAGCCCTAAATGCAAGCTGTGCACAGCTGCAGGCCAGTGCAGAAGGAAGGTGCCACCAGCAAGAAGCAAGGAGAATTCCTGCTCCAAGGAGAGCGTGCACACCAGCATGGACTTGGTATGCCAGACTTGGGGAGTTGTACCCTCCCCTCCTTTTGGTGCTCAAATTATTTGTCAGAGGTGTGTCAGAGCCCAACAGTCTCTGTGGAAGGGAGTGAAAAACAGCAGCTAGACAAGAGACAGAGAGGCATTTGTGCATGGCATGAGGCAGTGGAGGGCTGGTAGGGCTTGAAGACAGATTGGCTGTTGCATAGGCAGTTCCCATTCCTAAATCACTGGCATTGAGGCAAGAGAGATGGAAAGCCAGTACCACACAAGACAAAAAGGCAGGGCTGTGGAAGGCAGCATTCTGAAGGCATTGATGGAAAGATGGATGTGGTGGCTCTGCTTTGCATATTGGAAAAAGAAGGCAGCATTGATCAGCATACACAATGTCTGGAGATCTGAGTTTTGATGACAACAAAGGAAAAAAACAGTATAGGAGAGAAAGGCATAAAGAATTTTAGCAATGGAAAGTAAGGCATCAGAATGTACAGCACAGAGCAGAGGCAGATTTAGCAGACAGCAGACTGCAGAACTGACATTTTATTACTGTCTATTTTTGCTCACTGTGGAAATGCAATATAGTAATCAGCTAATTCGTAATCTTGTCTGCTTATTAACTTTCCATCTAATTACATGATACAAAACTTGAAATTAACAGAACATTTATGTATTACAGATTTGTTTATTCAAGGTTCCCTACAGCAAGCCGCAAAGGAATTATTCAAAAATTTGAAGTGAAACATTGATTAAGAAATCCTTAGGAAATAAAGTCATTACTCAATGGAACAAAATCCACTTCAGGGAAGCTCTGAAGATCTGGCAGTCATCAGATTTGTTAAAATCTGACTTAAATTCAATAAAGTTTTCATGAAATGAACGCACCTGTTCTGGAGTAGCTGAATGCTCACAGGGAACCTTGAAAAACATACAGCTTAGAAGAAGTTCTGCCAAATGGCCTATATTTTATCTTTCTTCCATTTTGACACATTGATATAAAAAGCACCATCTTTGCTTCTCAGAAGTTCATCTGTCTCTTCTCATGATGATTACCCAGATGAAGTCATACTTGTCAGGATGACAGTCATTTTACTAGAACTACATTTGATGCTGCAAACAACAGAGAATTAGTCACAGATGCTGATGGACCCTTAAGAAGCCAAGTGTTTTCATGGAGAGGCTCCCCTGTGATGAAACCATGACAATAAAAGATCCAACACTACTGGCACGCAGAATGATAATGACATAAAGAAGAGTACTTTGTGACGTTTTCCTGGAGGCATCCATTTTCCATTCTGTACGTCATACAGGGTTCAAAAATAGACTAGTGTGCTTTTGAAAAGAATACGCAAGAAAATAGCAGAGAATACATTGCTAGGAAAAATCTACTTATAAAATCCTGCTTGTGATACAGTGCTTCAGCATATTAAATAGATGGGAAATAAATAATAGAGGAAAATGAATAGTAAAATAGTATTTTTTCAGATAAAAGCATGCATAATTTGAACAAAGAACAGAAAAATTCTGATCTGTTCTTTCAAAATGTGTTAACATCTGCCCTGGTCTTAACAAAAGGTATAGAATGATATTAAAAAACTTGGACACCTGCCTCTTAGAATGACAACCTTTGGTAGTCAGCATCTTGGCATTAGCATCTTGGTATCCCTCCCCATCCCAGCTATTTGAGGAAGAATTCCTTTCTTACCATGTAGGCTACCAGCCCTTTGCCAATCGCTTTCCATTTTATATGAGTCTTCCCCCACTTCAGAAACCAAGTGCAAAGCAAGTCTAGCCCACCAAACTAGGCAGCCTGTGAACACAGCCTGGTCCTCATTGCACACAAGTATCTTCTGCTTTCCTGGAAAAACAGCTGAGCAGTCTTCAAAAGAGAGGATTTCCTCTGCTTTAGCCATGAGTATTTGACTTCCTCAACGTCCTCTTCCCCTGCCCAAGCCTAACACTGCAGGCTTTCTCAGCACAACCAGCCTGATACCAGGGCTCTTTCTTACTGCTGGGGTGATTTGTAACCCTGTGGTGTCAGGAATCCTGCCCCTTCAAAATATCACTCCTAATTACCTCTCTTCTCATCTAGTTCTACTTGAAGAAAAATTTTGTTCTGAAATACATTACTCACAGGAATAAAAGTCACACGATCAGGCCAAAGCCACATGATCAGCAAAAAAGTGAGAAGTTTTGCACAGCATCAGGGTTGCAGTCCTTCTCAGAAATAATAATAGCTACTTTACAAAGAAATAGATGCTCTCCTTCCCTAGTTGAGGCAGTAGATAAGCTCTATTGAAGTCAAAGCAGTAAATGTGCTTTGAAATTTTGAGAAGTACTTTTGCAGCAATTTTCACAAATTGATCTCCTTTGCTCAAGCACTGCAGAGTGTTGAGATCATTGCTGTTGAGCAGAAAGAGTTAAGTGTAGCCGCACTACAGAGGCCTCATTGTATGCTGACAATGATGTCTTGACTTCAGTGCTCTCTTCAGACTGTGGACAAATACTGAGTTGTCTGCCTGTCTGCTCTCTGCTGAAAGTTCTTCTGAGGTTTGCAAATACAAAGGATCTAAACCACTCCAAGCAAAATCACCATTGACTTTCACAGGCATAAGAGAAACCTTTATAAAAAGACCATATTAGAAGATACAAAAAAACCCTCTATTAAATATCACCCACATTCTTGAAAGCTATACCATTATTCCATAATCCAAATATGTTTAACAACAGGAGTAAGAACTATCTCATCTTACAAAACAGCTCCCCTCTTCAGTTTTTGAAGTGCAGAGCTAAGTACCAAGTGGTATCTCTGATGATAAATGACAAACCGAATCTGAATTTTGATCAGCAGGATGCACTGATTTTACAACTACAGGCCTCTTTTGAACTCACTGGTTCATCTGAACAGGTAGACATCATCCATTAGGAACTAAAATTAGACCAGCACTTTCATGTACGGCATGAAATATAGAGATTGTTTCACCACTGCGGATGGGTGGGACCATCAGCACACTGATCAAATTATCCCAAATTGGCAGTCTTTATTAAATAGCTCCTAAACTCAGTCTGATACAGAAGAGATCTCTTCCTTCAATGAATATGCTGCAAAGTACTCCTGCCACATGCCCTGCTGACCCAAATGAAGTCAGGGATTTCCACACTCCCAATTCAGTGCAGCTACTAGGTGGCATATAAAAGTCAGCTCTCTTGGCTTGGAGTCATGCCTGTGATGTGGAAATCCCAGCCCATCCAGGGAAACTTCAGTGCTGCGCCTCTTCATCCCTTTATGTGGCAAGCCTGAGAGGCCTCAAATTTGGCACATTACCCAACAAGGACAGTGCTTATCACACCATTTTAAGTTTCTGTACATGAAAGAACAAAATCTGTTCCTCATGTAAATGTGGTAATAAACAGCTTTTAAGTATATCCAGGATGACTGGCAAACGATAGAAATGAGTTTCTATAACTGCTCACTCATGCTGTAACTGACTTTATTTTACTGCTAGCTTTACTTTACTACTACCCTTTCTTTCTATAGTAGAAAAATCTCACTCTGAATTTTAGTTATCCCACTATCACCACTAGCAACAGGAGCATATTTGGTCTGGTAATTCATTTCTGAAGTTGCTATGGGATAGTCATAACAGGGATTTGTAAAACTACTGTTTTGCCTGACCATGCTTTAACAGAAATCAATTGTTCTTCTGATAGAAGAGGCCTCAGAGGAAAAAATAATGCAAGATCTCAAATGGATCCTTGTTAGTTTTTCTGCCTCTGTATCTTTAAGAGATCACAGGAAAAATATAAATTCAGTTTAAAGAAGGAGGAGGCCCACTCAAGTCACCTATAGGTTCTTATGTTTTCACCCTATTCATCCCACAGGAAAAGGGACACCACTGAATAATTCTTTAACCTGTCCTGACAGTATGGGGGGCAACTCAAAGAACTAAAATTTCACTGTGCCAATAGATTGTGAGCACAAGGAAGGTTTATAACGAAATTTTTAACGCATTTTTGATACATCAAAGTCTGCTTTTGCTTCTGGCAGTTGGATCTTGTAAGAAAGTAGAAATTACAAGCTGTGAAAGATATTAGGAAGGAGCAGGGGCAACAAGGGGGAGTGAGGTAGAACTTCCCATGTAGTGAGAGAGGGTGAACCTGAGGATCATCTCAGCTGAATTAAATCACACCAGCAGATGTACTCATACCTGCTGCCAGCTCCACTGAGAAGATGCAGACATAAAAGATAAACTCAAATTACCTTTTATCAGGTTATGTTGCAAAGTTGAGAGGTGGCATTAGGATGATTGGAGGCTTCTCAGAGCACCACAACCCAGTGATAAAGTAGAACATTGCAAATGCAGCAAGCAGAATCGTTCTCTCATCTGAATCTAATGAATTCACTAATCACGTCGCTGTAATTTTCTTTCAAGATATTGGTAGAATAAGTGGGTACCACGGGAGCCAGTACTGCTTGTGGAATACAGAACTTCTGCTGTTTGTTTATTGGTGTGCGTGGGAAAGTGGTTTCCCTGGATGTACTTATATGCTGGCTTTAAATACTTATATTTACTTGGGGACTCTAAATACTGTTATAAGTGGTAAATTGTCATTAGGTCATCTTCCTGATGCATCCCAGATTAAAGTTAATGCCCTTCAGGTGGGTGCTATTAAATTAGCCTACCACCGCCTGACAGGTATCCTCTAATCAAAACTGTATTGTCTTCCCTGTTTAGATCAACTTTAGTTCCTTCTGGGTAGAAAGATAATCCCATGAGTAGTCCAAATGTTTTCAGATGTGTGGGGTTGTGCAGGCCAGAAACAAGCAGGAAATTACTTGTTCCCCTTAATTATAACTACAATTTGTATTTGGGTAGGACTTTCATTAGGTGGTAAAACTTTGTACTTTGCACTTTTTGTTTGCAGCATACACAAAATTTAAATTGCTAATTTGGTGCTGCAACACAGCAAGTGATGTCAATTTTCTAGGTCTTTTGGGGGTTAAAAGCCTTCTTAGGGGTATCAACAATTTTCTTCACAAGATGGTTAAATTTCCTCCAATGCCCAAAAAAGTGGCTGCTCAAGAACGCCAGGGTGATTTAGGACTGGTTAAACAGGAACTCAGAGTGAGAGATATTGCACTTACAATTTACCACAGTGAAAACTGGATTGGTTCGTGTCTTGGGTTGCAATATATAACCAAAACTTGTATTCTGTTTGCCATCTGTTGATACTGGCTGAGGAAGTGTTTTTCTTTATCTCTTGTATAACCCATTCCTCATAACTCCAGGGGAGAGGGGGTGGGTGCCTACTGTTAATGGGCCAGCTGTTAAAACCAGGTGGAGCAATGTTCCTTATCTCTTCCATGACCCATCCTCCCTCCAGGAGGATATCTTCTGTTAATGGGCCGTTAAGGCTCAGCACATGACTGGTAACATTACATCATCCCATTGTAAGATGTTCCACGCAGCAGGAGGAGCCAAGCATTCCTACCTGCATAAAAACTGCAATTCAGAACACCAAGGCAGCCTGTTTTCCACTGGGTTCCTAGAGGATGACTGAACCCATCTCACCACCACTGGACCCTTCTACAGGATTATCTCTACTCCAACAGAATTGTATCTGTTACTCCAGAAGGATTTATTTGGACTGCTTCCAACAGGGTGTCAGGTCGTGTTTCTGACTCTGTCAGGGTTTCTAGGATTTTTGTTTGTTTACTTGCTTGTTTTTTTGTACTCTACATTTGTATTTTTAATATTCCTAGTAAAGAGCTGTTATTCCTATTCCCATATCTTTGCCTGAAAACCCCTAATTGCAAAATTATAATAATTTGGAGGGAGGGGGTTTACATTCTCCATTCCAAGGGAAGCTCTAGCTTTTCCTGGCAGATACCTGTCTTTCCAAACCAAGAAAGTTAGGGAAAAAAGCAGCTGGGCACAGGTTCGTTTTTAATTTTTTTTTGAATGAGGTTCTGACATTTCTTTGTATTAGAAGACACTGAAATGCTGAAGTGCACTTTCTTTGCAACCCATTTTGCATGTGATGGGGCCCAAGAGTTTTTAAAGAATAAAGGAGTGTCTGTACTTCCATTTCTGTTTGTGGGCAACAATAGTTTCTTGCCTCTGTATTGTAGACGTATTTACCAAGTACTGTCAAAGACAAATTGCATTTTATTATATGAGGTTATATATATATTTATTATATGAGGAATATGGTATTCTCTCATCTGTAGTAAGCAGACAAATATTCTGATTTGTTTTCACAGAATTGTCTAACCTAGGCAAGTCACATAGGAGTATTGAAATATGAGAAATTTTTCAGGCAAAAGAAACAAGCATGTTGACAGTTAGTTGACAGATGTCAGTTTTAAACAAGATTATCACATATTATCCCGAGAGTGAAATTATTACAGAGAGAGCATTCAGAATAGAGATGAGTTCTCTAAAGAAAAAAGAGTTGGAAGCAGCTGAAATGGAATGGAGGTTCCATGCAGATAATATAACCAGTCTTCCAACCTTTGAAACAAACCTGACATATGACTCCAGAATAACATTAATAAAACCACCTAATATGTCTTCTTTGGTCAAACCCTTTCCTCCCAAAGCATACATGAAAATAAAAGAGATTTCATTATTCTTTGAGCTGACACTAAGATTTCATAGCATCCATGCAAAAGTGAATCTCCAACTATATTGGAAAATTGGTATTTTAGGTTTTTTTTAATACGTATCTACTTGCATACACATATCCCTACAACTGTTGAGAGTCCAAGTGTGTGTATGAACATGCCTAAAGCAGATTGATGAAGACTTTTGACCTGTCAAGTGCGTCGTGGATGACAACCAATCTTCAATACAAAGTGTTAATTTGCTAGACATTATTCCTGAAAATTTATTCTAACTCAGAGAAAATATTTTAGTTAACTGAAACTGGAGGTTATTTTCATATAATTTATTAGGATCTATTCCCTTACTAAGTTTTGCTTGATACAACCCATCAAACTTTGCCGTGTTGCAGCTTGGTAACCCTTACCACTAAGCTACTTCTCTTGTTGTTTTATTAGAGTGATTAATAACAAAGTGACATGGTTTATAAAACACCAGAAAATGATCTTCAGACAACCTGAAACTAAAGCATCGTTTCTCTTCACCATTCCCAAACACATAAGCAGGTAAAGAAAACAATTAATAATAGAAGTAATGAATGCTCAAAATAGCTTTTCCAAGTCAAATGAAAATGGAACATATTGCAGGAGTACTGCACGAGATCACCCCATTTTTCCTATCGCTAGACGACACAGCCCTTAGGTGAAAACACTGAGAAGCTTGGATTAAGCTTAATAGGTAGCCCTATTAAGGCCTGCAGTAGGTTTTTACGTTGGGATTTCTGAAGTGAGATCTGTGGCACTGTTACTATGCAGAAGAGATTTTGCAAACTGAGGCAGGCTTCTTCCAAGCAGCATCCTAGTACTGTCCAGATTGCTGGCCTTCTCCTTCTATGAATTTTTAGAATCTAGCATAGAGAAAAGACAAGCTGTTGATGGTATATTTGGAAATCTCTTTGACTGAAAGCATAGACTTTTCCCCTTTCTTATTCCCCATTCAGATGGTTGGTAACAGGGAAATAGCTGTCTCATTTCTTCAAGGTCCCTCAGAAACTGGTCCAGCATGAAACAAAAGTGAATGGCCCCATTATGCTAAGGGATCATAATTTTAAAAATACCGGGGATGCTTTTCTTATCCAGTAATTGCAAATTCAATTTTAGTACACTGAATGTCAACAGGCTTCGAGGAGCAAGCACTTTGCAAGCTGGAGTTTGCCAAGTTCAAGACAATCACAAGTGCTCTTTATTTCTCTGGTCACACAATAATATTAGACTTCATTAAAGAGGGAGGATTGCTTTGCAGAAACTGAGCCCCAGACATAGCATCCACTTACAAATATACAGAGAAACTAAACTTGCAAACTACTGTGGCAGAGTTTAATCTGCCACCAAATACAGAAAACCTGGTATTCTCATTTAATATGGCCTTCCTATTGTGCTGTTTAGAGGATGTCAAACACAGAGAGAAAGAATAAAATTAGTAACAAAAAGAGGGATTGTTAAATCAGAATTTGTAATAACACTGTGTTTATAGGCTCTAATGCATAGGTCACAGAATTATTTGGGTTGAAGAGACCTTAACGACCATCCAGTTCCAAGCCCCCTGCCACAGGCAGGAGCACCTTCCACTATGCCAGGTTGCTCAAAACCCCATCCAACTTGTCCTTGAATATCTCCAGGGATGGGACATCCACAACTTCTCTGGGGAACCCATTCCAGGGCCTCACCACCCTCACAGTAAAGATTTTCCTCCTAAGATCTGATCCAAAGCTACCCACTGTCAGTGTAAAGAATTCTTCTCTGTCCTGTCCCTACGTGTCCTTGTAAAAAGCCCCCCTCCAAATCTCGCAGGCCCCCTTTAGGCACTGAAAGGTGCTCCAAGGTCTTCCCAGAGCTCTCTCTTCTCCATGCTGAACAACCCCAGTTCTCTCCACCTCTCTTCACAGGAGAGGTGCTCTAGCCCTCTGATCATCTTCATGGCCCTGCTTTGGACTCAACAGAGCAAGTCAACCTCCTTCTTGTGTTGGGGGTCCGAGAGATCAAGGCCTGTATTTTACTGTTAAAAGAATAGTATTAACTTTAATTTCATTTTGCAAAGGACTGAACCTTTTCACCTTAACATCTTAGGGTGAAAGTCCACCTCAGAGTAGCTGAAATGCTGCTATGAAATCCCACTGGTATCAAGCACACCAAGACTCTCTGGCAGAATTGAAATGGAAACAAACATGGTGAAGAAAGCTCACAGCCCTATGCTGCACCTGAGGTGTGCTGTCACCCTTAATGCTCACCAAGAGCCGTGCTTGCCCCACCAGAGACATAAATACACCCACTGCACTCATATTTCTAAATGTGCCTATTAACTTATGTGTAAAGCCCCCAGTCATGTTCAATCCATTTCCCCTTCCCCCCATCTTAATTCTGAATATGGAACAATATTTCATGCCTTTTACTTTAAGTGACAAACTTGCCATTAATTTATAAAGAAATTTTGGGTCCACTGATTTTAGTGAAAGCAAAACAATGCACCTGGAATGGAGAAAACATCTAGACTAAAGATGATTAACTATTCATATTTGTCTCTGCCTTTTGAATAGACATTCTCTCTCCCAAGAGATCAGGGATCAAGCTCTACTTAGATATTTCATCCTTGCCTTTGGCATTAAAACCCTACCCCCTTCAAGCACTGTCTTAGTAATGCTCTTTCTATTTTAAGGAATAAAAATAACAATGAAATGAATGATTAGACATGTTATATATGGCATTCAGTGATGGGAAAGAATGAGATGGTAAAAAAGCTGCATTTTATTTATAATGCTTCCTTATGCTTACTTTTTTGTTCCAAGAATAAGATGCTCTCTTTTACATTCTGATTGTGCTTTGTGGCAATCATTATTCAGGGAATGAAGCATTTTAATGACTTTAAAATTAATTTAGTAGTCTCAGCCTAGCTCCCAGTGAACACGTGTCCACAAAAAAAAAAAAAAAAAANNAAAAAAAAAAAAAAAAAGCCCACTAATTGGCAGTCTCATTGGCATTCACAGCACAGAAGCCAGGAACTCCATAGACTTTAAAGGCAGAAGTGACCATTGTGATCATCTAGTCTGACAGGTCATGGGACTTCCCTGAATTAATTACTCCTTCAAATCTCAATAGCTGTGATATACCTCAAGCCTGTTTTTTACTAAAACATCCAATGCCAATTTTCAGGTTTCAAGTAATGGAAAATCCACTACAATTCTCATTTAGGTTATTCTACAGACTGATTGTGCTCCCTGTTAAAAAGAAAAAAGAAAAAAAAAGATAATTAAAAAGAAAACCAACAACAAATATCAGTTTTCCTTTGAATTTTTGTACTATAAACTTTAAAGTTGGTGAACATCTTACACCTTACATCTTACACTTTGCTAAAGTGAAGTGTCCTACTTGCAAATTATTAGGGTAATACAAACATCAGAACTGGAGGATGTTTTGTTTTAACACTGTTGTTGAGTTGTTGGGTCGTTTGTCCAGGAAATTGGAAATCTATATTCAGAGCATTCCTAAATCTCACAGTACCCATTTCCCACAATGTCCCAACTGCTAGGCTAACCAATTGCTGGAAACTGAGACTGGACTCTGGAATACTGAGCAGCCTTCTTCCTGAAGACGGGTCATTTTGTTGGTCAAGAACACAGTGCTTCTGAGGGTGAAAAGAACACACGGGGAAGTTTTGCATTTAGCCTGAAGTGTGAGGCCCTTAGTTCAGAGAGAGTATGTTATACTACAGTATATAGCATATACATTATATAGTATTAAACTTAATATTTGAATGGTGGAAGAACTCGAAGAAGAGATTCAAACTCTGCACAGTCCTTTCCTTCCCCATCGTCTTTGCCTGCAGAGTGCCATGGTATTTTTTGGTTATGATTCAGTCTATCTTCTTTATAATTTCACCCCTGTATTTCCTGTGCCATACCTATTTACCCAGTAGTACTCACTGGATTTTATCTTACGGATCTAGTAGTCCAATATATTGCATCACCAATTGCTTTTTTTGTTAAATTGTTAATATTAGGTTGCTAACTCTTCAGAGTTAGAATACAACCAGCTAACTACTGGCACTTTGATATTGGAAAGCAGTTCCATCTTTTCAAGGGACGTAATTAGACACAGCTAGCACTGTATGTGCCAGCAATAGAATAACTGGTTTTTCCAACAGATTGAGTTAATAGGGATTCACCCTAATTAAAAGCTTGAAGTTTTAATGAAAATATAAAGCCTTTCTTGGGAAAGATCTCTGCTTTGATTTGCATTCAAGTCACAGTGGCAGCACAGTTCTTAAGAGACCACCAGCAGAAGTGAGGCTGTTCAACACTCCAGGAGCCCTCAAGAGGACCAAGGTATGAAGCTTATAATAAGAAGGAATAGTAGTGGGTCAAGGTCTCCCATGAACACATGGTGCATTTGTGCTCTAATTAAAGCACTGCTGTTTCTTTATTTTTTTGGTTGTTAGGGTTTATGTGTACCTGCAATATGTTAGGATAGAAACCCTGACCTCTAGTGCTGTTTAGGGAAGTTTAGTCTAAGTAGACTAAACAATATTTTATTCTATTTGCTCAACTGAAATTTAGGAGATTTGTTAATGTTTTGTTTGGGTTTTTTTTATGCATAAGATCCTCTTCCCTACAACTTTGAAGAGAAGAAAAAGAACACTTAACAGCTGGTTACTAACGCACAAAGTTCCTTGATGTTAAGAAACTCTTTTTAATAGGTGCTTTAATTATTTAATAGCTTGGAATAGTTATAACCCTTTGGTTGCAGTTATGATTACTGACAACTAGAATATATGCTCTGGCAGAGTAAGTCCCTCTCCAGAAAATAAAGCCTCTGCCTCTGATGCTACACAACACTCCACTTAATTACATTATCCTTCATTTAGATGGTGATTCTATTGTAACACCTAACAAGGAAAAGATATTGCACAGTAATGGTGAGTGGCTAGGACAGCTTCTTGATCAAGGCATTTATTGAATTACACATACTGAGGGTGCAACTGGAGAGTGAAAACTGATGCTTTCACTAGGTGATGAAATTCTGCTCTGTAATGTCTTAATACAGACTGTATCCAAGTAAAGATTAAAAGAAGAAATAAAGAGCATAATAGATTACATGCACTGTGACATTTCTACCCTGATACTTTTATTCATAACAATATTATCTCTCTTATTATCTTTATGACACTTTAGGATCACTTAGTTGGCCCAGCTACAGATCTTCCAGTTGTCCCAATTAAGTGAAATCTTCAGTACAACAGATATTAAGTGGAGCTATTAAAATCTCCTGCTAAGCCATTACAAACTGAACACAAACCATACCGGGGCATGTGTAAATGCTAACCTTATAAAGCCAAGTCCATCTTTCTCTCCAGCAAGAGAGCTATAATCCAGGATTTCACAGGAAATATGCCTCTCTGGCAGTGCCTCTGGAGTACGGGGCAGGGAGCTGGGTTGCTGTCCTGGCAGTAGAGCTGGGGGTGAGGAGCTGGCAGCACCTGCTTTGGAGCTGTGCCTTGAGCACAGCAGGGCTGTGCCAGTGCCCAGCCCCACAGCTGCCCTGGGCTCCAGGGACAGCAGGGACAGCAGCCGGGCACCATCCCATGCCTGGCATACGGACTGCCCACACAGGAGCACCCCTGGGCCCTGCTGACACAGTGTAGAGTGCGGATGGCCTTTGGAGTCCCACAGCAATTTCAGAAGACCTTTAGGACTCCCTACTTTAATTAAAATATTAAGCCTGAACGGCCACTGAAGCCAAGGGATAATCCTGGATCAAAGCCAGGAAAGACAAACAGGATCAACCCCAATACAGGCAATCAACACAATCAGCATTGTAATTATTTTAGAATAACATGGCTTAGCAAATAGAGGTGGATTTGAGTTCAGGGACTCATATGCCCAGCTACAATAGCTATGCTAAAGACCTTTCCTGCAGAACAGACCATGCTGTCCCACCTCTAGGTCTTTTCTCCCTCACCAGCCAAGACAGCATTTCCATGCCCCAATGTGCTTTACTGTCAGATAAAGCCTCAAACATCCTGATCTCTGCTTGAAAAAGAAAGGTAATCCATTTTGATGTAACCAGAAAAGACCTTTCAAAAATTTTGGGGAGGAAGAAAGAAAAGGAAGAAGGAAAGAATATTAAATTTTATGATAAAATGGGAGAAAGTAATAAAGAGAAATAAATATGTGAGAGAGTAGTTGACTCTTCCTACCAAAACATTTCTTAATATTTGATTTTGGGAGCAGTGACTTCATTTTTAAATATTTGAAGGAAAATTGTAGAAAAATCTTTAGAATAATGCAAGCAAGGATTAGCTGTTCTACAGGTTAAAGGCATTTCCTTTGCTTTACTCTTGACTCAAGCAAGGAAGGAAAATTTTATGTGCATTTGGTACCTTTGTTCAGTGACACATTCACACACACACACACAAAGGATCATCACTTCCAAAAGCTTTTAAATAAACACTGATCAGCCTTCTGGAAGCCCGACCTGGTTACACAAGGAAAGACACAGGGCAGGGTTTCTCTTAACACTCTTAGGAGAAGCATTCAGATGTGACCACTGAATTTCACTCAGCACTTTACATATATAGTCCAAGGGTCAGTTAATTGGCCAAATGAAGCACTGAAGTCTAATTCTGTAATTCTGCAGGAGAGGAGAATACACAGAAGTCTAACTACAATTGCCAATTTCTTGCTTTGAGAGACATATGGCAATCCAGCCCAATTGCATGGGGACTGCCAGAAAAATTGTGTTTCTACTTTAGGCTCAGTTCCTGCCTCGTCATTGTCCCTGTCCCCATGTAGTCATTTACACCTGTGCAAAGTGAATGGAAAGCATTACCAAGTGAGAATGAGAACAATTTATCATTCCTCTCTACCCCCACAGCAAAGAGGGAGAAGCAGGCACTGAATTTATCAGGTTCAAAAGAGATTAAAAATTCAAACAAACGCTTTTGTACAATTTTTTTACAAAGTAAATTGAACACAAAATTGTAGTCTAATACAACATTATTATTTTGAATTTACCTTCAACCAGGAAATACATAATTATGCTATCCTTAGTAGCCTCAGCATGGCTACATTCTGGACATTGTGAATGCTATGAACTCCATTGAAGTTCAATTAAGTAATACATAAACAAAATTAGTTTAAAAAGGAAGAAAATTTAATTGCCTTAAATAGCCTTTGTTTGAATTTACATATTTATGCACACAGATCTATGCACTATATGTATACATTCCTCACTAAAGTTAGCACAAAATATTAATTGCAAAGGAGTGGTGTTCAAATTGCAGTTCCAGAAACATTGAAGTATTAGAGCAACAAGATCAGAAAGCACTGACTTACATATAAATTCTCACATATTCCATATTGATTCAAGTGTTGCAGAAAATTCGATTTTCAAAATCATTCTTTGACCATCAGGCTGACCTAAAGCTTAATTATATCCTTGAATACAGTGAGACAGAGCCTTGGTTTTTAAATTATTATACAAATAATAAAAATCATCAGAATTTGGAAATCACATACTTTATGAAAACAAAATCACATTTACATGAAGAGGTAATAATACTTCAAATAGGGGTGTTTCACATCAAGTATTTGAATCTCTGTTTAAAAACATAAAGAAATGTGAATTTACAAGCTGCTAAGTACATTCACATTGGATGTACATACTGTTTCACAAATGCTCAGCTACATCAGGTACAGGATAGTGGAAAAGAACCATTATAATAATGGCATAATGCAACTATGTACTTCAGGTATTAAATATGCTTAAATTTATTTGCAGTTTTAATTAAGTTTTCACTTTCTGTGGAGCACTTTATACACATCAGAGAGTGTATAATGACAGACTTTAATTTTTTTTTTTTCTGCTGAAGACACCATAATTTGAGAACCAAAAAGAATGGCAATAATACAGCAGGATTTAAATCTGTCTTCCAGCTTTCTTTAAAAACAAAAGGAAAAACAATAGCCTTCTGCAAAACACTTTTTATGGATGACAGCCAATTTTTACTAATTAATTTAAATGGCCATCTCTGAGGGAGAAACATGTTTGGTAGAATTTAATGCAAAAGATCAGTTCCACACCTTTAGTAAAATAAGATGTTTACTAGCATGAAATTTTTTGCACCTGTACATTATTCTGTTACGCAGATTTTTAAATTTTGTTGCCTTGTTCTATCAAATATTATGAATGACTAATAAAAAAGTTTGAGTTTTAAATAAGGAATAAATCTACTAAAGAAACAAGATTACCAAGCAACTTTTAAACTATGAAAATTTATCCTGGAGTTTTTCCACTTATATGTCTTTAAAGAGTGTTCAAACTGAGCCAATACTGACACAAAAAGATCTTTCTTTCACATTTATAGTATAGAAATTATTCAGCTCCAAAAAATAATTTTCAGAAATGGCGTTTATTTCATATTAAGTCTAGCCCACTTACTGATTTGATCAACAGTGCCAGGAAATATATTGCTACGAAATAAAGGCAGAATACACTCTGTCCCCGCATTAAGAGTTTTGTCTGACTCTTCTTAATTTTACTTTCAGAGTAAGATCTGCCTGTCTCCTCAAACTTCTAGTAGAGATAGAACATGATAGATGGTACTAGGGAAATAAAGTTAGCCAGCTGATTCGCCCCCCAAGACAAGGCAGCAAAGGGGAAGGTGGCAGCCTGGCATCTTAAGAATTGTTGGAAGGACTAAGACATGTACATACATTGAGCATTTCTGTCTCAGAGGGTGGTAAGGTCTGTTAGAAGGAAAAGGGATGGATAGCTGGAGAAGAAGCCCAGCCTTAAGTCAACCTTGAGACAATTTTTTGCAAAGCCAAATCTCTAAGTCCTGGGGCTGGCTGGCATCATGCAGTCACATGTCCAAGGAAAGGCTAACAGGACTAAACATATAGAGCTCTCTCCAAGACAGGTATACATTGCAATAAGTGAGAGTGGGAATTAATTATTTGGATCATCAGTATGAACAATGGTAATGGAGCAGAATTAAAGGGAAGCTACAAGGGGACAGAGCATGATGAATTTATTGGAAACCCCAGGTTTCATCAGACACTACAGTAGAAATGAAGAAAGACTCAAAAAATTGAACTTCAACTAGCATTTTCACATAATTTTCGGTCTTACAATTTAACATTTGCAATTACAATTTCAGTTATGACTGAACAATTATGGATGTTCAACTATGTTTAAAGCATGCACAGGAGGAAACAACAATGTAACAGTCATCAGACTCTCAGTACCTTCTTAATGTGGAATCCCAAAAGGTAATTATCAAAAGACAATTATCAAAACCGCAGAATTCTTTCATGCAAATGCCGAACAACTTGTACTCAACCTATTCTTAAACTATGTCAAGAGTGTCTAAATTAGGTGCTTTGCAGATTACCATAAATACAAATCTGAAATACAAGTAGTAAGGAAAACATTTCCAATATGATTATCAGGCCTAAGGCACCACAAAAACCTGCCAAGCAAATCAAAGTGGCATGATTCCTCATACACAATATGAAAAATAAGGTTTTTCTTAGCCTTGGCTATTTGGGTTAGATTGTATAACAATTTTCTTAGCAAAAATGCAGTACTAGATAAAACAAGAGCTTAGCAGAAAGCAAAAATGAGAAAGTTCATACATAAAGAGAAGCTTACAAACTCTTTATACAAATATGACAGAACATATAAACATGTTTTAAAATTTTAAATTTAAAAACTAGCATGGTCTATCTGGATTCTTCTTCACCCACCTACACTGCCCTATTTGTCTATCAAATATATTAAGAATCCATGCGTGTGCCCAAAATTTGATTTCACAATTCTTCTATGAAGTAAGGAAGCATAATCCAGTTTTACAGATCTCTGAGTTGCAGAGAAATGGTGCAAAATACTGAAAGTTGAAAAGGTTATATGTGGGAAAGTTAGGATGTCAACCAAAATCCAGTTTTAACAATCTCAGTACTCCTAGAGTAGGGAAACAAAATTCATTTTAATTGAATAATTTATTAATGCTCCAAGCACTTCAATTTTGTTAGTATATAACTATCCATTTGTCCTCTGCTTTTGAAATTGCAAGGTGCTTCTGAATTGCCCTTTTTATACTCAAGGGTAGAGTTCAGAAACAATTTTGTTTTAAAAGCAAACCTGAGTGTACACTTTTTACTAAATATGTGAATATTTACCTTTTCAATTACAATTTCAGCAGCTGAGACATTAAGAAATACACCAGCCATTATGATAAAGTCAGAATGTCATGGATAATGGTGGCACTTCATCTCATACTTTGTGTCTCAAAAATGTTTTCTCACTTAGTTCCGAACTATTCAAAGACCCATTTTTAATGACTGGTTTTGATACAATGCTTTATAGTGCAACCCTGCTTCATTTAAGAGTTTTGTGCATACCGCCAAGAAATGCCCAGGATTACACCTTTATTAGAGATAAAAACAATAATCATCCTTTTCCTCCTGAAGCCTATAAAATGGGGCTTAGTAACCAGCTATACAGAGGAAATAATTTCCTTTAATCTGTGCCAATCACTGATAGGTGCTACTCCATGAGAAGTCAGCATATTTGAACTACTTTTCCTGGGTGAAGTTTAACACTTGGTAAACAAAAGTCTGTGTAGTCCTGTGAATTCTACTGGAGAATCACCAGCCCAACCAGCACTGCAGGCCGCAGCAGGAGAAGCTTAGCTTCAAGAGACTTGAAAAATGGCCTGCAGAAACAGCCTCACCTCACACCAGGTGATGATCTGAACCTCTCAAGTACCTCTTCCGTTAGAAGAAACAAGATTTTTTTTTCTTCTCAAAGCTGGGTAGTGGAAATAGCTGAAGGAACAGGTATGCCTGTGCATGAACAGTTGTGCATGACTCTTTCATGGTCACTCCATCTCTTGCACTTACTTATCCTGTCCATCCATGGCATTTTTTCCAGATATAATACTTAGATCAGTAGAAATAGCACTTGTTTTTCTACATTACTAGAAGAATTGCCATAGGATTTCAAACCCTTACACATGCTACCTTTGTGAAGAGCCTCTCACCTTAAACAAAGACAGGCTACTTTGCTTTAAGCATAATTTTATGTGTACAGGGGAACAGGTTTAGATCTCTTACCTTATTTCTAAACACTTGTTTGTGCCCAGGCCAAATTTCAACATGTTGCAAATTTCTTGTTCTACTGAGAAACAAAATACTGGTTAGCTTTTCCTCCATACAGAACATATATCTGTCAGATACAACTCTTCAGTTGTGGATTACACAACTGGCTTATGTTTCCTCAACAGAAGAGACATTTTCTCCGATAAGAAGTACCTCCTTCTTCGGATATAAATGATATGTGGTCCTCTGCTCCGCATGTGGATAGAGTGGAGTGAGCTGGTCAGTGCACAAAGAAGATCACAGAGAGAACAGGAGAGACTGAAAAAAAGAGAGACATAAATGCAAATGTGCTGTGGGGACATGAGTAATAGTTTTCCAAGGTTTTTAGCCCCATTACAATTTTTTTATCTAAGATTTTGATCAATTCTTAAAAACATGCAAGCATGGTGTAACAAGAACCATGGAAATGGCTGATTGAGATGAGCTATTTCTACAGTCCTTCAGAATTGTTCAGGAGCCTCATGGAACAACTAGGTGTCAGAGGTTTGTCAGTTTCTTTCCAGCTATATTACCTGTTCTAATAAACGTATTGTTTCTTCACACACTCTCTAACATTTGGACGGCAACATAAAGTTTAAAAATATTGGAATATTGAGCAATCTTTCTCTTCAAAGCACCCTAATTGTGTAAAAATGAATAAGCATATGCTCTTTTGCTTCTATGTGAAAATTAATTGAAGACTTTTTTGTTTGCAAAAATAATGCAACTTCAGATGAGAGAAATTCATGCTGGTTTTACAATTACTTCAGGTGAAAAATTCATTTATGTTACTGTGTGCTCCCAATCACCTGAATACTCCTACTTAGAAATCAGAGACATTACAGAGTGGGTTCCCAGGTTGTCACTGAACTGATAAAGGCTGTGAGCAGAGAGCTGACTGGTGTTACAACTCTGTAGCAGTGGCACAGAGTAAACGAGCTCTCCAGACATGCAAATACATACACTGGTATCAAACAAAGATTTAGAAGTGGATAAAGCTTCACAGATCCTTATTCTGGAGTCTGGCAAAGGGAATCATTGACTTTAACAGAGAATGTTTCCCTAACAAGGAGATAGAAGGATGTGGTTTAAAATAGAAGGATGTGGTTTAAAATTCGTAATGTGTCTTCAGATGTTCCCCTTTTTAAGCAGAAGAAACAGTGGATAAATTACTATGCATATTTTGGACTATATTCCCCTTAATGACATTTTCATTACACTGTTTACTTTTTATTTTTTATGCTGGTCACCACTGAACTGGCATAACAGCTTTTTGGGAAAATTGAAACTGTATTTTCCATGAAAATTGAATAAATTGTTCAATTTCCTCTTCTTCATCACCTAGCATCTGCTCTGTAGCCAGCAATGCTGTGCCCATTCCCTCCAGCAACTGGAGAGCCACTCAGGATGCTGGAGTAGGGGCTGAAAAGGGAATGATACCTTACAAAGAGCTGGCAAATGTTTATTTCTGACTCAAACTACATTTCTCATACACAGGGCATGTGTAGCATTGTCACAGCCTGACGAAGAGAAAGGAAATAGTTCCCCCGGCTGAAATGGTTCAGCTTCCTACTCCAGAGAGTAGAGAGAATGGGGAGCACTGAATAATGCTTGTCTTTAAAACCCACTAACACACTTCCCACTAAAAGCTCAGGAAAGACAGAGCCACATCCCTTCCTAATCCACACAGGGCTCTATGCAATGCCTTGTAGGCATCACTCTTAGGAATTTTGCCCGATTTTGACATAGTCAAAAATGATTCACATTTGCTTTTCGAAGTAATCCACACTGCTATGATTCTACAAGGGACTCTCTTTTTCATAGTTATAAATTATTGCCAGTGTCCCTATGACTACCATTAATACCACACTATATTGTATTTCTATTAACAGTAACAGTGCACAATTATTTCTCTCTTTATTATTTTGATGAGATTCTTCTAGCCCAGACTCTTCAGATCTGGCCCCAGAGAAGAGTTTTCTGACAAGGAGGAAATGACACACCATTGTTGGTGTTTACTAGCAAAACCAGCACGGAAACCTAAGCAGAAATCTACCAAGATTGAATGCCATAGCTGCCTCTGAAACAGAGCATGTTCTGTGTACTGAGTCTGCATCTGGGATAAGGTGACAAGGTGATGATGCTTCTTACATTATAGTTAGTCATCTACAACACAACTGCTGTTACATCTGCTTTGGACTGGGGTGAGCATGGGACTAGCCCTGGGTGACTTGACCTGAGTGAATTTCTTGCAGATCCAGTTTCAGTGCATGGCATCTGCTAAACAGTGTAGAGGAAAACAAAAGCCAGCAAATTGCTTGTTCTCCAACTGCTAGTTATGCTCCTTCAAAACACATTTTTGCTTTTCCTTTGAAAAAGGGCCTGGTAACAAGAGAGAAATACAATAGTCGAAAGGGCAGGATTTAAGGAGATAACGTATGTTTACTTCTGAAAGTCATACGTAATGTTTATACTCATAGATTTCCACTCATCTTAGAAGGTATGAAATAAAATACCATGCCTTTCCCCCATAAAGAAGGCAAATTCAAATAGTCTTGTGATCTTTGCCATTAAATGTTTGGAAAAACCAGAAGTTTTCCTCTGATTTTTTTTTTTCATCTTTCTCTGTTTGTTTTCCTCAATAAATGAACAAAAAGGAATGTATGACAAACTTGTAGGTCCCTGTTTTGCTGAGATCTCTTTTGCATATTGCATAACATCCCCATGTAGATCCAGAAATATTTTGATTAGATGCAACAGTTTTCATTAATTTATAGATTTAAAGGCCTGTGGATCAGCTCCTGACATAAAGAGTAGTGACGTCCTTTTCCTACTACAGAATAAAAGTGTTCCTTCATCTTGTTCCCCTTTCATCTTCCTCTCCTTTTCCCTACAGCTTTCTAATTTCATAACCCTACAGAGGTCCTAACTATTTTGTTATGGGTTTTTTGTGCCAATCTTGCCATTTTCTTGTTCTGCAGCTAGTGAGAAGAGTTTGTAGGCACAGGAAAGGCTGGATGACCACCCATTAGAATTCAGGCAACTTTGGTCAGCTCTTAAAAGGGTGGATTTCAGAAACACATTAAAGAAGAGTTCTTACATAGAAGTAGATTTTTCCAGATACATAAAATGGGTCAAAATATGAATTTAAACTGGCTTCTTTCTTCCTATGAAGTTGACGTTCCCTCACATTCAACTCACATTTTGTGTTTAAAGGAAACTTCCACTATTTTATTATCTTTACTGATAAATGGGCACACAGAGTGCTGTACTGCTGAACTCATCCTTTTTTCATGGCACAAATTAAAAGTAGCACTTTGCTTTTAAAAAACCTTAGAGATATGATTTGGTCAGCTCTCTACTATTATTTAGGACAAGCAGATTGCACACAAAGCCACTCAACGCAGTTTTTACCTTCCTCTCACACCCTTCAACTCTGTTCCTGACATCATACAGAGTAAAGGAAGCTGTTTATAGCCCAAACTGCTGTAACAAAAGCCAGACACAGAGTATCTGGGATACAATATGCATGTGGGGGCGGAAGAGCTCCAAGTTGAATTTTAACAGAGGAACTACGGCAGCAGCTGATCAGATGCTTCCTGTGTGCTGCTTAGAAAGACACCCAGTAATAGCAAGGTATGTAACTGCACAAGTGCAAGCAAGTCATCAGACACTTGGAAATAAACCCAAAGAGGGAGAAAGACCTGAGAGCCAGCACTCGATCCACAGCTGCAGTCTCACTGTATTGCTGCATCCACAAAACAGACATGTGGAAGTTGGAGACTCAGAGAGATCCATATATGCCCCAGAGACACAAATAGATGCATTTAGACATCTCATGTGGACTGCTTTTAAAGTAATTATTTGCTCCGTAGAGACTGCTGTGTTTTTACTAATAGGAAAATGAGTGGCCGTACTATAAATGGGTTGTATAAAGACCATATTGTTCTGGATTCCTAAAATAACTTGGACACCTCAATTGTAACCTTTCTTAAAAGGGAAGTAGCCTTTGATGTGAAGCTTTAATCATGAACAGACCATAAACTACTCTGGGATCTACCATGATGTAGTCATTCAAAGTGTCAGAGCACTAATTAAACAATATTCATTAAATCCCAACAGCAAATAATATCTGGAGAAAACTCAAGGGAAAACCAATGTCTGTCACATGATGTACAAGCTGTGTTGGCTCACTGCCACATAGACTTTAATAATTTTCATCTATAAGGGCACTTATATGTATTTCTTCCCAGTGACTCCATAAATAGCCTGTTAGAAAGGGTGTTTTTTTTGGTTTTTCAAGGATGTACAGAACAATGATTTAGATTTTTTATGAAGAGAGAGGAGGCCATTTTGGCTTCCTTATGTCATGCTTACTTATGTCAGCCAACACATGTTATTGTTTTTCTTTCATTGATACTCATTAAAATGCTTTCAATTCAGAGGTGTGTGCAGATAAATTAGTTACGAATTTTGCTACAGGCTACATTTCTAGAAATCTTCTTGGGATCTTGGCACTGCCCAGAAAGTAGAAAACAAAAGATGAAGTCCCTGACTGGAGACTCCTCTTTTCATTGCCCCTATACCTTGTCTCACTCTATTCACTGAAAGTAGTCACATTCTTTCTGATTTTAAAAAGGAAAGGTTGGTAAAAGCCCAAAACCCAGACCAAATTTAGCATGTTTTTTTTGGAAACATTTTTTTAGTGAAATAATGACTATTAAATAATTGGCTTTATTAATTGATGTTTTATAATTTCTGATCACGATTTATCCTTTCATCAGCATTTCTCTACTGATGTAAATCTGTTCTCCATGGATTATAAGATGTAAGTGGGTACTTTTCAAAGGAAATTGTTCTCTAAAGGAAAATTCTGGAACATCAAAGAACACCACATCTCTGATGAGGTAGATCTTCAAGGTCCAGAGAAGTCATACTTATGTCCGTAAAACGGACATATGGACTCATATGCACTGCCACAAGTCTGAACAAAAGCTTTTGTGTTTGGATGGAGGTTTATGCCTCAAGCACAAAAACATTTTATGAAAATGGGTTGCCTGTGGAAAATAGGTTCCCTGTTCATAGTTTTCAGCATTTAGAAATTGTCAGAATATTGGACTATGTTACGGAATTTCTGGTGTGAAGAAACTTTGTGAGATATTTTAATTCCATCAGGACAGCAAAGAAGGTGTCTTTTGAAAGGGCCAAGATTCAAAGGAAATGTTTCAAGATTTTAAACAAGGTGGTTTATTGAAAAGAATTTTTTTTTTTCTATTTGTTTGAGGCAGGGATAGTTAATTTTGGTATTTGTTTTGAGTTTTTGTGGACTTTGGGTTTTGTCCCAACGTTAGCTCTCTAGCTCTCATGACTGACATGAATGAAAATGAAACCATCCTCTAAGTGCAGAAAAGCTCCCTGGCATCTGTCAGGTTAGACCAGATATCTACAATTTTTCACCTAAAAATAGAAAGCAGAGCACTGAAATATTCACTGTGGTGTAGGCATATGGCCAAAAAGCAAGGAGCTGCATTGAATAAAAATACTGCAAGTAGAAGTGTGCACTTTAAGCCACTGGCACGCAAAGCTGTTCTGGTTGGGCATTTAAACACCATGACTGCACAAGCCAATTAACTATCAGTCATCCTGAGACCTCAGCAGCACCTTCCCATCATTGAATGGGGTAGACAGTGGATTTATTGGTGGCCCTGTTCACCAAATATCTTCTCCAAGGTGATAATGTCTTCAGAATTTCTACCACCATGCAGAAGGGATTTCAGAGTTAAGTCCTCATTCAGAAATGGGAAGGCAGATAGTGGAACACAAGCTTGAAATAAATGCAGGTGAAAGAGAAACACTCAAACAGAATTTCAGCTGTTTTTAGCAAGTCTATTTATACCTCACCATATCCTTTGAAAACATAAAATTCTAGTCCTAATTTATTAATGGAATGTGCCAGCACCAAGTTATTTTTAAATTTAGAATATAAATGGCCTTCATGAACTAGAGCAAGCAGGCAGCATCTGACATGAGTCTCAGAGCTAGTGAGAAATTTACTTTTAAATTGCTGCTGTCTTTCCAAAAATTATGCACCGTGAGCATGTGTCTTCACTCGTGTTAGCTTTTTCTTTAATTAGAAAGCAGAACCGCAGGAAGTGGCACATAGAACGGATCTTGCCCTTTCTTGGATGTAAATAACCCTCTCAGCTTATTTCAGCTGTTTCTTCCCAGTTAAATTCAAGTTGTCAGAGGAATGTGATCTTGAAAATAAAATCAGAAATTTCAAGCTATTTGTAAACATAAGAGGCAAAGGTTACTCGTATTTTATTTTATTTCCCAACCTTTTTCTTCTTCTGTGGCAAACAAAAAGAGGGGACTGAAGACAACTGAAAGAAATAAATTAGAGAGGGTTTTTAGCTCCTGGGGATTATTATTCCCAATATTAAGTGCAAAGAAAAAGAGTATGCTTCTGTAGAGCTGTTCCTCAAAAGAACCTTGCAACTCAGTCTTCAGCCAGCTCAAACTCTCTGCCCTTTCAGCTACACACTGTTGACTTTTTCCAACGTCTGTCCTCATCACAACTTTATAAGCCCATTAGAGACATGCATTTGAGTGTTTTAGGGAATGACTAGACACAGCAAATGATTTTCTATAAATAATTTATTCAATGACTTCAAAATTGTCAGCGTTCCTGTAAGGACTGTCTGTCACAGAGCAATGCTGGTAACAAAGAGCAGCTTTCTTCCCTGGTTCCACCACCTGACCCAGAGCCCCTTCTACAACCCACAGAAAAGCTGCTGAAATTTCTCCTAGGTTTTGTCCTTCTGCCATCTGAGCTAGAGGGAATTTTTCTAATAATTTTGGCAGAAACTGAATGATTCCCAGGACCTTTGTGATCTTCTTCACCTTCTGAGAACAAATTCTAAAACTGAATTGGTTTGCAAGAAAATGTCCTTGAGCATGAGTCAACTTTGGGAAAAATATGTGGCAGCCAAGAGTCTGATCTCACAAGCTCCTCAAGAAAGCAATGTTATCATAAGGAATAAATTTTTACAAGACTAAAGCATTGAAGGGTTTGTAAAGGTTCATTAAACCCTTTTCATATTGAGCTTTGCTCTGTGTTCATATTTCCAGAATCTAGTACACATAAAAGTGGGTTTAGAGTCCTTTAAAATGGGTGAAAATACTTATATCCATTTTCATTAGTCTTGGGTTAAGAGAAGGATGAACTTTAAATACTTGTTCATGTGAAAAATCAAAGGCCCTCCAAGAGGACAAGAGCAAATGGCCTCAAGTTGCACCATAGAAGGTTTAAATTAGATATTAGGAAAGATTTTTATATGGAAAGGATTGTAAATCGTTGGAATGGACTCCCATCTCTGGAAGTGCTCAAAATAAGTGTGGATATGGTAGCTGAGAACGCGGTTAAATGATGGACATGGTGGTGGTGTTAGATTAAAGGTTGCACTTTGTGATCTAAAGGGTCTTTTCCAACCTTAACAATTCCATGGTTCTAAGAGAAGTTTTTGACTAGAGAAGAAGTTTGATACATGTTGATGTTCTGATAAATGAAACATGCATTTGAAACATTAATGAATATGGGCATACTTACTGGGAAGGTTCTTCACATATTGAACACATTGTGTTCCCATTCTGTAACCTCCAAAACAAAAAGCTCTGTTAGCACTCCTGTGTCTGTCAGTCAAGCTTCTGCAGGGTCCTTGAGTTATTTTTAAGGAAAAATTTCAGATAAGTCTTCCTCCTTACCCTTATTTAAAAATAAGTTGAATTATTAATTAAGAGCAAATGTAGTAGCTGTCAATGAATATGCTGGCAATTCATCTATCACTTTTAACATTGAGAATGTTTAAATTATCTCACCTTGGTGCCTGATAAACAATCAATGGACTTTTTTTTAATAGCTTCATCTCCAGTGCTAATTGTATCCATTTAAATTAAATTATTCTGATTGTTATTGCATGTATTTATTTGGTGATATGAGACCTCTGAATAGATATTATTGATTTGGGGCAACCAGGCATCATCCATCACAGCTGTGAAGACAAGAATTAAATTTAAATAGTGGGCTATTATTTTCTGAATGCCTTTGTGGACAAATAGGGTAGCGGAAGCAGGATAATTAGGAACTTGCACTAATTTGTCTTCTTGATTTATAGGTATATGATTCCTGAAAAGAAAATGAGGTCTACAAAGTAATCAAGAGAAGCTAGCAATAGGTAAAACCTTGTGACTCTTTTAGCAGAATGGACAAACAATTCATGTGCTACCAGTTTTTAAAAGGTGTTTAGACAGCTAAAAGAACTACTTTGCCTCCTGATGAGATTGAGATTGACAGCAGTGCTTAAAATGATTTTTGAACTGTTAGAAGCAGAGCAATAAAAAAAAAAAATTTAAAAAAATTTAAAAAGAAAAAAGAAAAAGAAAAAAGAGAAAAAAGAGAGAAAGATCTTTCATTGCCCCAAATTATAACTACCACACTAAAAAGAACAATACCAAAAAAAAGAAAAAGAATCCAAGGTTATGACAAAGATAACTCTCATGCAATGTTCCTAAAGTGGTGGAGGCATAGAAACAACTACAGTTTTATAGAACATCTGAAGTTATAAGTAAGCTGAACAAAATCAATGAACTCATAAATCACTTTAGGCTGGATTCTAACTAACAGTTCTCATTTTCTGGATGTTCCCAAGGTAGTTGACATATGAGTGCAACCTCATTTTGATCCCAGATGGCTAGAGAAAAATGGGATAACAGTGAGATTTAGATCTCACCCCTACAAGGAGCATGCCTGTTACAATCATGAATTGTGGTTCATGCCAAATATACCCCTATACAGGCATTCACACGTTTCAGTGTCCTGTGGGCTTCTGAGCAGAGAAGCCACCGATATAGATGCAAAGGTACTTTCTATGCAGTAAGACAAAGTGTTTCAATGAACTGTGTAACGGGCCCTGGGAGATGAGTCTGAAGCCCAACAAAGCCATGTATAAGGAGTTGCTGGGATCTGTCCCACAATGCCAAGACAACAGAGTTCTCAGTGCAACTAGAGGCAAAATTCATATTAAGCACAGAAATATAACTTTGAAACAGAACAGTGATCTCTGGGAACATCTTGGGTAGATGACAGCTGATGAGAGTTTTGAGAAGATAAGTTACAGACTGAGATCCTTTCATGCATTTGCCATCATGCAGATCATCAAGACTTTGTTTATATCTCTGTAAATCCACCTTCAAGGCCAGGCTCGTGGACCCTGGAGACAGCGAGCCTACAACAACAGCTCAGGCATAACTATGGTTTTGCATGGCTGTGCAAGCCTGGATTTACACAGTCAGACAATACAGAAGGTTAATCTAGGCTAGCTGTTCATGGTTAGTGTGCAAGCTGCCTATAAAGAGAAAAGCTGTAGAAAATGGTAGAAAAGCAGGAGGAGGGCAGAACATGCTGTGTGCTTACAGACACATACTATATCTTTAGAGCTTCATGAAAATCAAACTTTTGCAAAATTGAGGCAAACGAAAAATCAGCTAAAACCTTCATTGTCAGTGCAAACCCCCATGCAACTTTCTATATTTACAGTAATTAATCTCACATGAATTATCTTTGATTGGTTTTAATTGCACGGTTAGACTGTCAACCAAAACACAAATATCTTATGAAATTCACTCGAGGTTTTAAAATTGAATTGATAAGGAATTTGACATTAATCTACATCTTTTCTCATAAAAATGAAGATATTCTCAGTGGTAAAAACAATGCCTATTAATTAGGATCATTTTACTAGAAACCAGATGCCAAAGATGTAAGTCTTAGTATCATCAACCAAAAAGCAGAGCTACTGGTACACCACTACAGCACTAAATTAGTTCAAGAATGAAAAGATACCATTTAATTATTGTCTTTGGTTTAAATATAGCATATTTCCATTCTCAGATGCCTTTAAAACTTATTCTAAAAAAGGAAAAAAGGGTTTCTGATCTGGTTTTCCTAACTGCAAATATTTTGATTTTTAGCAATAAAAATGCCTGGGTAAGATCAGTAAGTGTTTATACAGAATCTGAAGGAGTACAAACAGAAGGCACAGTCCAGTTATTCTTTTGAAGGCAAAGTTTTGTTCTTTATTTTGCATCTTGAGGCACAGGAAAACCTTCTGTAGAATAAAATAACAAAGCAGCTATTATTCAGTGCCTACTCACTACATAAAACTTGCTCTGTCCAATGCCCAGTTCTGCTTCCCCAGATGCTGATGTCATATTTTGGCACCAAATCACACGAATCAAGATCAGCTTGGTCTTGAGAGTATGCAAGGATGTCAGGAAAAATGCTACACAACATTTGAGCAGGAGACAATGGGAACAGTGGATGGAAAGGAACTGAAGCTTTATAGTTAGGGGTACTTATTGCAAATCAAGCAGTAAAAATTATATTCTGATCTGTCATAGGAGTAGATGCAGTTCTTAACTAGTGGACCCAGTATCATTCCTCTAAGACAGGGAGCAGGGAGCATGAACTCACACAGTGATATTTAGAGCAGAAAGACAAACTCCATGGTGGTATATTGCACAGTAAGGGGTTACAGGGGGCCTTCAGAGGAAGAGTGCTGAAATGAACCTGTTGACTTCAACCCAGTTGTTACTCTCTGAATGATGGACTAAGTGGAACGTGAGCATGAGGGCATGAGGGGCAAGAAATGAGACGTAGGGCTGTAGGAACAGGAAAAGAAAACAGCTCTGATGCTCCAGAGGCATAGATCTGCAGTCACTTATGGAACAGAAGATTCTTCTGATGAAAGGCGGAGACAGAAGAGCAACACAGAAAATGCGCACACACAGAGAGATGTCTGTGCTAATAGTATTGATTGTCTATATGTGACTTCATTACAGCCTCTGAACTACTCCTGCAGGGCCTGGAGGAAAGCCATCCATCACAGAGCTCCTCAGTGCACAGCTGGTACTGAACTGGCAGAACTTCCACCCAAGTTTCCACCAGAAGCCTGAGCACCCACTGGAACCAACACGCACGTGCAATTGTTGCAGCCAAACTTTGCTTTTGAGATGGAAATTAAATACTAACCACTCTTCTCCTGGGCTGAGTGCTCTGCCAACCCTCAGCCTAGTGAGGATTTTTATAAATGAAAAATGTATTCATTTCTGTGAACTGAAGTTTTACCATGTGTAGAATGAGTCACTCTTTACTAGTGCAGCAATAGAGATCTGTGTTCTAATCACAGATTCCCATCTGTACCATTTATTTGGGAATTTATGTTAAAATATTAAGCCATTCCAGCTACAATTTGGGGTTTGTCCTGTCCTGCCACTTTTTACCCTTGTTCTCTTCCTTCCCTTTTTTCCAATAAATTTGTTCCCCCCACTTTTTGTCACCCACTAAATGCAGATAACCTCTGCATTTTTCTTATATTCTAGTATTTTCCAGCAGCAAACACAAGACTGAGTCTATGAATCATTGGGAAACCCAGACATATCTGCTTCCTTTAACATTTAGTGTTGCCTATCCTAAATTTACTTTTTATTAACAAAAGAAACCTAGCATATAATTTCATTGCTTCAGGACACTCAGAAGAGGTCTGAATTAAGGAGAATCCACCAAGAAGTTCCAAAAAAAAATCAGAAAAAAATCCACATAAATCAGAAAACAAAGTTCTGTTGTTTCTCTAATGTAAACTTGGTTTGGAGATTTGAGTTCTGGGACTTGGTTAGTTAAAGTTTAATAGGGAAATTAATTTTGCTCAATTTTTTATTTAAAAAATGACTATGCTATCACAAGGGTAGCATTTAAAGCTAAACTAACCTCATGCTTGCTCACTAATGATTTTTTATAAAAGTGAAAACAGCATTATGGCAATCAAACACAAATGCTAGTATGCAATTTAGACTACAAATAAAGTGTCATTTAGCCAAAAGTGCCATTTAGCCACTTATCTATGTAGTGTTGAGTTAGATCAGACTAATCCAGAAAAAAATAAAAAAAGTTCTAGCGAATCAATATTCATGTGTTTAAAGGTGTTTTTATAATTTTTAGAGTTTGAGTGAGAACAAATGCAGCAGATGAATAAACAAACTCAAATGGATTGTGCTCTATGAATTATGAACCTCAGCCAGAGATAATGTCAAAATTTAGCTGACATTAAATATCTCATTCTTCCAATACCACTGTCACTAACTTCATGACCAGAGAAACTACCTACCACTGTGACAAGGCAAAATAATTAAAGACAAACTATAAAGAAGACATTGATGCAACTAAATCACTGCATTAGTGAGCAGTCAACACTCTAAGTAGTTAGATCATGCAAGGAAAAAAGCAATCAGTCAGTTTTACAGCAAAACACATAAATACGAGCTCTCTTTTTTTGTTGTTGTTGTTGTTGAGGCCATTTATTTCCACAGGCTCACCGACAGCCCCACGCACCAGCTTGAACATGGTCTACATCAGTAGCTGACGCTCACAGCAGTGGGTTAGCATATTTCTTAATCATCTCTATGGGGTTAACAAAGGCTTAGGAAAGAAAAAAAATTGATTACTCCCTTGCATAATTACTTGGTGTTTGATCATCACACAAAGATTGTACAATGGGACAGCTCCCTGGCAATGGGGAAGGACAGCAGCCCCTCCAGCAAGGGTTCAATCCCACAGTGTCAAAACAAGGCAAGAGGAGGAGATCCAGTTAGAAGGCTGTCCTGGTTTAGTCCCTGGCTGTCATCAAGCATGTTCTCTGTGACAAGAGCATGTCAGAGGGCAAGCAAGAAAGTCAAGTCAATAAGGCCAAGCATAGCATTATCACAATTAAGTTTATGCAAAAGCTTCCTAGGCTAGTGAGGAAGGTGGGTCCTTAATTCAGGTGGCTCTTCATTTTGTCTTTCTGCTGATGGAGGAAAAAGGGCACTCATCCATGAGGGACCACAGTCTGGGTATCTGTGGAGTCTTGGAGCTTATTAGGGAATAGACTGGTTTTAGCTATCCCTGTAAATGGATCAGCAAAATAAAATGTACAGCTTTACATTCCAAACCTGTGTTAATATAGTTACTAAATGATTTGTGGTTCATTCTTGTTCTGTGCTGTTTGAGCAAAGGGTTAAAAAAAGCTGCCAATATTTGGCCTTTTTTGCAAAACTGGAATGATTATTTTTATGTGAGAAAATACTAATGAGGCAAAATGAAATATAATATATCAAAAGGTAAATGAGGAATTCTGATAGCTCACTTCCTTAAAAAAAAAAAAGGAAAATCAATAAAAATTTACCTTACAACCAAGAAGGCCATCAGTTCTGTGAAACCACAGCACTTGGAAAATGCATTCCCCTTTCTGTGCACATTGTTGAACCAGGCTGGGCTCTTACTTACAGTGAGTTGAAAGATGCTACGTTTGAGAATGCAGCTGTTATTGTTTTCAAATTTATAGACATACCTAGAGGTAATTGTAAACTATTTGAACAACTGCCATAAGCTACCCTGAAATGACTGGCAGCCTTTCACAACAGTTACTCAAAAGGAAGTTATAATCCTAATACAAGCTGATGAACAATTATGGGAATAACAGAGATGTCTGGAACTGGTTTTTGTTTGAAATTTTTCTAGCAGATTTCATCTGAAATGTAGCACTGGAAGGGACCTCCTGAGTTACTGAATCCAATTTCCTATTATCACTACTAACAGAGTCAGAAACACCATGAATTTGGCAAGAGCTCAGTGATGGTAAACTGCTAGTCTCCCTGGCTTGGCATTCAGAGGGAAAAGCATAAGCAGGTAGCCAGTGGTGGCTGAATTTACTGAAAATTGCTACTGAAATGCAACAGTTTTTCAGACTGGCAGGAAACTGTATTTTGCGGGGTTTAGCACCAGGATAAGGGTGAGGGAGCCCTCCCACCAGGGGAGGGCTGAGAATGGCTAGGTGCCCATGGACTTGGGAGTTAGAAGAAAAGAAGAACCTAAAGAACTCCAGAACAGAGGATTAAGGGATAAGAAATATCTATGCATAAATTATATGTGCTCCTCCTTAAAACAAATGAATCAATGAAAAGATCTCCTGCAAAGCCTCAGCTGTGTAGCTTCCAAAGCTTGAGGGCAGTTTCTGTCAATAGTCTGGTCCCCTGAGCCAGCATCACGAACTTCAACACTGAATTTCAGTCTCTTACAGCTCAGAGCAAGACTAGGTTTAGCTGCATCTTGAATGAAAGGCACAGTATATTCTTTGGGTAAAAATCCAGTAGAACAACTTAGAGGATTGTTGCCCTCAGTTTTCTGCCTTTCTGTCTCTGTGCAGAAGTTTCACACGCAGCCTTGATGTAAACAATGTTTATTCTTAGAATGTTTGCATTCTTCTACTCTGAGAGAAGAAATTATTGATGGTGGTGTCCACCATCCAGGTTGAGAAGTCGCAACCTGTCTAGCCAATCTCTGGACCTCTGTACAAATGTATAAAAGGTTAGATTGTAAATAAAGTAGAAGAGTTTGTCCCCTCACTGCGATCCTTCTGGCCTGCTCTCTTTCGTTCCCTGAAGTGGGACACACCCAGCCTCGGTGAGCAACAGAGGATGGTAACCCATCCATGCAAATTTAAATCAATATCTAGAAGTCTATAGCGAGAGGGAGTTCCTTGTGAAGTGTTGGACCTTAAGGACTTGTTTCAGAACTGTGGGGCAATGAAGAGTCTCTTGGCCTCAAGAGGGGTTCCCCAAAAGCACTTATATTTTTTGAAGCTCTCCAACTGCCACGAAATGGGAGAGAGGGACTGTCATGTGTGGGGCCCTGAGAAGTCCAACTGGCGAGCCCATCAAAACTGAATAAACACTGCATTTTCCAGGCAGCAATATGCTTGAAAAACTTCCAAATATGCTGGTAATGCTTTGCCCAGTGCCTCTTGGTAAGACAAGTTTCCTTTCTGAGGGTGGACACGATGATTTTACCACTCTGCCCCTCAGGGCATAAAGAGACTATCCTATAAGAAACATCCCCTATCTCCATCCATCAGTACAGGTTGGATCCATATCCTGGCCTTGCTGCCCAGAGCCACACTGGTGCTATTAGAAAAGAGGAAGTTATTGACACTGGATGAATGGGCATCTAGAATGACTTTCTCCTTTGAGCACAGCTCACCAGGAGCACACTAACTAATAGCTGGGAGCAGACCTGAATGCCAGCAGGCATCCAGGCAAGAGGTCAAGTCTCACTCTTGTATCCTATCTACAATAAAAATGGGGGGAAAAAAGTTGTTACACATTATAAAACTCTTCAGAAATGAAGACATCATAATCTTCTTTTGACACTGTCTCTCACTTCCCCCACTGAACTGTCAGAGGAATCAAAATCTGATGTCCACAGTAAGTCAAAAGGCCATCCCAAGGTAACTGGTAGATTTTATTTGCTTAAAGGTAGAGTCTTCTCAGTTGTGTTTTAATTAGCATTTCATTTTCTTCCAACAAAAAAAGAGGAAGTCTTATGTGTCCTGGAATGCAGAAGGTGTTTAAAACCCCTTGGGAGCTTCATTGATTAGTCTGTTTTCCCCAAGTTGTGCCATAACCCTCTGTTTTCATATGGAAATATACAGAAGCATAAACATAAATAGGCATATGCCTTATGGACTCAGAAGGAAAAAAATAACAACAAAAATTGTAGAACAAGCATTTAAGGATATTTTTTTTCCTGCAGTATTGCTGTGCAAACGAGTCTTGAAATCACAGCATAATCAGTGCAATATCATTTAGCATAAATTGTTCTGTGACTTCACTACGTGTATTTGCTGAAAACTATGGCTAAGTAATGCAAAAAAGTTTCATCTTGTAAATAATGTATTGATCTGTTGATGGACAAAAATCATCTAATACATCATTAGATAATGTGTCAGCCAACCACATAATTGGTAGACTAATGAATACGATAGTTCATGTATAATTTACTCAAAGAAATATGCTTTATTTCCCAGATTTAAATAAATGATTCATCTAGATGTATTTGTTAGCTAATACAAATATCTTCTTAAGTTCCAAGTGAAAAAGATCCTCCCACTGCATTTGAACATAGGCTCTTTAGAGAGTTTAGAGCATATTTGCCAATGCCTTTTTACTGGAAAAATGACCACAGATTACAAATGTGCTTACATGCTTATATATTTCCATAAATTCAAGTGTAAACCATCAGCTTGGGTTTTTTCCCATCAAAAAGTCTCTGAAAGGTTCCATAACAAACTCCAATGTCTGTGGATAAATGTCCTAATTTGAGTTGTTGCAAATCTTTATTTGAGCTCATTAGTATATTTGCACATGATTTCTCTATAAAATATTATCTCCACTTTTTGGCAAATGCATCCGATGCAAATGGAGACCAGAGCAGTATACATGGTTGTGTAAAACTAAACAGCTCAACTGAGCAAGGTGGAATTGAGTCTGGCAAGGAATAGCAAGGACAATAAAAAGGGCTTTTAAAAGTACATCAGCAGCAAAAGGAAAATTAGAAAAAAAAGTAGGACTGCTGGTGAATCAGATGTGTGGCCCAGTACTGGAAGACACAGAGAAGGTGGAATTACTAAACGTCTTCTTTGCCTCAGTCTTTACTGCTAAGGATGATCTTCAGGAATTGCAGACCTTGGCGGTAAGAGAGGAAGGCTGCAGAAAGCAAGACTCCTGGTTGTTGGGAGCTGTGCTATATACTGCTAGGCAGACTTAACACCAATAAATCCATGAGCCCTGATGGAATGCACCCATGGGTGCTGATGGAGCCAGCAGATGTTGCTGCTCTGTCACTCTCTATCATCTGAAAAATCACAGAGAACAGGGGAGGTGTTCCATGACTTGAGAAAAGCCAGTGTTACTCCTATCCTCAAAAATGGCAAGAAGGACACAGGAAACTACCAGCCAGTCAGCTTCACCTCCAGTCCTGGAACAGATCATTCCCGAGGTCATCACCAAGCATGTAAAAGAAAAGAAAGTTTTTGGGAGTAGTCATCATGAATTCACCCAGGAGAAATCATGTTTGACCAATCTGGGGCTTGGTCATGCCATCTATGATGGTGTACTAGGATGGGTGAATGAAGGAAGGGCAGTGGATGTTGTCTACCTTGATTTCAGCAAGGCTTTTTTGACACTGTCTCCCATAATACCCTCCTAGGTAAGCTCAGGAAATGTGGGTTAGATGAATGAACAGTGAGGTAGATCAAGAACTGTCTGAATAACAGAGCTCAGAGGGTTCTGAGCAGTTGAGCAGAATCCAGTTGGAGCTCTGTAGTCAGTGCATTCCCCAGGGATCAATACTGGGTCTAGCCTTATTCAACTTGTTTATCAGTTACCTGGACAAAGAAATCAAATGCACCCTCAGCAAGGTTGCTGACAGTACAAAACTGGGGGCAGTGGCTGATACATCTGAAGGCTCTTCTGCCATTCAGTGGGACCTTGATAGGCTGGAGAGTCCCAGTTCAACAAGGGCAAGTGCTGGGTCCTGCACCTGGGGAAGAATAACCTGAAGTATGAGCGTGGGCTGGAGGTCAACTCACTGGAGAGAAGCCTTATGGAGAAAGACCTGGGAGTCCTGGTGGATCATAAATTGACCTTCAACCAGCAGTGCCTTTGTGGCGAGAAGTGCCAATGGCACCCTGAGGTGCATCAGGAAGAGTATGGCCCGGCAGGTCAGGAGAGTGGATCCTCCCCCTCTACTCTGCCTTAGGGAGGTCACATCTGAAATGCTGTGCACAGTTCTGATCTCCAGAGCTCAAGAAAGACAAGGACCTACTGGAGAGGGTCCTGCAGAGGCCACAAAGATGATGAGGACTTTGGAACATTTTTCTTATGAGAAGAGATTGCAGGAGCTGGGACTAGTCTGGAGAAGAGAAGACTGAGAGGGGATGCTATTAATGCGTATAAATTCTCAAAGGCAGGTGCCAAGAGGATGGTGCTGGACTCTTTCCAGTGGTGCTCAGTAACAGGACAAGGAGTAATGGCCATAAAAAAAATCCCACAAGAAATTCCTCATCAACATGAGGAAGAGCTTTGGTACACTGAGGGTGGCAGAGCAGTTGAACATTACCAGGGAGGCCATCCAAAGAGACCATGGAATCACCTCTGGAGATGTCCAAAATCCACCTGAACATATTTCTGTGTCACCTTCTTTAAGTGATCATGCTTTGGCAGGAGAGTTGGATTGGATCATCTCCAGAGGTCCCTTCCAAACCTAACAATTCTGTGATTCTGTGACATTGCAGTGACAGCTGGAAAATCTGACAGGACATGGGGAAGTTCAAGGTCTTCTCAAGCCAAGACCTCCTAAATTGTCTGGAAGGAGTGTCTGACTTGGCTAAGCACAGGTTTGTAGATGTAAGTGGTAGGAACAGGTCCAGAGCCCATGCACTTTAATTACTTTCTCTTACAGCTGCTCTCTTGCTTCTCTAGAACTTTCTCAGGAGACCTCAGACATTTAAATGCTCTTCTGCTCTTTCTGTACTGTGGAGTCATGGGCTGCTTCAGGACTCCTCCTGAGCTTAGTGCAGAGGTATCTGTTCCTTTGCCTAAAGATGAGCTTGCTGTGAAGTACACAAATCTCATCCTTCCTTACCGAACCTCCAAACCCTGAAACAGTGGAAACAGTGGAGACTATCTGTGGACCATTACTTTATATTCTGAGAAGCTTCAGCACGTAACAAAGATGTTATTACAAACAAACAAACAAACAAACAAACAAAACCACTACCCAAGAGTTCCAAAAGTATATTTTACTTGTAAACAGTGCTGATTAAATATTATCACAACATATTGTGCTATCTTTTTAAAACTGGTTGAGCTCAAATGGGCTCAGACCTGTTCCTGCTGGAAGTGGTATGAAGCTAGAAAGGGGAATTCATCCCTGTAATTGCTTATATGTATAATACAAAATCCATCCACATGATAGTTTCACACAAAATGTTATAATAAGGAGAATTAGGGATTCATAGTCAGAGTTCTGGAAATCAGCATGATCTTTAACTTTTAAACAACACACTTAAAATTAAATCTGCTCTGTTCAATCTAATTTCTTATTTCCTTCATACCTGAGTGGATGCTCATGGAAATAGTAAAAGTCACTAGACCTTAGGTGTATTTCTTTGGAGAAATCTACTGCTGCTTCACACCATAAAGGATAAAAATTTAAAAACTTTAATTAAATTAAATCATTTATTCTTCTTCTCTGAATGTCTAAAGCATTTTCAATAACACTGTAAAATTCAAAGTGTAGCTATTATCTACCGTGGAAAATTTTGTGAGCTGATAATGTGTGGCAAGGTTATTAGTAAGTGAAATAAACTATAAATAGGTTCACAGAAAGCACATTAAAAAAAATACTTTTAGAAGTGAAATTTTGCACTTTTTGCTACACTTTGTCTAAAGCAAAACACATGCTACAATCCCAAAGCAGTGGTCATTGAAAATTGATTCACATTTTAACTAAAACAAGTCACTGGGTACCCATTAACTCCTTTTATTTTAATTTAGCAATAAAAGCTTTCATAATAGCCATTAGACAAGAGAGAAACCTTTGGCATTAAAGTAAGAAAGAGAGAAATAAATATAATTTATATAGAAATAAAATAAAAAATTAATTTACAGCATGGGAACTGGTAAATATATATTAACAGAACCTAAAAAATTAGTTCTAAATAATTGAATTGGATTAATACAAATGAGAAACATATCAAAAAAACCGAGAGGGAATTCATTTTAGAGCTCTGCTGATGGAGATGAACCCATGTTTAAATATATATTTTTCCAGTTATAGCTTGAGGAAATAAACCAATGTTGCTTTCACAGTTCTTTGTATATATTTGTAGCAATTAAAATTTCTCACAATTTCTTGTAATAATTGGTTGGCAAAAAGGGCAGATCGATGTAAATGTTTGCAGGCACAATAACCTGTTCTTTTCCTCAGTTTGAGAATACTTATTTCCTTGTATTTCTCAAATCTTAGCTTTAAAAAAAGAAGATTTTGGAGCAAACCTGGCCATCCCCTTTCATTCAGTATTTTCAATGTCCAGTTAGAAGAATCATGACTTTGTTACTCTAGGTAATATGGGGGGGGAGAGGCAGAAGGAAAAATAATTAAGCATCCAATCCACATTGGAATGAAAAAAAAAAAATCCCTCTGAAGCTTAGGCCAGAGGAAGTTGGGGTTTGTCTTAATGTGATTCCTCACCTGGATGCTGTCTATAGTTTTAACAGGAACAAGGTTTGGATAACAGAGCTTGGTAGCAGCGTTGAGTGCTACATCTGATTTGCTTTTTGCATGATTTCTGCCTGGCCCTGGGAGATGGAAGAGAGACATGCCAAGAGACAGAAGTGGCTGTGTCTAAACCACCTTTACACATCCAGCCCAAACACCATCCAGGGGGAAGTGCAGTACCAAGGCTCCCCAGAGGCTTCTCACCATCCCTGAGCCTGCAAGGCTGCCCAAAGCCTGGGTTTGCCAGTCCTTGTTCAGACTCCAGCACGCACCCAAACACCAACATGCACCCAAACACTAGATGATAGAGTCAAATTCTGTTTCCATCTTTCTCGCAGAAATGTGAGTTTTAGCAAACCAAAAGTCAGCCTCAGTATGGCTCTTAATTCTTCTTTCTGTGTCCACACAGTGGTATGTAGCATAGAGGGCTCCTGACCTGTGATCCAGGCTCCTCAGACAGTATTTTTATTCTGCTCATAAAAATAGCACCCGTAAAGAAGACACAGTGAGCTCTGCTCATCTTGCCACTTTAAGCTTTGCCCATCAAGCAGGACATACTTATTGTGTGATTCTGATGGCAGAATCTGCTAAGAAATTCATCCTTCCATCACATCTCTCCTTGAATTTCAGCTTACACGTATTCTAGCCAGAATACGTGTTGCCTACATATTTACATTGCAGAGACTCCATTTTCAAAAGTATCAAATCCAATTCCCGTAGCAAAAAGCCCATTTGCATACAAGTGGGCTGAGCTGTCCTTCAGAGGATTCTGAAGGCCATTTTCCAAGCAAACAGGGATTTGTGGTGATCCTGCTGTGAAGTTCTCCAGTTTGCTGTAGTCAACAAAGTCACCAGGACTCTGTGAAGCACTGAGGCCCACCTGCACACAACAGCTTGCAAAACTGGGGCCTGGGCACAAACAATAGCAGTTCTTTTGGCAAGCTTGAAAGACCTTCTTGTTGGCAGATTGAGGAAGCCCACGCTTCTCCTACTGCACTGCCGTTGATCAGTATCAGAGAAGAGCATTAATCAAACATGCAATACCATTACTTTTTCCAAATTGAGGTCTCAGGTCTGTGATAAGCACTTCTCTTAACAAAATATTACCTAAATATTATACAAGCACACTTCAAAACTGTTGTGGTGAGAAATTTAAATGCTAATAAGTACTTTTTAGAAATGCTGCTCCAGACTTGCCCCTGTCTAGGCAGGAAAGACTGATCACAGTCATGGTGCTACATGCAGCATCAGTTAATTTGTCTTTTCATCTGCTTTTGGCTCATACCTCACCTACAACTTTGTGAAAAATGACAGAATGTGAATATCTTGCCATTAATAGGCCATGTGACAGACACCGAGCACAGCAGGCCAGTGAGAAGCATCTGAGTCTTGCAAACTCTCCTCACTACTAGATTTACTGATGGATGACAGAGCTCCATGGTGCTGACAAAGATGCTGCTGACCTCACTTCCAAGAATGCTACATGGTTTGCAGCTTACAGAAATGCATCCAGGGCAGGAGAAAAGAGCTAAGCATGTTTCCAGCAGGACATAGGTTGATTTTTAAATATGGAATATGGTCCAGAAATGGTGAAATCTTCACAGAGAAATGTTGTTTTGGAAAATGTCTGTGGTCCACAGGAACAGCAGATCTCCTTTTTAAAATGGGAATCCATAGAATAGTAGACAATCCCCATCTTTTTCCCCACATACTACCTGTCTTCTGCTAGAAACTGTCTAAATAACCTTTTACAATACTTAATCTAGCGAGTTCATAACAAATATTTGGAAAGAGGATGCTTTTGTAAAGGCAACTTTGTCAAGGCAACAAAACACTTCTTACAACATTTCTTGCTATCTTCTGTTTCACTTTTTAACATTTGGTTTTCCTCCACACAGAACACTCAACTTGTTTCAGGTTTTAAAAAGGGAACAAAAATTAAGATAGCATGTGCTTTCCTTTTCAGACTGCATTGTTTCTGGAAGCAAATAAAAACAGTCTTCTTGCCTGTGAGGAAGAATATCAGAAAAGTAGGACACACAAAATAAAAGCATCTCTGAGTCATACCTACATACACAGCAAATCCAGAAGTTCCTTACGACAACTTAGAGAAGTTGTTCATGTACAGCCCGTGGTACATTTGCATCAGCATTTTAGTTCAAGCTAAGAATTGCTCAAAGATCACTGCTCTCCACACTGTGACGCAGCAACAGAGCACATGAACCAGATTCCTTTGAGGTGAAGCGTCATCCCAAGAGACACTCTCCAGAACATCTAAAGTAACCCAGCCACAAATGAGCTTTCAATCCACAGGACCAAGCTAGAACCAGCCAAAAGGAAAACCCTTGAAAAGCCATCATGTGGGCATAATGTAGACAAGGGGCTCTTAGCACCATCTCTTACCACAGATCCACTTCCAGCACTCCTTGTGGAATTAAACAGAACCAGTGAATGCTGACATGATCAGGAGAAAGATTTGGGATGTGAAAAGCCAGGGTCAGACCAGGTAAAACCTGCTTCCATTCTGACCAACTGTGAGATATGGTGATGGCCAATTAGGATTTATGGTTGGTCCAGCCAAGGAACTGAGACAAGAATAAATCCTAAATCTCAAGACTGAGTAGCAGAGTTTGGAGCCATATAAAAGAAGCAGTGCCTTTGACATTACCTCATACAACCATAATGTTGAAGGGCAGCCAATGAGACCCCCAAAAGCTATATGTACAAATTATGCATTTTTGTAGTAAGAGGGGTCCTGAGTCAGTACTGCAGCTGGCTCTCTGACCTGAAAAGCAGACAGAGAAAAGAACTCTTCAGCTTGGGAAGAAGCCAGGACAGCTGGAGGAAAAAGATCTGTAGACACAGAGATACTGAGAACACAGATAGGTGGACTGCCACATGCAGGTATTGATGCAATACTGAAGAACTAATGACTTTCTGACCTGACAAAAATGAGCTCAGTAAAGAGCAGTATCTCCCCTCTGCTCAAGTCCCGGGAAGACAAATTCCCAAAGACATGACGCTCACATGGAGACTGTCCACTCAGGGATTGACTGCAAGGTTTCACCAGCCATGACACCAACCAACTCTGCCACTGAGGAATGGGTGCAGGGTCCTTCTTCAGCTGAGTCTCTGGAGCCAAGGGCAGGTGGGTTTCCTTCATTAAAACTCACATACTTTGGAGATGCATTTGACCTACTTAGTTATCATTGATGATTGTCTTTACAGTGACCTCATTGCTGCAGGAAATAAAGGGTGGGTTTCTATCCCCCATAGGAGAAGTTTAGTCCTAGAAAAGCTTGAAAACATGTGTGTCCCAAACTGGAGACAAGATTTGTATTTTTTAGTGTTCCTCCTCTTTTTTATTCCTGAGTATATTTAAATAGCAAATACTTTTCTGAATGATATTCAGACCCAAATTAAAAATACCTATACATTCAGCTTTGCCAGAAAATAATGATTCAGACTTTAAAATGAAAGGGGTGAAACCAAAATAAATGAAGGTTAAATCAAATAAATTCCGGATCCCACGTGTCCAAATGTTACTCTAGCTAGTAGCTAAATGCCTGCTCAGCCACTCACTCCTTCTCCCTCCTCAACAGAATATATGGGGAAAAAATTGAACTGAAAAAGCTTATGGGTCAAGAAAAATATGAGCAGATAATTTAACTGTTACCATCGTGGGCAAAACAGTCTCATCTTAGGGAGAATAATTTCTTTGATTGCCAATTAAACACACAGTGATAAAAAACTGGCCCCAAGATGCCACTATTTTGGTTGAGGGGCTCAATTGTGCCCTGCAGGAAATTGGTTGGAGCCATCTAAAACTCTGTGTGTATGATATGGGGCAGCCCCAGCCTTTCATCCCAAAGGCCATTCCTCCAAAGGCCACATCTCCAGCCCCCACTGCCGGCACCTACAACAAGCACACCATGGAAAACATGGCAGAACATGAAGACCTCCCTTCCAACTGGTTGTATACAGCATGGGGATAACCAGGCAGGAGTTGCAAAAAGGGAACAGTTAGTGCCACAGCTTTCATTCCAGAATATGCGATTGCATATATCATTTATTAATAACCAGAAACTCTACACAAATTACCATAGACACCTCTTTTATCCATATTCAAGGGTAGATCCTTTAAATGTGATGTTTCCAGATAAAGCTCTATTTTCCTCAAAGATGTAGTGTTGATTTTTCAGATTTCTTGCATATTAAATCTAAATATCTTTATATTTTCCACCTGGATGCCAGAGCATTTCCATATCTCATAATGCAAGATTTAGAAGTTTCATCAAAGCAAATGCACCAGTTCAGTGGTTGCGAGACTTTCACTGTACACAAAGTGTTAGGATCAAAATACTTCTGAAAAATTCAGGAGAATCCACAAGATATTTTCATTCAGTTCAGGCAGGAAAGAGCCTAGTTTATGAATAAATATTCCTCAAATAACTCACAGCAGGAGAGAAATCTGGAAAAAAAAAATAAAGGAAATCAGACACTTAAAAAAGAAACTTATTCTGCCTCAGAGAAAGAAAAGACCGCTGAGGTCTGACTGAAGCAAAATAAAACTTCACATTAAGCAAATTGTACCATTGATTTATCCCAAAGTCTTGACTTTTCCTGGTAAAAGAGCATGACAATAACCCAATCTCATACAGCTGTTAGACTGAGCCTTTCATGTAATGCATCAGAAGGTGTTTTTCAGCACATCCCATTCTGACAACATTAATCAGCAAAGCCCCTATCAAGCCAGAAAATTTACAGAACAGATTTGCAGGATTATTATTAGACCAGAGGCCCTGACACAGCAAAAGCCTACCTACAGGAACTAAGTGTATGACAAGCTATATAAGATATTTTACAGGGAGGCTGTGACTTTTTCCAGTACAAATGAAATGAAGAAAGAATTTCTGAAGCATAGAACACTGAATCTCAGCTAAAATTAGAGTACTTCAAGACAGAACTGGAGGCCCTCAATATATTATTTCACTATCATGGATTACCAAGAAAGTGTGACTTGATATCAGTGAACTGATATATCCTTGTATTTTCTACTTTTAGGTAAATTGGTATAACAATTTGGACTATCACAAGAAACTCTAGTCTTGTTCAGAGCAAGGCATCAGTTCTTGCCAGGTTAAAGATTTCAATTTACCCAAAATGAAGCCAGTTCCTGCATATTGATTGCTCCTTCTAGCTGTAAATTATCACTGATTATTTTGAGGGCAGAAGTGTTGATAGCTTCCTGCTATTACTGACCTAACTGAAATTAAGTCTATAGTATAATTTTCTATCCATAGCAACTAAAATGTGGCTGGAGTGCTTTAGCGTTTCAAATCTTACAAAATAATAAATCCCAATAGCAAAGATTCTTTCAATCAGTGGTGTTTTATTGAAGCCAAAAGACTTGTTCAGAAGTAATTTCTGGAGGACTGATATTCCCTCAAAATATACATATAATTTGTCAGTGATCCTGATTCAAAATGCTTAAGAATTCAGTGTTCCTCCACATGTGAGTCTTAAGTACCTTCATATGCCATGGTGTGGTGAGAGGGAGGAGAAGGAGGAGGAGGATTTTGAAAAGATTCAGTGGTGGTAGCTTAGGATCTATACTGAAGTACAAGCTCCCAGCCCCTGCTTGTCCAGAAAAGCTCAGTCCATGCAACAACAAACCAATGGTTCCTGGTCAAACTCTCTCCGATTATTTCCTTTTCTCAACCACAAGATACAGGTCTCCTGTTGAGAAGAAGAGAAGCCAAGTGTAGGAGATCAAACCAGCCAAGAATTGATCTGGCACAAACCCTAACCAGTAGGGATTTCCCTAATAAACAACTGGAGCACCTCAATGGGGTAAAGAGAGGGAGAACTGCGCAGTTACAGCTCATATTCAATTGACTGAATGAGTACAATCCTTAAGTTCTCAGAGCTGTCAATCTGATCTTTTTCACAGACCGCTTTTTTCTGCCCTAAGGATTCACATGTCCTTGCTAGACCAAATTGTAGTGTCTCTTCTTGAGTAAAATGGGATCAAATTCATCAGTAAAGTCAACCAGAAACAGATTTTGTCACCCTTTTTGTTTGCTTTCAAATCTTGAAAAACATTAATCGAGTCAAGAGCAAATAGCTGAAAATTCAAACTCCCTCTGTGGGGACCTTCCATAAGCAGCACCACGAAGTTTTAAGTCATACCACATCTGTAGCCTTTGGGTCTCTGCTGAGCTTAAGCTGCAGTCATAAACTGAGTTAACTGATTTGGATGGGTAGTGCTCAGTACAGTCAGTACAGCAGTGTTGCCAGAGGTTTATACCTCCTGCAGGTTTGGATCATTACTTGTTTGTCCACGAGGGAGATCTGGCTATAAAATAGGAACTGTTGACTACAAAAAGATTATTGATAATAAGTACTCAGAGCAATGCTCATGGCCTAAAGCAGGAAAAACAGTAAGGTGAAGCAGAAAACATCCATCTGACCAGAACAAGCATTCAGCAAGACAAACTACAATCTATATCCATCTATTCTTGATACTGTTTTAAACTAAAATAACTCTTCAAAGTGCAAAGACTAGAAATATGCATTAGAAATTTCTCTTTCAGGGAAACATTTTTTTCCTCTGCTAGGTTTCTTACCTTCAAGAGGATGAATAACTTGTGCCTGTGCCTGTTACAGCCCTTAAAGATCTAAGTAACACATTTTTTCTACCCAGAAAAAAAGACAGTATTCAAATGCAGCACTTGCCTCTCAGACATGAGTAATTCAGCCTAAATCTGTAAAAAATAAATGCTCATCATAAGACACTGCCAAGGAAAAGCAATGAAAGATGTCCAATCTTGCCACAAAATTTGGAGTCAAAATCGTCAGGTACCTCCCTGAATTTCCCACCTCTAATGGGACAGTTGAAAGAGCACAGTATGACACAGGGGAAAATGCTTTGATCAGTGCAGAATTAATTTTAATTAATGGAAAGTTATTTTTTCCATTCAGTATTGGTTTTTCATGGCCTGGTTTTTGTTAGCTGCAGGGCCACAGAAGAGAAGCTGCTGGAAGCTTCCACCCTGTCCAGCAGACCCAATCCTTGACAGCTCTGAAGACGGACATGCTGCTGGCCAAAACCGGGCCAATGGGAGAGGTTGGTAACGCCTCTGTGATGACATATGCACCAAGAAAATCAAAACAAAGTCACAGGATTTGCTTCTTGTCAGAGAAGAGGAGGAGGTGAGAACTTGTGAGAGAAACAACATGGAGACACAATGGTCAGTGGAGAAAGTGGGGCAGGAGGTGCTCCAGGTGCCAGAGCCGAGATTCCTGTGCAGGCCGTGGTGAGACCGTGGTGAAGCAGCTGTGCCCCTGCAGCCCATGGGGATCCACGGGGAACGCAGAGATCCACCGACAGCCCGTGGGGATCCATGGGGGATGCAGAAATCCACCCACAGCCCGTGGGTGAGGTGCCCATGCTGGAGCAGTAGATGCCTGTAGAAGGCTGTGATCCAGTGGAAGTGTGGTGGAGAGAGGTCCCTGCTCCCAGGCTGGAGCAGCCTGTCCTTGGAGGACTGCAGCCCGTGGGAAGAGAGCCACATCCCAGCAGTTGTGGCAGGGCTGTGTGCCTGTGAGAGGGGCTCACATTTGCAGCAGATGCAGTTTGGCTGCTGCTTGTGAGAGTGGACCCACGCCAGAGAAGTTCATGGAGAACTGTCTCCCGTGGGAGGGACCCCACGGCCTCACAGGGGAAGGACTCCTCCCCCAGAGCAGTGGAAGAAAATCTCGGTGATGAACTGACCCAAAAACCTCCTGCCCTGTCCCCTGTGCTGTTGGTGGGAAGGAGGCAGGGGCTGGCTGGGAGAAGGTGTTTGAAGGGCTTATTTTACTTCTCATTTTCCTCCTCTGGATTTATTAGTAATTAATTCACTTTGCAACTTTAAGTTGTGCCTGGTTTGCCCTTAAAGTGATTTCTCCCAGTCTTTATCTCATGAACCCATCGTTATTTTTTTTCCTCTCCTCTACTTAGCTGTGGCAGGAGAGGGTGGGCGAGCAACTCTCGTGGGTGCCTGGCATTGGGCCAGTGTCAAACCACGACACTCTTACAGTCAGAATGTACCTATAAAATCACACCACCAACAACTTTCATTTGTGCACTTTCTGTTGCAGAAATGAAATATTTGCCTTCTATCTAAAGTGAGAATTACAGCTGAGATTTCCCCCAGGACATTTAAAGGAATTAAGGTCTGCATTCCTGTTAGGCAGCAGCATGATGTGGAACTCTACATTCTCCAGGTAACTCCAAAATCCCATTAGCTTCTCTTAACTATACCACAGCAATGCTGGAGCCTTAGAAGAAGACATCTTTTGATGGTCACCCATCATTTAGCACAGAGACTGAACATATGCTTCCATTGTCTGTGCTTGTCCCAGTTGCTCCCTCTTTAGGGCTGATCTTCTGCAGCAAAGGGGGAAAATGTCTGTAGTGAGACCAGATTTCTGAAGCTGGGTAGCATCTACATTACATAGACAGTAACACCTTGGAGACCTTCACAAGGATTCTTGTCACAAACAAGGCAGGAAACTTGTCACTTGCTCTGAGACTGCTTCACTGTGCACCTGGAATTTCAAAACAAGTCCAGTGCTCAGGTTCAGCAGACTGGATCCCACACACTGTTTCTTTGGTTTGGTTATTTTCTTTTCCTTTTATTTTGGGCATGTGTTGCAGAGAACCCTCTTTGGAGACCAAGTTTCCAAAGTTAGGCATTGTTTCAATCATGCTACTCCCAGGGCTCAATAAAATAAAATAAATAGATGTTTCAAGTTTTGAAATGAGAGTAACAACATAAATAATAGAGTGATAATACTGACAAAATCTAGCTAAATCTAAATATTAGTAGTCAACTTTTTATATTCCATATTACCAGACCATTTTTCTCAAAGTCTCAAATTTACCTGTTTTATTTGTGAGATCCCAAAACGATGCAGGGTGAACAAATATCTTTAGGGCACATCTTTATTTATGCTTTTACTCAAAACTGACTCTTTGCCTACCACAGTGCACATACCAGTTTAGATCAGGTTGAAGGGTAAGATCCTTTTTTTTGCTTTTCCTTTGTTCAATGCCCAACAAAATCGTCAATTATTTGTAGGTGTTCCCTAAGAGCCAGTATTTAGGTAAAAAAGACTCAGGGCTTGAAGACAGCAGCTAACCCAATCTTCCTTTTGGCACTTATTCTAATTATATTTTTGACTTTGGAGGTCATATATTTGGGTGTTTAAGCACCTCTAACACCTCCAAGGCTTGTGTGAAGGAAGCCCTTGGAGCCCACCAGTGACCAAGGGCTCTGTCCTTGTCAGTCCAACCAGATACAAGACATAATACTAGTGAAAATTACTTGGCACAGGTTTATTATTACAAAAATACCATCAAATTTAGGAAAGAAAATAATATATACTTGGGAAAACCACTCATTTGCACATGTATTCAAGTGCTCAGTGGGGCTTGCAAACTCTCCATTTTGAGTGATGGACCCTTGGAACTGCACTAATGAAAACACTTCTGTTCTGTATTTCCTGTGTGTACTTTAATTTCATTTATGAAAATGAAGGCTTGATTGTGTATCTTCCTCTGCCATTTGGTACTCTGCCATCAAAACTCTAAGTGACATGACACACAATAGATTTATGCACCATGAAGCAGACACAGTAGGGGTCTGGAGTATTCGTGTTTTATTTTCAGTTAAACAATACACAGGGGGCTGTCACACTAACAAGGTATATAATGATTGACTTGCTCAGCCACTCTGAGAGCTTTACTCTGATACAACTGAAATCTCAATAAACAGGAGATTTATATTTGAACAGCTGTTTATGAAATGCTGTGCTCTAGACTCTTCCTTTTCTGAACAGTACATATGGTTCATTCCTATTTAATTGAAAAAGAAATAATTTGTTGAAATTGAGTCATAGTTGTACAAATTAAAGCTTTTAAAACTGAGGCTTTGCTTTGTTCATTTCACACTTCTCTTTATCATGTAATTTGCCCTTTGATATTCACAGTTTGCAATCTTTAGCAGTGTAACTCTGAACTGTGTAACGCTGCAACTGTCTTATTGGAGGCATCATAATACAAAAACATGAGTATGGTCATCCTGTTGTCGAAAATCCACAGAGTAATTTACCAATCACATTATTTCATGAGCACAGTAAACCTCAGTATCCTCTATCTCATACAAGAACCATGAGAAGAGAGAGTGTCTGCAATGATCATCCCTGAAGTTTGGTTGTATGAGTTTCAGGTGCTGCGATGCTGCCTGCAGCCCTCTCCAAACTGCTCTAGAACAGACTGAGGGATATAAGCTCAGGCTCTCCCACTCTTAAGTGCTGCATAAACAATCAGTGAAAATTAGAAATAAGCAATTATAGATTTAAAGTAAAGCAACAATTTCATCTTTTAGCTGTGAGAAAGGTTTGATACAACAAAATATTTTTTATATTCAAATTCTGAGGCATAAAGTCTTATTTTGTAAGTATTACTTTTCATGCAACACAATTTTAATTCCTTAGACAGTAGGGGTAGGCTTCTTGCTACTGCATCACACCACAGTTTGGCTGAGTTTGGAAGGCACCAAATGTTTGTGCTATATTGAGGGCTTTGATCTATCTTAAAGTTTATAGAAATGATGGGCTAGAAATGATGAAGGGTATCCATTGCAAAGGTACCATGATCTTTTTGGAAAAGGCATCTTACACAACTTCAGCCCATGGAACAGGAGCCAGTGTCCACAACACAAAAGATTTAACTCCATCTGTACATGCAGTCTGTGCAATTTCAGTAAATATAGTGGGCCTTGAAACTTGAAAATTCTGTCATTTTACCGTGCCCACACATTTTAGCCAAACAACAGGCCTCTGTGAAAAATGACCACTCAAGCTACTGAGCATTTGGCAAGTGAGGAGGCACAGGGCAAAATCCTCAGCCATGACAAATTCTTGATTTATATCAGCTGAAGCTCTGGCAGACAAGTCTCCAAGTAAAGCTGCCACACTAGACAAAGTGGAGAGATATTTGCTACTCTTACACCATAAAATAAGGCCCAGCAGTCAGCTTCTCATCTCCTAAAATTCTTTGAATCCAAACAGGCTCCTGGACAAAGAGCTCAGGTTTGTTTTTCCCTGAGCAGTGATCTTTGTCTTGTATCTTTGAACTGACATTAGAATACATGGGTAATAAATCATTTCTGTCATGTGAGATGCACAATATTCATTCGCTGGCAGCAATTGAAAGAATTTACCTGCAACAGGCAACTGGACTAAGCCTTATGGGTGAGCTCTCCTGGGTATAAACATATAGGTCTGTATCACCCAACACAGCAGGAAAAGATAAACCACTGTCTGGTTCTATACCAACAAAAACTGGAGAGAGGAAGGCATGAATAAAATTGGAAAAGGTAAAACTGGATACACAAACATTCCTTTTTTGTATCTGCCAGAGCTTTAACCCATTGATCTTTGTCCTAGTAGTGGATGTTTCTATTAAAAGCGGGACATTCAGCACAAAATATAAAAACCCCTCTAACAGCAAATAATTTTACCTTGGATGGCACTGACCATGCCTGTAAGCTGTTTTTTGCTTACTTAGCTATTTGTCTTAACAAACTTTGTTTACATTTTACTTTGATAACAAAATGTAAGTGGTTTTTTTAATGGCAGTGCTTAATATCTTCTCTGTATCAGCCACATAACACATCCTGTTCTTCAGACAGGCTGCAGATAAACAAGGTACTTTTCCTTAAACACAGTTTGCCACACATGAGCAATATACAGTCAATCTATGACAGTTGTGAGCTAGCAGCAGAAATCCCCTCACACTTTTTTGGGAGGACAGCCTTAACTTCACTAACTTTTTTGCTGTTGTTCCAACATTTCCCTATCTTTCAAGGTGGCCAGTGGAGGGAGTTGGCAGCACATTCCCCCTTTCTGTGATCAAGCTGCCCTTTCAACGCTCCCAGTCCATAACAGAGGTGGTAATATTCAGCACCATTCTGCACAGGCAGCTTTGCTGCCTAAGGCACAAAATTGGGTTTTGTTTTTCTTGCAGTAAAGCATATATTCATGATCCACAATTCACCTCAAAGTCCATAGCCAAACTAGCAGCAGCAGATTCAGGAGCTGTCATGATTAAATCACTCGCAAAGACAAAAGATAGCAGAAACAAACTTCTTGCTTGCCGAGGGAGCAACAAGAAATAAGTAGCCGTAGATTGGAATGGTGCTAAGGTCTCTGTGTCTGTATCAGTACTGGTAAATAAAGCTGTGACTGAGTGCTTGACCCCTTTGCCTACACTTCATTTCCCTCAAATGAGACAGCCTCAAAGAGGTGCATCTTCCTCCTGTGCTCTTGTCTGTTCCTCCTTTGGCACCTGCAACTGCCCTGCTCTCTGCTCTGATCCCTATACTTGAGGCATGGTCCAGCTCCTTGTGGGGCTGGGAGGGAACAGGGACCCCTGCCCTAGAGGGGAAGAGAGCTGTGGGATGCTCAGCACATATCCCTCACATTTCTGGGGGCATCACATGGAGAATGGCTTGATAATGCAAAGCCTCGAGGTATGGACTGGGGTACAGAATATGTTTTCATGTTCTTCATCCATATTCACAGGAACGGCTGTGCTGTATTTTATAGGTGTGCTGAAATCTTTAGCCAACTGAGAGAGACCTTTAAGGATTCTCCTTTGCTTTTCCTGTTATCTACACAAAAAGCCAAAAAAAGAGCTATTTTCTTTCATTTATCATCTGAATATCGGGAAGAAAAGTAGCCTAAAAACTTGTACTCAAGTTTGTCAGATGAATGAAGTACTTGCTCTCACCAAAACTCAGGAATACTCATCCTCACCTCCCTGTGAGTCCCTGTCTTAAAACTAGGAAAAACACCTTCCAGATTTCTTCCCACAGATGTGGGAGAGGAAGGATCTTTTCCTTTTTTTTTTCTGTACTTGCAGTGCCAAAGCTAACGTCAAGGAAAATCATTTTGTGTGTTTGCAATTTCTTTGGACAGATATATGAAGTCTGACTTGCCCAACTTGCCTTTGAGTTCTGAACAAATTGTTCCCTATGTCACTTTCCATTATGAATATCTTGGGATGTTTGTTTGGTTTCTCCTGGCACGAAAATTTAAAAATACATTATTAAAAAATAATATGAAAGGAAAAGCATACTTGTTCAAGCTATCCTTTAATCAACACCACACAAAAATTGCTTCCCTAAGTAAGTTAAATAGCAGCACTGCAATTCTTATATACTTTAGATACTGAATTTAATCAAATAAAATCTAGTTAGCGCAGAAAAATACTTCCAAAATAGTCTTTAATGACTGGGGACTTACCAGAATATCTTTGAGAATACACAAATGCAACAAAGCACATTATTTCAAGAATCACAGTCTTAGGAGAGCGACCCAAACTCAGAGCTTGTTCGAATACTAACTAATGTTACACAGTCTTGTCACCTTCAGGGAAAATCAGCCTTCAGGTCCTGCTCTGAGTGACACCCCTGTTTCAGTAGGGTGCAGCCACACACACTCAGATCACTCACATTATACTGGCCTGTGGGTATGTGACTCAGTGCTTTCCTGAACAGGTGTGAGTTTCATTTGTGTTTAAAAGCATTGCCTGAGAGAGGGTTTAAATGAACAGTCAGCTCAGTCAGCAGCCACTGTGAGCCAAACTGTGGCATCAGTTTGTAAGAATTCCCTGCTCCTTTATACTCCTCATAAATATTAAAGAAATAAAGAAGTGGTGTTTAACTCTGCTGATATAAAGCCTTCACCTTTATGTTATACTCTGGGAAAGCATAAAACATATCCTTAGTCCAATGCCTCCACTGATTCACCTTTAAATTCTCAGTTCTATAATTGTTAGTTTTCCTTGTTATTTTTATATTTTTGCCCTGTTGTATTCCAAATGTCTGAATCAATATCTTTTTGTCTTTCAACCACAGCAGACATGTAATGGAGCAAAGGTCCTGCAACGAAATCTTGTCTCTGCATGTCAAGGTAACTGCTCGAATCTTGCATTACTGGTCCAGTGGCTAAAATGTTTTTAGCTATCAAACTAATTCAGACATCTTTGAACTGTCCCTGTTCAGTGATTAAGTATTTTTGTGCTGCTTTACAAATGGGAAGTGAAGGGCAAGGATCCCATTCAATGCACTGGATGTCTCAATGATTTACCCCAGCCTTCAAAGAAAAACAGTACAGAGCAGGGACTTAGGGTCCTATTTCTGGCAGGAGTCTAACCTCTTCACATCAACTGCTCAGGGAAGTGAGCAGTATATTTATATTTAGTGCACACTAATCTAAATTTGCCTCACAGCTTCCTAACACTGGGAGCCTACATATAGTTTAAGAGTCTGTCACAAAGGTTATCTGAAACCTCACTCATTTTTTCATAGATAAAGCTGTCCTAGAGGATGCGGCTTTGACATAAAGCAGGCAAGAATTTCAGATATGCTTTCCCAAGTGTTAGTAAAAAATGCTTGAAACTTTGCTACCAGAAGCAAGACAAGCTTGCAGTAGCTTCAGAGTTGAAAATCAGGAGTAGTGTCATTACCCCTGGTGTCATTGTTCTCATTCCTGGCAGTGGGATGACAGAGGTGCAAAATCAATGAGTCCAGACACAGACCCACCCCTTTTTCTAGTAACCCTCAAAAATGGATCGCAATGCAGCTGCAGCTGAACTCTCCTGTGATGCAGAACATACAAAACTATAAAGCAAACAGCTTTATGGGCTGGAAAAATTACAAGTCTGAGGTTCTCAAATGATAATGTTCTCTCCAGACTGAGGCTTGTCCAGAGCTCCAGAGAATGATGAGCTCCTCTCTTATGAATAAAAACACCTACATCAAAATGCACAGAAGAAGATCCCAAAGTCAAAATAATTTCAAATATCTTGGTCACAAGATAACTTCTTGCTCTGTTCTCTCCTTAAGCCTGAGAACTGTATCTATTTTTGTGCACGTGCACGGACAGATTTGTGTTTGGATATAATGCCCAATTCTGTTCACTCTAGTCAGCACACACCAAGTAATAATTGCATCAGAACAGTTAGAACAATCTTGCCCTTTGTTTGGAAATGCTTTTGCTCATGTACTTAGACAGTTGGCCACTTTGCTTCAAGTCATTGCCTGAGGGTCTTTTTTTGTACTGTGAGACTATTGATCAATGCAGTGATGGTATTGGCCATGCTAAAACATTTAGCAGGGAGGATCATGCAAAAGTTCCTTTCTTCCAACCTATTCAGACAGAAGAAAAACTAAATATAAACTGAAATTTTTAAGGCTCCATTGAATGTTTGTCCAAGTGTGAGGAGGAAATTCAGGTCAATTCACCTATCTGTCAAGCACTTCTTGGAGTTCATTGAAATCGAAAAAAAAAAACAACCTGATAGATATAACCATCCCTTAGAAAGGATAAAAGTGTCCTTATAAGCTAATAAGACTGTAAAAAATCACATAGGGAATCACAGACTCCCTGTTTTTCTTAGCTTGTTTCCTAGAGATGGCTAGCCATAGGAAATAAATAGGAAAAAATGGCATTAATCTGTTGTTATATTTTACCCATAAGCCTATTTACTCTAATATTTTCTTACTGCAGGAGCTATAAAATGAAGAAGTTTATGGCTTGTATGAAGCTCAATAAGAATGATGATTCATCTCTAGAACAAATATTTGGACATTAAAAAAAAAAAAAAAGAAGATTCAAGAAATGATGCCTGCCTTAATATAGATCCTTTTTGTGAAGAGTACTGTCCCTACCTCCATCAGTGACTGACTCAGCTCACCTTTTTACTCTGGGCAATCAACAGACCACTGGCTTCTTTTCCAAATTTTCCTGACACATGTAATATATAGTGTTGTAAGGCTTCTTCACACTGGTTAATTAAATTTTTCTTGGTCTCTAGTCTGGCACTGAGACCTACAGGCATGGACTAGCCCTGTCCATGCTTTCAAACTCTCCTAGTTTCCAAGAGGCCAAACTGCCTTTGGGGAGTTACTCGCTCCTGAATCACTCTGACTTGGCTTTGAGCTGTTATATTCTGTGGGTCACAAGTGGGCCATTTGTGGGCTGTTGCAGAAATAATAGTACAGACAACCAGGTGCCTCTGCCCTGGAGCCTTCCCTGTCACCACTTAATTTCCTGGCATGGATGTAGCAGTTTGCTCAGCCTAGCATTGCCCAAGTTCATAATCTTTTCATACCTCTGAAAATCAGAGTTTTCCAACATCTGACTCTGTACTCTACAGTGGCTCAACCTCTTTGTGTTTCTGATGACATTCCCTACGTTTAAAAGCTACTAAGGATTTTTTGATTAAGAAAAACACTGAAAAAGAGACATCACAGCTCACAGACCTGACAACGTGCTTCCAGTTTACACAGCTTTCTGCCCATGAAGAAGGGGCTGGCAGTGCTATACATGGAATTTATTTCTCAGTTGCAGTAATATTGCATTATCAAACAATCCTTCCATAAATAAGGATCACAGCCACAAGAAGTTGTAACAACTGTTGTGAGAAAGCTGCAAGAGTAAAAATCAAAAAAGACGCATTGTTTAAACCTCTAATAAAGCTGAAAAGCAGTTTTGGAAAGAAATGGCCAGGTTATAAGGAAGCATTAGATGACTAAGGGTATCCTTTCCAATGGAAGTGAAATCTCATGCTTTTAGGGGAGAAAAAAAATTCTTTTAATTAGAAAATGACAATGACACTCATCATAAATAAAGTGCCTGGTTTAGCAAGTAATTTGTTGCTTCTGCATTATCAGATCAATAAAAATTCAAAATAAGAATGTGTTTCAGGCTTTGCAGGATCACAGCAAAAAATTCTAACCTGCTGAGAAATCATGTAACTCCTACTTCTAGCTAGGTATATTTGAGATGATTGCATATAGATAGGTACAGATACAGATACAAAGATATAGATATAGATGATATGGATATAGATAGATATACATATACATATAGATGTAGATAGATATAAATATAGATATGGATGGTATAAATGTATGTGTATGTGTGTATCTGAGGTGCTATATATTCATTCTGCTATATCTTCTACATGCAGCTCTACAAATAAAAATTTAAATAAATAAATACACACCTGGTCCAGTATTGACCTTCACCATTGTTACTCTGGCATTCATAAGTACTCAATTCAGAGTTTTCTGCAGTACACATTTTTCTATTAATTCACAGTACCTATTGGTTCAGAAAGCACTTCATAATTTCTTACTCATTGACTCACTATTTAAGCTAATACATTGCTTTTTAAGCTTAATACTTTTAAGTTCTAAGGAGCTTCTAGATATATATGAATATATTATAGGCTCTGGACTAAGGAGATGGCATTCTGGGAAAAATTTCAAAGGGGCACACAGAAAATAACTCTAATGTATTATGAGTGGACTATTTGAATTTTGAAAAAAAATACCAAAAAAAAGAGTAACATTAAGCTTAACATTAAAAAACAAGCCTTTGTGATCAAACATTATAATGGCAACAGCACTATCAAAAGTTACAACTTTTTTACAAAACCCAATGCCAGTTACAAGTGTTCCAAATTACAAACTTTTCCATTCTTTCTAACAATTTTGAACTCACATCTCTCTCTTTCCAGCTGTCATAGAATATTTTTCCTCACCTATGCTCCCTATTTTGGAGTATCGTGTTAATAGTACAACCAATTCCTTTTGCCATAAATCAGCTTTGCATTTCCATTTGATTTTCAGGCAGCTTTGAAGATTTATCTCTCTGTCTTGAAAAATGACCATCCATCATCTGTCTTCTCAGTTTATCTTGTTTCTATGTCCAGATAAGAAGCACAGGTACTCCCTTCTTCTGCTCTTTGGTGTCTCCTGCTTCCTCTTTCTCTCTCCTCTCTTATCATATACTCATGAAATTCTCCAGACCTTGTGTCTCCCCACTCACAGTTATTTTTTTCCCACCTTCCCACAGCAAGGTATGTCCCCCTCCTGTTTCCTGTCTTCCTCCTCTCCCCAGCCTGGGCAACACTCTCCACTCTGAATTCCTTCCCTTCTCCTCCCTTTCTCCCTCATTTCTTCAGTTCTGCTACACCCCTACTAAAAAAACCCTCTATGTTTCTGTACCTTAACACAATCTCATGTTTTCTGAGCTGAAATCTTATCACCACCCTCTATTAGTCCTTCAGTCATCTTTTCCTTTTCCTTTTCCTTTTCCTTTTCCTTCTCCTTTTCCTTTTCCTACATTTCTCCTTGTGAAGAGAATTGTCAAGTTTTTCAAAACTCCTTCCCTTCTGCAGAACATGCAGGACATAGATTCTGCAATATTCATTCTAAGCAGACAAGCATCTTATCTGCTTCTTCCAAGCTTGTCTTTTAATCTCATTGGCACTCTTCCACTCCCTCTTTAGTATCTCTATTTCTCAATTTCCTCAAGATGCTCCGCCTCACAATATAAATGTGCTTTTAAAAATAAACCATCTTTGACTCCACTCTCTACCAACCATCCCGCCCACCTTTTTTGTCTGCAAATGTATTCTGGACCTCTTCCAATTAAGCTCAGTCTTAAGCCTTTTTTTTTCTCCTAACTTCTTCCCTTTGCCCTCCAGTGAAGAAGACACATTTTCACCAAAGTGCCTCGCAAATTACTCCTCCCAAAACCCAGAAGTGACACCCCTTGTCACCCTCTCCAATCTGCCTGCAAGACTCTTCTTGTAAAGCTGCTCTCCATGGACTTTGACTCATCTGTGTCCTGATTCTCCTCTTTTCTGTCTAACCACACTCCAATGTACATTTCAAAGGATTTTTTGTCATTCTTCCCTCCAGTTTTCCACAGAAGCCTTCTACACCTGGGCTCTGTCTCTGTTTCTTTTCATGTTGTCTCCAGATAATTCATTTACAGATAACTATGCAAATAATCGAATTCCAGATAATCTCATATGCAAAATAAATAAATAATGTACCTGCTCCATGTTCCAGCCAGCTGCTTAAGAGTGGCACAGTCAGAGGAGGGCTCTTCCTCTTTCCCTGTGTCATGTTCCCCTTTTTCTGTCACTATGGAAATACCACTGTCTTGCCTCTTCTGCAACTGCTCAGGTCCATGGCCTTGGCAGAGCCTTTAGCCATGATGGAGTAAGAATCCCAATTGATTCTTACTCTATCTTTTTATTTTAGAGTTATACGTTATACACTTTTATTCCCATTCATAACGTAAAGCACTCCTCCAGACTCTCACCATCTCCCATCTCAATTAACATCATCTTCTACAAATTTGTCAAATATAACTTTGCTACCTATTTCCATTCATAACATTACAGTGAAGAAAAGTTTCCTAGCCTTTTGCTCCGAGCATGTGATTTCACTTTTCACAGCCTTCCCCCTCTTCATTCACACCAAACATCAGCTTCTTGTCTCCATTCTTCACAGCTTGTCTCCACAGTATTTATCATCTTTCCTATACTAAAAGTGACAGTAACATTTAACACACGTTCCCACAGCACGCTTGGCAGGAACAGGCATTCAGGGCCAAAAGCAGAGGAGAGGTGAATCAACATCCTTTGCATGAAGCCAACGGGACATGCCCAAGCACCAACAGAGCCACTTATCCTATTTTTTCTGGTAAGGAAGGGAATTTACTCATCTGTAACCTGGGGAGCAAAAGAAAGCTTAATTCATGCAGGATAAAGCAGGAAGAGGCTACCCTTCTGGATCAGCCCTGCAGAAGGCAGCAGTGAACGGTGAGGACTGAGCTCAGGAACAAAGGCAAAGAAACCCTAGGCTGACTTTGGCAGCCTTGTTCTGTGCCCAGTCATAAAATATCCATCAGAAAAATCCCTAAAAAGCTAAAGATGAATATGACTGCACCTCAAAGATTTGTTGGTCACAGGCAGCTCAAATGCAGGGCTGAGTCAATGCTGGACTATGCCAAACAATATCCAAATATTTGAACACATCCCCTGTGCAGCTAGCAGGCAATTTTTATCCAGAGTCAGAGCTGAGTCAATGCCTACAACAGGAAAAGTTTTCCAAAAAATATCTCCAAAGCAGTTAGTATGTGAGCCTTGTAGTCTTTCTTTCGAACCGTCCTCTTAAAAGTATTCACAACAGGCAGCCACCATGCATGAGGCAGCTGAAAAAGGCTCTTTAGATCCCAACCCATTAGAGCCTAACTGTGCTGTGCACACAGCCTATCCATTCATTCATCCTTCCTTTCTCAGATCAGTGCTGTTCACCTGCCTGGGCTTCAGTCTCTGCTGCACATCTGGGGAAACTTCAGGATCCAGTTTTGAAGGCACCTTTACCTCATCTGAACATGAACCTTTTATACCAACAAATCACAGCATTTGAGACTTAAGCTACTTAATCTGTAGATGCGTGCAAATACAAAAAATTATGAGAGCTAAATACTGTCATTTGACCTCGAACATTTTCTAGAATCAATTCTGAATTGGTTTCCCATTCATTTGCCCACTAATAGCAAATTGTCCAGACAATGGCTTAAAAACCCTCATAGTCAAATATGCGCATTTTGTCCAAATAGGGACTGAGCACACCTCGAAGGTTTTCCTGGCTTCAGTTGTGATGGAAATGGTTTTCATTAAATGTATTTCTTTCTGCCATGTATAATTTTTCCATACTAGAGAATGGACAAAAACTAAGACTGTCCTTATGGTATCCAAAAGGCCACGATTTTCAAGCCACTGTGCTCCTGTAAGGCCTATGTCCAATCAGACAGTCAGATCAAGATGCTTATAAATTCATCCTTGTCAAAAAGAAATGAAAAATATCACTGACTATGCCTTCACAGAAAGCATAGGCCCCTTTTCAGCTTCAAAAGGTGCACCCTGTTGACAGCTCCCACAGCCCGGGGTGCAGCCTGTGGCTCTGGCCAGCTGTGCCCATGAACAAAGCCAGGCTCCAGGCACCACAACTCCCACGGGGTGGACGGGACCAGAGCCTGCCTCCCGGGTGACAAGTGAGGCCACCTGCATTTCACGCCAGCTGAATCCCCCTTCTGCAACAATATCACACACACTCCTATCTTCTACAGTCTTGCTGGCTGGAAGCACTGTGGTTTTAGTTCTCCCTTCTACTTTACAAGATGACCAGGAAGATTTATCAGCGGTTTAATACGGAAAGGAAAAAGGGCAGGGGCAGTGGGCTGTCAACGTTAGACAAGAGCACATCCCCCCACCAGCACAGTGCCTTCAGAAATAAAAGAGAGCCTCCCTGCAAAGATCCCTACAGCAATTTAGTCTGAAGGAATATGCCTCCCTCAGGACTCTTCTTATGGCTGCCAGAGTTATGATGGCCACATGCTGCCACATGATAAGTATGGTGTGTTTAATTAGCACTTACATGTTTATGTTCTTTCTTTTGAAATAATCCAAAACTACATGCGTTGTGCAAACTCCCTGCATCAAAATGACATAACAAATTGTGTCTTCTTTCAGGCAGCAATTTGTGAGAGTAACATGTTGCAGAAAAAAAGGTCAAGAACAGGAAAGACAGAAAAATAAACAGGAAACTAAAATAAAGAGATACTAAAGAGGGGAAGGAGTTAATGAACGTCTTTATAGGGCACAAAAGATTAAAGGAAGATTTCAAGGCATTAACAGGGCTAGCTTTTCTGGAATGTAAAATAGCATTTGTATTACACAGCTGAATACCATGCCAGGAATCAATATGCTCTGAAATGTAGTAGAATTTAAGAAGGTCATTGTTTTGTATAATCCTGGTCCTATCGGTGGTGTCCCCTTTGGGATTCATAGGGTGATATTTTCTTATGGAGGGTTGACAACTTTGCTTCTTAATGAACAAGAAGGTTTCATCAGGTCAATGGCAAAAAAATGTGAAAGGAATATTTCCAGGTCCCAGGTTCATTAAATCCTGAATTCTGTACCAAAGAGTTTTGCATAGCTTTCCTCACATGAGGAGATTGTGCTCAGATGGATCAGCAGAGATGCTCCCAGTAGCCATCCACACAGTAAATGCAGAGATGCTGCAGCATGAGATCCTGAGTTGGCCGTCCCTTCTTGGCTTGATAGAGCCTGAATTTATTTCCTCAAGGGCATGGTTCAAGGTCTGCTGATAATGCCAGCATTTCTCTGAGGAGTTTTAGCAGACAGCCAAGTTATCACTGAGAGTCTGATTGTGGTGTTATTTATCCTTTATATTGGAACTTGCTTTACATCTTTTGTCTGCAGCTGCATACGTGACCGCAGAGACCTTTTAAAATTAAGAACACCTTATTAATGCAAGTGTGAGCTCCTCATTTGTTTTTCCTGTTTGTGCAGTTCCTAGCAAAGTGGGGGGTTTGACTGTGGCTGAGATCCTAGTTGCTATGGCAATGCAAGTAATAAATAAATAGTAAAAATAATACATTGGAATAAAATATTCGAATTTTGTAAGCATGATCTCTAGAATTATAATAACTATACTTACAATTTAGCACTTCTGAGCAACATTTCTAAGCGACTGGGGTGCCCCAAAATACTTGTTAACTGTCATGCCTTGTACACACCAGCAAATGGTGATGTGGCTCTACCATGTAATGCTGCAGCATTTTGGCAGTGCTGGTCATGAGTTTGCAGAGGTGTGCCTGGGGGGAGATGTGTGTGTGTGGACATGTGAGTGCATGTGCAGAGCCAGGCATGTCCAAACCCGTGAGTTTGCACATGTGAAGATCACCAGTAACTTCATGGGCTTCTCTTTCTCTACAATACCATGACATGCCCACTCTCATTCAGATGAGAACACTTTACACTTCTCCAGCTGTGCAAAAAAAGCCACAAAATACCTGTAATTTACACTTATACTCCTATTAAAAAATATTTTTATTTATTATTTAACAGTAATTAGGCTCATGTGGCCAAGATGCAACATGAACTGTAGATCAAGGGTTACATTTGAAAGAACTGCAGAACTGATGTTTCCTGAATAATCTCCAAATTATGAGATTCTTCAATGTCTTTTTTTTTTTTAATGTATAATACCATGCATTTCCATTGTAGATGGACATCAGTTTTAGGAATAAAAGCCATGCAGAAAAACACCTGCTTTTCCTCCTGCTTTGCAGGGGAAAATAGCAAATACTGGTAGAATCTGAAATGCCTGCAGATTTGGATTTTTGTTGAAACAAAATTATATTTAATCTTACAAGAATGATACATTAAGTTCATACAGAGATAAATAGCTATGTTCATATGCATATGTATTGATTACATACAAACTGCTGCTAGGTGTATTTAGAAAATAAGGAAGTATAAACCTTCCTTATTGCAGTGACAGACATACCTTATAATATCCATTAGCTCCAGTGGTCACTGAAATTTTTAATTACATTTTTTGCCTGTTTACACATTTCTAAAATAGAAGGAAAGTTAAATGTTAAAAATAGAACATGTAAACTTTGCTGGCTTGCAAAGAGACAAGAAAGCTAAATCTACATTTCTCAGAGATAGTATAAAGACCTGATGATGTGCAGATATAAAAGAAGCTCATGTTTCTAAAGACAAGTCTTGAAAAATTATGTTGATAATTCCTTCCTTGCAACATATGGCCCTACATAGGACTAACAACCACCAATATTAACACAGGCATATGGGAATTGCCGTTGCTTACTACTGCAAGTTTTTTTAAAAAGTTACTTATTTTGAAATAGTTATTAGTTACAGAAAACATTCTGAAGAATTAAAGTACAGCAGTAACAATTTCTTTTATTTTTTCATAGCAGGCCTCAGCAGGGAAGAATGGGAAATTAAAAAAAAAAAAAAAATCCTACCTTTTCCCGAATCCTCTGGTTACAGGAGACACTCCTCCAATTCACATCTTCTTAACAGCAGCACATCAGTGAGTAATATGGCTGTATACCATAATGAACATTTTTTGAAAGAAGACATTACTTGTGAGAAAAGTTAAATTGCAGTTCAAAGCGACATTCTGCACTTTTGAAGACAGCAGGTTATGGAAGATCAGTCTGACTTTGCCATGGGAAAACAAGTGGCCAAAAATGCAATGGGGTAGAGCAGTAGGATGTGACCCCCATTTCTGCAGCTCACAGCTTAATCACTGGCTTCTGCCTGATTCTGTACCCTTCAGGGGTGACATCCCTCACAAGCACACCTAACAGACAAGACCCTGAACAGTAAGTAGGGGAGGTAACACCTGGTTTATGGATCCTGCCAAACAGCCCAACATTTGTTCATGTCAAGACATTAGGCATTCAAGTGGAAATGTCTGCCCACAGAAAATATCTGCTCACAGAAAACCGTTGTGTGTTGCCAGGACAAGGAGATATACCAGCAAACTTCAAACATCTGTACAGCTGGGTGGGAGGCACATGAACACAGTGCTCTCTCAGGCAGCAGGCCATCGCTTCCTCCTGATGTCTCCAGCCCACAAGGTCAAACCCTAGGGTATATCTACCATCAACAAACAAAGTAAATTTATCATTACAGGCACAATGATCCAGAAGCATCCAGTCCATGCTTTAACATGGATCAAAGAGACAAGCTGCTCGTTAGCAGCAGTAACCTGATGCACACTTTCAGTGCCAACTTTTGCCAAAAATAGTCTTTCTGTGTATTGAAAATTCAAAGTCAAGGGGAGAAAATGAAGGCAGACAGTGTCATAAAAGAGAAGTCTAATACATCTTTTCCATATTTTTATCCTCCTAAAGCTGCAAAAATATTTGGTGCTGCTGGTTAGGGAGTCAAATTTTGAAATGGTAAGTAGTGGAAAACCTAACGTTCAAACCTGTGTCATTTAAACATTTAAGCCTAAAAAATTAAGATTTGAAATAGGATCTGCACAGTCTATTCAGAGTTAGAATAATCAATACAGGTGGGTTCCTGTGTCAGCTTTACATAGAGAATAACCTGAATTGTCAGGGTAAGATGGGTTACTCTTAATCTTTCTGGTTGAGCAGAGTGTGGCTTACCAAAGGGCCACCCACCCTCCCTCTACACCTTTGGCAAAGGCATAGGGGCTGCTCCTGCAGAACTGATCCACCAAGAACATTTCCAGGTTTTGCTGTTGAGACTTCATTAAAGAGAATAGCATTTGTGCTCAATATTATTCTACATTGATGTCCACATTAAAATCACTGTCTGCAAGTGCTCATCTGCTGCATTTGCAAGCGGCATCCAGCCCCCTCCAGGCAGCAGCATGAGAGGGAGACCTCACTGAGCTCACCCCTCTTCTACTGACCATGAACATTAAGATGTTCCAAAAATGAGGGTTTGTGAAAAAAATTTGTTGAAACTTTACCGCAACTGGAAAGACAGATTTCCTTCTCAGACTCTTCCATATGTGGAGTGAGGAAAGCAGAGGGCCTGGTTGCTCCAAGGCTGATGGAGGCATACAAGTAACTGTGGGCACTGTGGAAAGGTATCTGATTCTGAGTTCACAGTCATTACCACAATTATTTCTAGCAGAACTGGAACTCATAACTCTCTCTTCTCTCTACTAAAACTCTTGAGAAAATTCTCCTTAAAAAATAATCTGATGTCTTGGAAACATAACAAAACCCCAGCACCCAAACTAACCTTGGTGTATATGTCACCTTTGAATCATCTGATATTAATTGCACCCTCTTTTTCACCAAGATGAAACACTCACAGAATGACAACCACTCTCTGATCAGCTTGGCTTTCCCCATGGGGTTGGCATAAGTTACTCAACAAAGTGATGGATCTGTCAACACAAGACAATTTAATATATGTGCAACCCTATCAGATTGGACCCCAGTGCTGAAGCTCAGCTCCTTACCAATATAAACCATTAGCTGAAGTTTTCCCTGGCTGTGTTGTCTGTGTGCTGGCACCAAGGAACTTTGCTGTTTGAGTCCTCTTTCCTGTAGGTATCTTCTTATTCTGCAGCAGTATTCCCCTTTTTGGGCCACATGCAGATCTCCTGCTGAATTCATGGACTTGCACTTGCCTTTGCTCATGACCTTGAGAGGCTCTTTGCTGTGCAACCTGCCCTGGTGGCAGCAGAGGTGGTATGTTGTGGAAGCATCACCAACATGGAATTATTTCTTGTCATGGGGGTAAAGAACACAGTCTGTTATTTTTCTCTTTATAAACCCATCTGGACATCTTCAGCTCACCAGATTTTTTTTCTGATTGAGGCAACCAGGCTGTAACAAAGTCCTGCTGGCTTATGTCTTTTCACTGTGATGCAGAGTATCTTAATTCCAAGTGGTCAGAAAAAGACAGCAGCATTTCCTGCCCCTTTTGTATTCCCACAGCAATGAGCCTGGGCTGATTTCTCTGTATGCAGAAAGTCATTGAAAGCCAGAGGGAATCTGTACTTGAAAGAGTTTCAGCCATGAAATGCAGCAAGTCCCAGCAGTATGTCTCTGTGAGATTCAAAGGAATATGTCATTCTTTGGGTATTGTGAATCTTGACAGATGTTTTAGGGGTATCTCTTTTTGCCTGCATAGTCTCTCTACAATTGGGTGTGTATATATATGAAAAAGATAAAATTTCAAAGAAAAGGCAATTCCAATTTTTGACCAAGCTGGTGAAAATCTCAGATTGGGAAAAAAATATGTGATTTCTTCAATGTTTCACTGTAATCACTACAAGTTGTTGGCAAGATGTGGAAACACCTGAAGCTGGTGTTCAAATATGTGGCTTTGTATTACAAAAGCATACCGAAGCACTGGTTTACTTGTGGTTTAGTTGCAAAAAATTCACTCCTAGGTTTCAATCTCAGGCTTTGGATTTATATGGAAAGCATAACAAAGCTACCATACAGTGCTTTCTCATGGTGCTCATTCTAAAGGCATTGTTAGAGAAACAGAAGTCAGAATGCTCCTGAGACACAAAAAGCTGTACTGCGTATAAACACAAAGTTTATAAATAGCTTAAAAGTCATAGGAAGAAATTTTTAAAATCCCTAAATTGTAAACAAGGTAGGAAGAATGGACAGAACAATAATAATTCAGATAAGATTTGTGTATTTCAATGAGCCATGATTTTTTCCATCATCTCCGACAGCCAACATGTATCCTGTCTTTGAATATTCAACTAATGATAACTATAGATACTCAGAGATGTCTTCAGAGGGCGGTTATGCACGTAACAATCTACTTTATAAAAACACAAGAATGTATAGTGCCTAATTAAAATGCAATATTCATTGCTAAAATAAAGTTCAAAAAAAAGGACTTTAAAAGGTAGCCACTAAATCGATGGATGTCCACCTGATCTGTTAAACACTTACATAAAGGCAGCTTATGAGTAGCAAGTACTTAATTTACTGATGAACAGATGTTCATTTTGGCAAAGATGGCCCTTCTGCGTGCCCAGATTTGGAGACATTTCTTAAACTGTTGATGACCATCAGCAACAGGCTGCTGGGCTAGCCTTTGGCCTGGTCCATATGGAAGCTCTTATGGTCTTGCTAGTAGAGCAGAGCAGGAAAGCAATCCGTTCTTATTTCTCACAATTCAAAGGTGGAGGAGCAAAGTTCTTGTTTGGTGCCCTCTCAAGGCCTCTGCACACAGATGCAGCAAAGCCTTTGGACACCCCCTGTTCCTGTCTCATACTCTCAGCTTGTACCTGCGTGTCCCCAAGCACAGGCATGGTATCCATTGCCATTTAAAAACTACTTTTCCACCTGTCGTCTACCTATAGCATGGGAATCGAAAAAACTCCTGCTGGCTTTTGTCTTCACTTTGTGTTCATCCTAATTCCAGGCAGAAGCATTTCACTGAGGAGTCAGAGGATGCATTATCCCTCTTTTATCAGTACACAACCCCAGTCATAATGTATGCCCACAGGAAGAAACGTTTCCCATGCAGGGAATGACTCAGACTAGGTCAAAGCAGCGATATAAGGAGTGTGGAGAAAAGTGAGCAGTAACTGCAGCTTATAAAAGGTAGCATTTATCTTAACAGAGTGACAGCTGCTGACTGTGAAGTTACAAGGGAGTTTTGTGATTTTCTGACTCTGAAGCCCACCCTTTAGGAACCACTGATCTGGAATTTGAAAAGACTGCACATGCTGAAAAATTCTTTTTTAATGAGACAGGGTCAGATTGTGATGGAGCTCACTCAGGTTGAGTGGGCAGGCATTTTCCTTCTTGTTTTGGCCCCATTGACCCAAACACTGTCATTATTAGTAAAATAAAGCTGAATACAATGCACATCCAATTGTGGTCACATTGTGTACTAATAATTGATAATTAATAGATTTCAATAGATTCAGTAGATTCCAATGTTTTTCTTTTTTTCTGAGTGACCAGCTCTACTGGGAAGAAACAACAGTATGGGGTTGCCCTGGTAGGACTCTTATCATGAAGTGAGGTGCAGCAACTATCAGGCATGAAGTTGACTCTCTGTTTATAAGATTAAACAATGACTAAGCTTTAAAAAAATGCATAAACAGTGGTGTAATAAGGCTGTCATTGAAGTATAAGGAATAAAATGAAACTGGTAGAAAACATAACTACATTTTATTATAGCAAGTGAAACACAATCAGAAAACTGCTTCCTTTCAGTCTAATTGTTCCATCTGCCTTCATACAGCATGCTACAGAAAGTCCTGGGCTTAATCACCTCTTGGCTGTGTCATGGATCTTTCCTAATGCAAAACACAGCAGTGCACCAAATCAACTAGAGACACCAGAAATTATTAAACATGCATAATCTTAAAGAGTCAGGCCAGCCTGCCTTAGTTTTTGTGTATTCATTGGCCCAGGAAAAAAAAAAAAAAACAGATAAAATCTAGAGAAGTTGTGCAAAAGCAGATTAACCATTTGATTTGTATCAGAGAGGAATTGCACTTTGTAGTATCTATCACTTGGGCTGTGCTGGGGACAGATGCCAAAAGACATGAAGCGCTAACCCATGTGGCACAAGAAGTGCATCCTGGGTCTAACACAGAGGAAAAAGACTCATAACCTGGGAACAGCCTGGTTGCAGCTCATTTATGAAGAGAATGGACAGGTCTTCCCTTGTTCTGGCCATGAGTCTGCTTTCAGAGGTGTCTCTCAGAGGAGGAATGAGCTGGATTCCTCAGGCTATTGTGTGCCATAACCTGTATGATACTCTTGGGCTGGCAGGAAACTCATTGGCCCACAGAAAGTCTTGAGAGGAAAGAGGGCTGAAGAGAGTGACTATGTGCAGTTTTATACTGGGCAGATACAAGCAGAGGTTGTGCTGAGTGTGCTGGGTTGGGCTGACTTTGCTCATCTTCATCTGTCTTTTCTTTCCTTGAGACTGGGGAGCACTGCTTTGTTCAGGTATCACTGGAACAGACCTCACGTTTTTCATTTATGCTTTTTAATCTCAGCACTCCTGAAAGAGAGATGTCTCAAGGTACTATTTGCAAGGTCATCGGCTAACCTGACTTTAAAAACTCAGATAGCTCATTAAATTAAATGCTCTGATTTACTATAAAAGACTAGGGAACCAAGGATACATTAAAAAATCAAGTAAGAAAAGAACAGAAATAGGGAAGAAAGTTTCTTTTTTTTAAGCACCGAGAACAAGAAAAGCAGAGATGTAAAGGGACAAACTTAGAGCCAGAAGATCCAAACTTCCCCTTGATTCTAAACTTAGCTCAGCCACTGGCCCACCGTGCAGATGACTCAGTGCACTTCCTTGAACTTAAATCATTCCTCTTACAAAACTTGTTAAAGAAAGACGTCAGTGTAAATTAGATGTTGTGTCTAAGTTTAGCTATGGCCAATACATAAATATCTGAACTTTGATGTGTTCTCATTCTTGTCTGCTTAAGAAAGATGTGCATATACATGCACATATTCATATAGAGACATAGCAAGGGAGAGAAAGACTCCTTTGTGCTATTTTTACAGTTTCATTTACATATATTGTTATTTTGCTGGTGACATAAGAGCTCACAGCTGATTAGAAGTTTAACCATTTTCAGAGCAGCCTGATTGCCACAACGCCCAAGCACTCTTCACTCTCTCAAACTGTCAGGAAAGTTTCAATCCCATCCAAGAAGTGGGAGCTGAGAGTACACATTCGGCATATAACATACATGATGGCTGATTTCTTGTGACACTAATCTTCACTCCTGGGGGAAAGGCAGTCATTTATTCATAACTCTACCGCTCAAAAGTAACCATTCTTCTCACCATGGAGATAAATGTCAAAACAGAGACCATCCATAGGCTGAGTCTAATCTAATCTGTCCAAGATGAATATATATTTAGATCTGTTGTCAAATCTTGAATAGCAAACCCTTTAGCCTGGGCTAACTATTTCCTCAATCTGCCCTCTCCATCTATAAATATGCATATCAGAATGCATATATGCTATCAGAGAAGCATATTAATCCTGCTATCATGGACAGGATATGATGATGACCAATCTTTCTGATACCAGCAAAGAGTCAGACGACAAAGCACAAGACTCCCAGAAATGTGTAACAGAGAGGGAAAATAAATATTAATTTCTTTTTGTTAAAATATCTGTATCATTCAACATGCACCTGAAAGTAGCAGGCCCTCCACTCCCAACTGGCTGGTCCAACAAATGAGGAAAAACAGGGTCCTACCTGGATGTCTGCAGAAGGTGGTAATGGAAATTTCCTGTCTCATAAGATTGTTAATTCTCATTTTCCCTCTCCTTTCTCCAGTTCACATTTCCATTTTGGGGATATCAGCTGGGAGGTGCTTATTTATGCTACATCCTTTCCCATCAAATTGTACCTATGGAGTTCCTCATATCCTCTTGAAAATGGTTGTCACAATTTTCAAGAACAAGAAGGATGACCCCAGAAACTACAGGCCTGTCAGCCTCCCTTTGGTCCCCAGTAAAATAATGGAAAAGGTTATTCTGGAAGGTATGGAAAAATACCTGAAGGACAATGCAGTCATTAGTCACAGCCTGCATGGCTTCATGAGGGGAAAGTCTTGCTTGTCAAATCTGATTTCCTTCCATGACAGGATAACCCACCAAGATGATCTAGGAAAGCCAGTAGATGTAATCTTTTTGAACCTCAGCAAAGATTTTTATATTGTCTGAAACAGAATCCTTCTGGATAAGATATCCAGCACACAGTTACATGATGGGGGAGTAACTGGCTCACAGGTTGGACACAAAGGGCTACAGTGACTGAGGTGATATCAGACTGGCAACCTGGAGTTCTGCAGGGCTTCACCCTTGGCCCTGTGCTCTTCAACATCTTCATAAATTACTTGGAAGCAGGAGTGGAAGGAATACTAAGTAAGCTATACTGGGAGGAGTTGACTCCATCAAAGGCAGGGAGGCCCTGCAATGAGACATCAACAAATTAGACACATGGGCATTCACCAACCATGTGAAGTTAAACAAGGGAGAGTGCCAGAATCTGCACCTGGGATGGGCAGCCCTGGTTGAATGGTGAATGAGAGGCTGGAAAGCAGTGTTGTGGAAAGGGACCTGGGTGTCCTGGTCAGGGGCAAGTTGAAGCTGAGTCAGCAGTGCCCTGGCAGCCAGGAGGGGCAGCTGTGTCCTGGGAGGCATCAGGCACAGCATCACCAGCTGGGCAAGGGAGGGGATTGTCCTGCTCTGCTCTGCTCTGCGGCAGCCTCACCTCCAGTGCTGGGGGCAGTTTCAGGCACTACAAGATAAAAATAACATTAAGATTTAGAGAGTGTCCAAAGGAGGGTCACATGGATGGTGAAGGATTTGGAGGAAAAGCCGTACAGGGAGTAACTTAGGTCACTTTGCTTGTCCAGCCTGGAGAGAAGGAGACTGAGGGGAGACCTCCTTGTAGTCTTCAACACCCTCATGAGGGAAAGTGGAGGGGCAGGTATTGATCTCTTCTCTCTGGTGACCAGTTTCAGGACATAAGGAAACGTCATGAAGCCATGAAGCTGAGTCAGGGGAGATTTAGGTTGGATATCAAGAAAAGGCTCTCTACCTAGAGTGCTCAGGCACTGGAACAGGTTCTCCAGGGAAGTGGTCACAGCACCAACTCTGAGAGAGTTCAAGAAGTGTATGGAAAATGCTCTCAGGCACATGGTGCCATTTTTGAGGTGTCCTGCACAACACTCCTGACAGCAGGTAGACTCGATGACCCTGATGGGTCCCTTCCAACACAGTATATTCTATGATTCTATCACTCCATGATATTCTATGATATCCTGGTACTGGGACACAGGACGACACCATAGAAGAACCAGAAGTGACTATCATTTTTCTGTTCCACTCCTCTATTTCATACAACCATGAATCTCCATGAAGTTCTTTTGGAAGTGGAATTTCTAAAACTCATCTCAGAGCCCGAAGAGAAAGAAGTCTTCTTGCTGTGGTCTTCGCAAAGGATTTATGCTGTTTCAGAGAACCATACCTCTATCTCTTGTAGATATTTCATTATTGGAGTTGCACAACAAACACTAATGCATAAATGGTAAACATAGTTTACACTGCTTGTAAACGGTCCTATTTCTGGACCTTGCTCAAATATCCTTGTTCAACACTAAATTCCATTTTTACATTTGGATTAATCTTAGCAGCAGCAAATTAACTTATTTCAACAGATGAATTAGGTGTTACATTTATTCTACCTTAGCTGTTCAACCACATTACCATTAATGCATCATGAACTACTTTCCTTGTCTGTGTATTCCAGGTGAGTAACTGAGCCATGGCTGTATCAAAAAGCACTTTTAGATGTCCCACGTAGGTTTAGAGTGAATGGGACCTCAGCTATGCCAGTATGGGATTGCCTCTAGGAACCCAAGTGCAAAAGGAGATCTGGCCAGCAACCTGCTATGAGTCACTCTGACTTGCTCTGTCACAGGATTTGCACTTACAACTGGGTCACATCCTTATCTGGAATAGTTAGATCTGCACTGCAGCAGGATTGAGCCCACGTATCACAATGCACAAATACACAGACAGCATTGCTAGAAAGGGTCTGCTTTCTAAAAATGGCAGAAATGGGTGCCAGGTGCCAGGTGAGATGGTGCAGAATGGTCTTTGTGCAGGAAAAAAAATGGAATGTTTTGCAAAATAATAGCTCAGTAAGGCAAAATAACCGGGGGGGGGGGGGNAAATGCTTCAACACAACATAAAATAATAGTACAAAATAGGAATCAAGAACCACGGTGTCACTTCCAGGCCATGGCTTCTGTGCATGTGAAGTAATCATCTGGAAAAGGAGCTAGCTGTGGGAGAGGATTATGAACAGGTCGTGATCTCACAGCATGAAAAAATGGCCAAGAGAGCAAATGCAACCCTTATTAGCAATGAGCAGCACCTACAGAAGGAGGAGTTAAAGAAGAAGTTGCTACTTTTTGTCACATCCTCAAGGTGGCCATTGCTAGGTATTGTAACCATTTCTAGTCTCAACACTTTAGCAAGGATGTTGATAAATACAAACGGTTCAGAGACAGCGCCACCTGAGGAAAATCTCCCTCATGCTGAGCATTTAAAGATCAACCTCACTACCTCAAAGAAAGGGCACAGAGGAGAGCAAATCACTGCCTAAGACTACCTATGTGGAGAGGGAAATCTACAGGCATTAGAGATTCTTCAGCAGGCTACAAATCTCTTGGACTCAAAAATGAGACAAAGAACAGAGTGCTAAACTGCCACATTTGGAACAACTTATCCAGTAAATTTGCCATCCCTGCTAGCCTTGTAATCAATACTGCTGTCATACAGAATTGCTCATTCAGAAATTAAATGCTGAATGAAGGAGTCCAAGAAATCCTATGCCCTGTATTATCTAAAACAGAGTAGATGATCATAAGAGTCCACTTGGGTCTTAAAAATCCATGAGTGTAGTTCAGAGGACATGTAGTTCTAGAGGCTAAGTATTACATTTTTCAGGATGAGTTTTCCCTGAAGGTTTTTCCTGAAGACTAAATTATTTATTCTCTAACTGAAAAGTAAGCTACAAATGTATGTAGTAGCGAGCCCCCCAAAAGATCAAATTTCCTCCTGTTTTCCTATTTCCCCTAGGTGAAAACATGTACAGACAATAGACAAACTTTGTGTTTTGAAGAAGACTGAAAGGTTCTGAAGGCATGTGGAGAGGAGGTCAGCACCCTCACAAGCAAATCTTGTGAAAGGCAGATACTGGCAGCATCTGGGTTTACAACAGGGCTGTATAGAAATTGGCTTTTCTGGTTTTGATGACCTATGTAGCTCTGTGACAGATGTGGTGTTGTACCACATTTCCAAGGGATGGAATCTACAGCAGCCTCCTTTACTACCTAACCGCATTTTAGCACTTTGAATGTCAGGAAGTTTTTACAATGTGAAGCTCCAAAATCACGTCTTGCCTAGCCATTCTTGTTTCCTCAGCCAGTTTTGTCCACTTCTGCTCCTAGCTGTATAGCAGCATACAGAACTCCAGTAATCCCCACAAAACTCATACTGTGAGACTCAGTGTTGCACATTTTTCAAGAGTATCATTTAAGATGGCACTTTAAATCATTGGGAATTGAGTTGAGCTTCTCCATGAAATTGTATTTGATTTGGTAAAGAGGAATTTCAGTAGAGCGAGGCTAGGACTATCTCTATGTGACTTACAGCAGAATTTCCGTCTTTTGCACATCTTCAACACGTACCAGGACTTGATGAAGACCTTACTTTTCAGGTGGACCAATCCTAAATTTCATCCTCTAGCTACGAATATGAAGAAGGTACTCAGCTTGGTTGTCTTATTCACATTTTCGGTTTTGATGGGCAGGAATGTAGTGTAGTTACACTGTGAGCCCTGAAGAAGCTTAAGAGCAGGTGTTTGCTGCATTCTGGTTTTGGGAAACAGTGGCTGGATTTTGTTATGCTGTAAGTCTGGGAAATCATTCACATCTTCCCCTCCCCTCAACAGGTATGTTTCAAAGGTGTGGGGGGTTGGTATTCTTCTTTGACCTGGTCTGCATTTAATTAACACTTTTATCTAACTTTGCAATGGCTCCTAACATGTACCACTGAAATCATCAGCTAAGATCTCTCAGTGTTTTCCAGTTTGTCATTAAAATACTGGTGTTGAAACCAGTTTAGAAGGTGAATTCATGGCAGAGAGGATATGACCAGCCTGTCTCAAATCCTGGACCTGGAGTTTCGAAAAATAAATTGCTAAGAAATTGTTGTTTAAATTCTTGTGTTTGTTTTTTAATTGTACAATCTTAGAAAGAAATAGAGTTTAGTTTAAACTAAATTGCAGTTACTTTTCAACATACTTGAGTGAAGTCCCTGAGCGACAATTAAAATAATTAACATAAGCAGCTTTTGCTAAGCTAAAGTGAAGATTTTAGTTCGGACCTCTACTTGGTGCCGACAAACTACCCTGAGCTTTTTCACTGTAGCCACGTACTACCCTGAAAAACTCAAGGAACTCTTTGTCGTGTTGCAGTGTAATTTTTTTTTTAGGACAGCTAGTACATCTTTAATCCGGAGAAAGATGCTGCCGTTGCCCAAGCCGGGTGACACTTGGAAGCACATTATCGCATACAGAATGTTCATTAAAAGCGGATTAGGAAAAGATCTCATCAAACATACCAATTCCGCTTGAAATAAACGGCTTCTAAGCACAGGAAATGTTAGAGAAATGGACCACAGGCGCCGACTAGTTTGGTTTGTATATTTTAGAGAGTGTTTTAAGCTGATGTGTGTGGGACTAGGCACTTTACTCGGACAGTTCTGTTTAGTTTACTCGAACAGAGTAGAGGTGATAAAACGTGGAAACTTAATGAAAAGATATCCCAGGCATGAAACAGAATAATTCTGCTTAATAATGAACTAATTTTTAAAAAAATTAAATGAAATGCATCTTTCGCTGTTAGGTTCTAGATTTCTCTCCCGCAAACATTAGACGAAATTGCATTGTTTACAAAAATTTATTAATACAAACTTTACACACTTTATATAACAGTTATCAAAGTCCTAGTTATAGATATCATGTGTGTAATAATACTTTGTTTAAGTTCTTTTTATATTCATTTGCACACAAAATAAGTTCTCCAAGACTAACATCTACCTACTATGACTGTATCTCAAATCTGCTCAAATTTTGGTAAGGCTGTTGGCGTTTCTGAAAAAAAAAAATTTAAAAAAAAAAAGAAATCGTACAAAGGATAATAACCTAGGTGATCACTTCATAATGCTTGCGACTAGCCACTGAACTCTAACTGATAAGGTCATAAACAAAACGTCAAGAGAGCCCTATGTCATTATACCACAGCCGACACAAACACAGCGCACTCTGCCCATGGCCAAAGAACAGAAGGACGACTAAAACGCAAGCCGATGTGTTGCAGCATCGTAGGGCCACTAAATAGCCATCCGTGAAACTCGTGGCGATTTACAAGGTGAAGAGAAGGCACGAAAGCTGCACACTGCGCCCCGCGTCCCTGCGGCCCGGGAGCGCGCCCGGGCGGGCCGGCGGCGCTCCCGGAGCCGCCGGGGCAGCGCGGGCGGGCGGGCGGTGCCGGCGGTGGGGAAAACCCGCACCGGGCAGCCCCGGCAGCGCCCGCCCGCCCCGACCGGCTCTGCCCGGCCCGCTCCGCTCCTCCCGGCCGGGGAAAGGAGGTTTTACCCGCGAGGGTTTGTTGGGGGGTTGGGGGGGGTCGCTTTCCGACGTCTTGAATGCGGGGCTCGTTTTGTGTCTTTGGAAAGACTCCTGTAAGGTTTGTGTGGTGAGCTGGAAGGAAGCGGGTACCTACGTGTCCTCCTTCGCTCCCGGCCCGGGCGGGGGACGGGGCCAGCCCCCGGGCAGACGCTAAGATAGGAGTCCGTACATAGAGAGATGAGGTGAAAATGGTTTATCTCGTTAGAAACCGGACCACAGGTGAACACTACACATTCTTTTATGACAAAAGTTTGTTTTATGAAATAAATTTTACTAAGCAATAAGCCAGAATGTAGAAAAATACATTTTACCTCCAAACTCAATAAACAAGGAACAAAAACTTTCGTAGTAGTGCATAATTCTTTAGTGGTAGCTACAACAGGGGTTCCTAAACTTGTACAATAAGAGCTTGCATAAAACAGAACAAAGGAGTGAGAGAGCGTTCACAATCTTTTTTTTTTTTTTCCAAAAAGAACATAACCCAAAAAGGTGTCTCAGGTGGGTTAAACAGAGTTCGGAAAAGTTCGAAGAGAGGATGAGAGGCGGGAGGTCCTACAAGAAAAAGCAATCAAAGAAAAGAGCAACTCCGACCGAAAAATGCAAAGGCGAGAACCCTGCTCATTATTACACATGATGAGAAGCATGGACAGCACTGGAGAGTAACACATTGTACTTTGCATCCAGGTCCAGTACCGAGCTGCCCGGGGCAGTTGGGTAGCGGATCGGAGGTGGGATCGCCTCGTCTTACCTCGACCCTGCGGCACCGGCTCCGGTACCGGCTCCGGCCCCGGGGCACGCCGGGGGCCGCCCCCGCTCACATCTCCACTCTTTCCAAACGGGTCCTGTCTCTGCTTTGGCTTTGTTCTGAAACACTGCCCAGACAGCCAGAAGAGCAGTGCACGGGGCTTAGTACTTACTACCCTTGCTGCTGGTTCGGGATTTGGGGGTTGGGGGTTTGAGTTTGGCTATTTTTGGTTTTATTTTGATTTTTTTTGTTATTATTATTTTAGTTTTGGTTTTTTAACTATTTCTCCCTCCAATAGGAAACAGAGATGCACAATTTGGATCGAGCTGTTGTTTTCACAAGATAATTATCCTCTAAGCTCATTGTTTGAGGATACACTAATAGAGATACGACTGGAATCAAAGAAAGCAGGAGAGGAAAAAAATATAATCGAAATCTAGAAGAAAGGGGACGCTGCCCCTTCAGAGAGGCTAGTGGCAAAGGAGCCTGCCTTGAGACTCACCAGGGGAAGAATCTGCTTCACCAATTCTCCCAAATCAATTTCCTCATAATCCCCCTGGGAGCAGGTCATCCTTTTCTATGTACAGTAGCAAATGGTGAAAATTAATGTCTTCGACCCTGTCGCGGATAAAAATACTATCCTTTTAATTTCTGTTACAAAAATAGGAGTAATATTCAAAACAATGATTGTCTCTTTTTTTCTATTTATTTTATATAAAAACATAAACAGCTCAGGCGAATTCTTGTTCTTGTGCAGGCTTTTCATGAAGAATTGTTCTTTACTATTCTTAATATTTATATATATATATTTATATATTATATATAACTTAATGATTGGTCCACAAAGTAGATCTGTGCGTTTCTCTAGTGCTTTTTGTACAAAAGAAAAACAATATTATTATCAAAATATTCATTTAATGGCTTTACTTCATACATAAATACATGTTTAGATAACACAGGAGCGGTGATTGTTCAGTCAGTTTGGAAATGACTTTTGTTTTTGTTTAGATTTTGTTGTTGTTGTTGTTGGGTTTATCTCTCTCTCTCTCTCTTTCTCTCTCTCTCTCTCTCTCTCTCTCTTAGGACTTTGTATACACAGGAGTGGCTGGTTACTCACATCGCTACAAATACGCTACTCGGCGTCCTTTGTTTTTAACTCTTTGTTTATACCTTTTCCCCAGGACGGCTGCTAAGTATTTCTTGACAGCCATTTGTTTCCGGTAGCGGCTGTAGCTGTCCGTGAAGATGCCGTCTATGTGCCGCTTGGTCAGCGGTTCCGCATCGTCCCCCAGGCCGCCGCTGGCACCGCTGCAAGCACCGAGAAGCACAAGCTGCATCAGGCGGGGCCGCTCCGCCCCTCTCCGCGCCCCTCCGCACCGCCCCCGCCCTGCGCGGCCCCGCTGCCCCCTGGCGCAACACGTTGCGCGGAAGATGCGCGGGGAGACAAAGGCCGCGCCGAAACCCGGTCCCGACGCTGTGCGCGCAAGTGGCGGCGGAGGGAGAGACAATATCTCCTCGCTATGAATTATTCATTGCGGCCGCGAAAGCTGCTCTCCCTGGGGCTTCATTAACGTGTTACCTTCTGCCGAAGGGCAGCGGGTGGCACCGGGCTCGCCCCTGCCCCGCCGGCGGCGGGGAGCCCCGGGGAGCCCCGCCCGGCGGCTGGGGGAGCGCAGGGCTGCAACCGAGCCTCCACCGCTGCAGCTGAGCCCGCGATCATCGCTCTCCATAAGCCGCTCCCCACGGCAAACCGTAAAGGCTGCCCAACTTGCTAATTTTAAATGNAAACCTCCGCGAACACCCGCTCTGACAAGCAGGCTCACGCTGAGCCGGGAGCGGCCAGGGGCGGACGATGCTTGGAGGAGCCGGACTTCACCAGATTCATCGCGGGCGCAATTCCCGACGCAATTCCCGACGCCGGCCCGGCAGCTTTGTTCCCCCCAGCCGCGGCCCTTCCAGCGTCTCCGCTCCAGCACCACCAACGCCCACCGCAGAGAAGAACGAGCAGAGAGCCTTACCCGACCCGCTTGGCCATCAGGGAGTGCAGATATTTCCTGGCAGATAACTGGCCCAGGAGTTTCCTGTAGGCTTTGTTGAAGATCCCATCGGCGTGCCTGGGCAGAGGGAAGAGCCCGCGGGTGAGCGGCGAGGCCCGCGAGCCGGCTGCGGCGGGTCGCGGGAGCCCGGGCGGTAGCGGTGACCATCCCTCTCCGCCGGCGAGCGGAGGGCGGCATCTCCCCGCGTCCCCCGGGACCCCTCGTCCCCACCCAGATCCCTCCCCGCCGCGCTCTCTCGGTTCCGCGCCGGCTGGGCATTTCTGCTCCGTTTGCGGGAGCATCCCTGGCCCTCCTCGGCGCGGGCGGCTCCCCCGCTCCCTCCCCCGCGCTGCTGGAGGTAAGGCGGCTTTTCCATTTCTTCTGAGCTTTACACTGGGCACCGGGACCAGGGCAACATTGTCGTTTGTTTGGGTTCTGGGTTTTTATTTTGATGTTGTTGCCGTTTGCTTGTTAGGTATCATTACTATTTTTTCCCCCAATCGCTTCTGCCAGACCCGTTTTCCTCCCTACTCCAAATTCACGCCTGACACACCCGCGAGTTGCAGTCACCTCTTTTCCGGTGGGTAATACAAGGTGTACATCTCGCCGATCATGGAGGACGGATTCACTATACCGAGGGGCTCGTGGTCGTAGGCGAAGTCCTGAAGTGTGTTCCCGTCCTCGTCGTAGACTTCATCCTCCAGCCTGGCAACGACAGCAGCAAGGAGAAGGAGTCAGCCGGGCTCCGCGGGGCGCTCCGCTCCCCTCCCCGCTGCCGGCTTCCGGCTGCCTCGGTGGCCACCCCTCGGCGAAGCCGACCCGGGAGCCCCGGGAGCCCCGTCCGCCTGCCCCATCCCCTCCCTGCACCCGCCCGCTCCCCATCCCCGCCCTCTCCTCTGCGGGGCAGGACCGCGGAGGAGGGAACACACCCGCCGTCAGACGTGCTCCAAGAAACCCCCCAAACATGCCCCCCCCGCTCCCCCCGCCCTCCGCGGCCCACGCCCCGGCCCGAGAAACATCCTCTCTCTGCCACAGCCGCGGCTGGTGGTGCTTCCCAAGTGGAGCGCACGCCCAGGGGCGCAGGCGGCCGCGCACACACGCTTTTGTGTGCCAGGGGCTGGAGCCGAGCAGCCTCCGCGGCGGAGACGGGGCGGTGAGCGGCAGCCCCGCCGCGGGGGCCCGGGACCGCGCCCCGCTCCTCCCCGCCGCGCCCGCCGGGACGGGGGGGGGCTCGCCTGTTGTTTTTCGTTGAACGGTGCCTCTGCCCTTTGAGATCTCGCCAGTTTTGTGTGTGTCCCAGCCCCCCCAGCCCCCGCTCTCTGCCTCCCTCTCTGCAGTACGATGTAGGTCATTGCACGTTACAGGCAGCTATTTTTGTCTGTGAGCTTTAGCGGAGGTATTAATAATAGATGCCGCTAAAGTGTTTCACTCCTGCTAATTCAGGCGTTTGAATGAAGAAAGCCGGCTTGCTGCCGGCTAATGGCCCCTCAGGCCACCGACCCCGCTGCCCCCCAGCCCCACTGCCCAGGAAGATGACGGGGGCTGCTCCGAGCCAGCTCCGACGGGCTCCCGGTTACTGCAAGGACACCTCGGAGCTCCAAAAAGGACACCCACCTCGGACAACCTTGCGCTCCCGGCATCACCCCCACCCCCAACACCATCTCCGCTCACCGCACGGCAGTGACCCCCGCAAGGCACCCCGGAACAGATCCAAGCGCCGGTGGAGCAGGACGAGAGCACCGAGCCCAAAACTCCCCCAAGCCAAGCAGCACCGGTCGCCCGAGCAGGCGACAAGCAGGGTGAGAACAGGCTGCCCATCGGCCGTCCCGGACCAGGCGCCCTGATCCCCCAGCCCCAGGCCAGCGTAGGGAACTCCCTTGTGCTGGTGCCTCTGGGTGTCCTCCGCTCCTGCCCCAAACACAGAGGGATTCAAACGCCCACGGCTCCCAGCTGTAAAGGGACAGCACAGTCAGCCTGCGCTGGAGCCCAGCAAGACAACTCCGAACGCAGAAAACCAAACAACCTTGTTCCAGCCCCTTTCCCTCTTGAGAAAGGCTGTCATACACAGACAGGTAAACAGGGGAAGTGACTCCACCAGCTCCAATGCCGCTACACGAACCGTGACAGCTCCCACATGCTCGCAGACAACGGCGCACCCGTCCCCGCGCCCCGCTCCCCCTGAGCCGGACAGGCGATGCTCGGCGCTCGCCCTGGGCGAGCTGCGGGCCACCGCAGGCTGCCGAGGGCCCCGCAGGACAGGGGGCAGACGGGAGCTTTTGGGCCCCGTCGACATGCAGCCGGGACCGCGGCCCGCTCCCGCCGACACGCAGAAGAGCAGGTCCCCCACTCCCGGGCACTCCACCGGGGACAAGAGGCCGTGGGTTACTGTACCGGGGTCCCGAGGAGCGGACCTGGGGGATTCCACGTTGCAGCTAGAGGGGATGCTAAGCTGCTGTGGAGGGGGTGGGCACGCACCCCAAGTGGAGGGGATTTCCTTTGGTGACTCTAGTCCACATCCCCTCTCATTTTCCTCCCCGGTAAGATTTCGCCGCCCTTAGCTAAGCTGGGGCTGAGGGGGGCTGAAGTGGTCCCGATGGAGCTCCCGGACAGCTGACGGACCTACCTGAGCGCCGGGTACTGAAGTCCGGCCGCAGGTGAGCCGTAGACGCTGCAGTGCATTATTATGCCATAGACCAGGAGTGCTAGGATCGCTTTGCTACACATTGCCACTCTGTGCGGGAGGGAAAAGAAACTGCTGTCAAAAAAAAAAATTAAAAAGGGGAAAAAAACTCCACCAAAACCAACCAAACAAAAAAATTTCACTAACAAAAACCTAAAGAAATCACCCCCACGGCTCACCAACCTCCTGGCCTCGCCTGCCGGAAAATGAGGCAGCGGGGCCCCGGGGGACAAGCGCCCTGGGCAGTGCAGTGCCCGCGCCTAGCGGCACGGAGAGGAGCAGAGCGGTGCCTGGCGCAGAGAGCTGCGGCCGCCGCCCGCCCCGTCGGTGCCCGTCCGCCCGCCCGCCCGCCCCGGGACCGCAGCGGGAAGGCCCGGCGAGCCACCTCGTGTCCTTACCATTAAACTCTAGACACCTGGCACTGAGAGCGTTTGGCTGCGAAACTAAAACGGCGGATCTTGGGGGCGAAAAAATAAAGACCCAAAATGGGGAGGGGGAGATATCGAGCTATCTCCCAAGTTGCGTCCAAAAGGAGTTAAAACCCTCGTGACATCGCCTCTCCGATGGGCGAAGGACCGGCAGGATGCAGAAGATGCAGAAGCGGCAGTAGTTAGTTTGCTGGTTTTAGGGCAATCCACTCCAAAAAGAAAAAAGAGAGACAGGAGGTGGGGGAAAAAAATAAAGGAAAAAAGTTTGCAGGTAGCAGCACAGATCTGGAGTGGAGTCTACAAGGGAATGGAGAAAGAGGGATGGAGTGAGATGTCGCCGGAGAACCTAGCGCTGGGGAAGAGGGAAGAGAGCGAGCGAGTCCGGGAGGGAGCGGAGGCGGGAGCCGCGGGCTGGCTGCGTGCGATGTTGTCTTCCCCAGATCTCTCCCCTCACTGAGCGCCTTCAGCCTTCTCTTCTTCTCCTGCTCGGTGGCTCCAAACTTGACCAGCCTTCCACAGCCTTCCGTCTGATACGCAATTAGCAAGAAAATCTTTGCAAACACCCCGCTTCAGCAAGAGCCCTCTTCGTAAACATTTGCCTGCTTGTTACCTTAGAGGACGGGCAATATTGTTTGTTGCCCCCGTAGTGGTGTCCGGATTTTTATTCATGAATCAAATGCCTTTTTTTTTTTTCCCTCAGTCACGTAATAATCGGGTATCAGAAAAGACGTCACCACCCCAATTCCTCAAGGAACACAGTTCTGTGTCGTCCTCAAAGATGAGCTTATCAGGAGTCATAAAGCTGCTCATAAACACCAACTCACACTTCCCCCCCCCCCCCCCCCNCCCCCCCCCAAAAAAAATAGAAAAAGAAAACCAAACAATCAAACAGACACGCAGAAAAACCCCACCGCACAAACCTAAAAGAATGTTCGCCACAGTAAAGTTTTACCTGACGTGGGAAGGGAAGCGGAGGAGAGCAGTTAGGGGTGGGGTGGGGGTCCCCGGGCTTGTTGGGCTCCCCCACGGCTTTGCTCCGGGTTTTTCCGCGGGGCCAGCTCACCCCACACGCAGCCCGGGGCCGCCGCTGGGCGCAGGCCCCCGCGGAGCCGCCCGGCTCCGAGCGCGCAGGCGGAGCAGCCCCGGCGCGGAACCCCCCACTTCCGCGGACATTTAAGAATATAAGCGCCTATTTTTTCCCAGACCCCCCCTTTTCTTTTTTTCTTTTCTCTCTTCTCTTTTTTCTTTGTCTTTTCCTT
>VZDJ01007755.1:17355241-17449608 GCA_008694505.1 Cyanoderma ruficeps | reverse complement strand
AAAAAAAAAAAAAAGGTAGTTGATTTGCTGGAGGGACCGGGAAGGAAATCCCTTCTCTGGGGACTTCCCCGCCGCCGGAATAATTTTCCCCCGAAGTGATGCGCCGGGCGCGGGCCACCGGCGGGCCCTCAGCCGCTGCAATTGCTGCTCGTCTCCGCACTCCCCTCCCTCCGCGACCGAAAATGTGCCCTTCATTTCCGAGAATTACCCAAAGAAATCCAGGCTGCAGGAGCCATTACTAGACATTTTAATTATTGGGATCATAAGCAGAGCGTTCAGGAAGCAGCAATAATATAGTTCTCCTGTTTCCTATTTGAATGGGTTTGGTGTAACATGCTTGGATGAGTTATTTGATCCCAAATCGATTTCTCAAAAACAACAACAACAAAAAACACACCATACAATTACATTCCTATTACGGTCATTTAAGGTTTCAGTATTTTCCGGAGATAAAGGAAATTTGACGTGAATGAATGATTCCCGTACAAACGGCCAACGGCGCGATCCCGGGCGGGGATGCAGGACTAGGGACGGAGCGGGACGCTATCCCTGTTGTCATTCTGAGCCCGGCGTTTCGGCAAAGACCGCCGACAGGAGGGGGAGCGGGGCGGGGAAGGGCGCCCGGGGCGGCTGCCGGGGGAGCGGTCACCCCGCTGCTCCCGCTGAGGAAAGGGTCACCCCACCGCTGTCGATAGAAAAAGGGTCACCCCGCGGCTCCCGCTGGAGCAGGGGTATCCCACGGCTCCCGCTGGAGCAGGGCTACCCCACGGCTCCCGCTGGAGCAGGGGTACCCGCGGCTCCGCGCCGGTCCCGCCGCGCTGGGGTCTCCCGCCGCTCCCCGCACGGTCCGTGAGCGGAGGGCGCCACCGCGCGGGCAGCCGCGCTCCTGCGGCCGCCGTCGGGCGGGCCGGGAGTGCCCCGTCCCCCGGCTGGGCCGGGCTGGGAGAAACCCCCGCGGTCCCGGGCCAGGCTGTGAGAGAGGGAAAGGAAAGCAGGAAAGGACTGCCGGCTGCTCCTCTTCACCGGGCCGTGGGGGCTGGTGGGGTTTGTGGTGGGGTTTTTTTTGGTTTCCTTTGTCATGACTCGGCGGTAGCAGGTGTAAACACGGGCTTTTCTAGAAACCCGTGTGGCAAGGATTGTGTGAATCGCGTCAGTATGAACACACTCTGCCTAAAGAACAGGAAAAACCGTTCCTTCTCTCCAAAGGGACAAGATACACACAGGTAATACATTTTAAAGCTGTGGCTGTTTTCACTTTAGAAAAGCTGCTTCCAGCTGGTTTTGATAGATACAGCCGCATTTCATCTCCTCCATCCCCACTCCCCTAGATCCTTACAGAAAGTATGAGAATGCCTGGAATAACAAGCATCAGCAGCACAGAGGTAGAGATATGCACAAAACAAACCTGAAGCTACAGACCCCACACAGAGACCCTGTGCCACCCTGGTGGTACTCTGCATGCAGCGGCAATGTCAGGATGGTTTGCAAAAAATACATCTTCTAAGCTCTCATTTACGGTGAGTAACTCACAGCTCATGCCAATAAGTTTCATAGCATCTCACTCTACATCACAGGGTTGTGTGTGCAAAGTGAATATGATTATGACATTGTGGTTTAGGCTGAGGAAGTAAAGGTTTTAATCTGGTGTCCACATACAAGTAAATTTCTCAATAATTGTCATATCAAGGCTGAGAGGGATTTAAGGTACATAATACTTGCCTCTAGGGCAAATTCCTAAGGCAGCATCTGAAGAAAAGCAGGGTTTTTTTACTGGCAGAATTTCTTTCATCTTCCCCCTACCAGCTTAAATTAGACCTTTTAATTTATCTGACTATTCTATTTTAAATATCTATTTTATTAACTAGACTATTATAATTCTATAGGAGTTTCTAGGGGAGTTTACATCCTGTGAGCCTTTTCAAGGCTGACTGCAGCTGACTGCAACTGACTGCTGGAAACCTCGCTGCTATAGTTCTAATTCATATGAACACATTTCATCATGTACCATGATGGGCATCTTTTTGACTCCTCAGAAACCCCCCTTTTATATCCATGCACATTTCATAAAATATACTATAAGTGATTTATCAAACTGTCAGGAAACTCTATTGGTCCATAAAGCCAGATACCTCATACACACTGGCTGGATGTCCAGCCACTACATTCATATTTCCTCAATATGTCCCAACTTAGCTGCATAGTTTAAAAAGAGCCTGGAAGAATTGATGCACCTGGAATACATCATTTTATCATGAAAGGACACATGTATTTCTGCCAATATAGAAAAGGATGAATTCTTCTTTCTCAAAAGCAAGCAATCCTGCCAAACCAGATGTCTCTCTCTCTCACACACACATATATTATGGATTTATCATCTATCTTGTAACCATCTCTGCCAGGCCTCCTTTCTTACTAGCATGGCTTGGGGAACCTATTGCTAACCAGTATCCCAACGAATACTTGTCTGCAACAGTTTCACAAACAAAATACAGCCTTCACCTTTTCTTGATTTTCCTGACTCCTCCTCCTCCCCAAGGACCAGCTCCTAGGAAGGATGAATTTGTCAGAGGGGAGATTAACCCATCCATGAAATCATTCAGCTGTAGCTGTGGTCACCTGAAAGAGGCTAATTAGGGATAGCCTGGCAGCAGAACAGAAGCTCAAGCTTATAGCTCAAGCATGGTTTGGCAGACATTTCAGCACTTCCAGCTGAGATGTGGAACCTGCAGCAGAGGTGGGAAAGCCCCACTTTCCTCCTGTAGGCTAGATGTCAATCCAGTCAGGGACAGAAACGTTTGAAGTATTTCATTCACAGAGTTGCTTTTCTTTTACCATTCCCTCTCATACTTTCTTTAGGTAAAAGCAGCAAAATGCTTAGGCACGCTGTAGAAAGCACAAACATCTGTGTGCTTTCTCATGTCCAAAGTGATAAAGCAGCAATCCAGACAAACTTGGTCACCCAGGGATGTTCTGGGCAAAATGTACATACTACAAAAAAAAACCAAAGAAACCCAGAGAACAACAACCAGGGACGGTATTGAGACTACAAATCTCTCAGGAGATGATAGAGGAAAGCCTCACCTGGTGGCCAGGACCCTTTCCAGCCTCTTTGCATGAGACAATCAAACATTAGCAAAGTGTCTGTGAGAATCTTCCAGATAATTCCTTGCTACCTTTTATAACCTTACTTCCAAGCAGACAGTCAACTAAAAAAAACCGCTTGCCTTTTTTTTTTTTATTTCTATTTTTTCTTTTACTTTCCTTCTCTAAAGTGAGGAGGCAGAACAATACTTTACCAGGGCAGCAGTGTAGGAGCACTAGCAGTCCAGTCACTCTGCTCCTGCTGCTGCTTAGAACTCACGGTGAGAGAAAAAGGCCAATGGGTTGCATGTGTCTCGCACGATTGCCCACACAGAAGCTCAGTGTTCAGTCTTACCCCGTGGGTGTCCTCCTCCCCCTGTTCAGTAAATGAAGGCTGATGACTACCACAATACAGAGGCAAAGGAAGAGTCATTCCCATCCAAACACGAAAGGCAGGAAAATCACTTTCTAAATAAATGAATGACCAAATGGTGGACTCGGATTCACAAAGAGGTACCACCATGCTATGCCTGTTAACAGAAAATTTCCTTGGATGACCAATAGATTTATTTATAATCTCTCATCTTTCACCCAAATAAACTCGTATGCTGCAAGAGAAGAAAAGAATTGTCCTTGATGCTTTCTGACAGTGGTTCTTTGATCAATCATGTATACATGAAAACTAGAAAAATAAATTACAAAAGGCAAAAAACAACAACAAATAAAGGGCTTCTTTTAAGACTTACTATTCCAAAGGCCTATTCTACACTAAAGCAAGCAACCTATAAAATGCCACTAAAGACCTCACTAGTCCATAGGGCAGAATAAAAGGCTTTAGCACTGGCAGCAGATCTATTTCCACTCTCATTTTCATTTGGTCCAGTGTTCAGGGGGAGGGTAAACCCTTAAGCAGATTCAATATAGAAAGTTTCACAAGTACTGCCAAGATACAATAATTTATACTGGACAAATAATAGCCACGATATCTTTGTGTTCCAGGTTCCTTTAGATGCACCTGTAGCCCAAGGTGAATGACAAGTTCTGGTTTTGTACCCAAATGTGACAGAATTTTGGGTACACCTTTAGAAACAATGGGACTGCCACGTGGCTGTGTCCAAAAACAAAAATCCATCTGTAGTTCTGAGGTATTGCTAATGGCATAGCTAAAGTTATTCATAGTTTACATTTACCAGAAATAGTTGGAACAAATTAATAATGAATTAGAACATTTCTTATCATCGCAGGGAGCGAGAGGGAATAAATAGAACCATCCATATTTTCTTATTACAAAACAGTGTGCAGCCTATTACCAAACACTAATTTAGTGTTGCTTGTGCTGGAAAACTGTTGAAGGGTCTCTGGCTCCTGACAGTGCAGCATAATTCATTCTGACGGGAGCAAGGCTGCACAGAGGCAGTCCAGGGTGGGCAGGTGAGGACCATCCCAACAGGGGTGAATCCCAGCCTGCCAGAGCCGGGCGCCGCTCAATAATTCCAATTAACCACGCTAAAGATGACAGAGACAGGTCATGCAGAGCCCAGTAAATATCAATCAGAACCACATATTTTGATGAGAGAATAACAAAGTCTTTCTCATTAAGGAAAAAAGACATTTGGTTGGGTGTAGAAGCCTGCCTTTGGTGGCTTGTGCACCCTGCAGTGCAGCCTCTGCCTTGTGGGGCTGCAGGCCAGGCTGGCCACAGCCAAAATTGCCCTGAGCATGGGAGCCCTTCACATGGCCTACCTCCCTGTTTTGTGCATAGAGAGCAGCAGTGAGACCCCCCACACCCCTTAGCAGCACAGGAGGGCCTGTGCTCCACCAGATGCATAGCTCCAGAAATGTGGGGTGGGGTGAAGCTGGGGAGCTTTGTTTTCTGGCCTCTGTGCCACAAGTTGGCTGGACAGCACATACTGGGGTCAGCAGCCAGACATAGGGGCCAGGAAACAGCCCATAATCTTTGTCTGCTGTCATAACTTAAATAAAGTACTCAAGTCTACTTAGCCTAGAGGAAAATGGGTGGTTCGTAGTTTTTATATTTAAAGATAGCACAAAGAATTTCTTGTGTGTGGCCTTATGGTCCGATCCATCTCTATCTTCTAATAAAATGCATTTCTGTAACAGCCGAGGCAATTAATCACTTAAACAGAATTGGATTACAATCTCCATTACTAGAAAATCTTTAAAGTCAGTCTTGCTATCTTTCTAAAAGATCTCAAGCTATCGAGCCATTCTTTGCCCTGCTTTATGCAAAGGTCAGACTGGATGTTCGTAATGGCCTCTTCTAATGTCAAAAATCGGTCTCTGACCCTTGTAATGCCACTCACTGATTTCAGACAGAACTGCACTGGATTTATTGACCCTTCTCATTAGCAACGAAGATTGTCTGCAGAGACTCCTATGTGATTTCATAACTCCAGGTACATGTCTATTGAGCTCATTATGTAAATGCTGATGTCTTTAGTCAGTCTTGAATTTCATAGGAGTTTGCAGAGCACAGCACAAAACAGAAATTGCTGGGACATTGCAAGACTGAACTCTCTCTTTTGACCCCCAATCTGTGTTCCCTCTAGAAGTAACTCCATATGTCGATAGCAACAACATAATGACAAACTATGATACTCTGTAGGAATGTCTTAAATCCTGAAACTTAAATATGGTATTTTTCTCTGTAGTGAAAATCAATTTTGGGTGGATTTCTTGCTTCCAAATGCAAGTATACTATTGACTTCCATGTGTGCCTTCAGAAAAAAAAAGCTATTTGCATATAATTTGGGGTGATTCTTTGACATATTTTACACAAACGCAATTTCTCTCTACGTTTCAGTAACACTTGAGATTATTCTAAAATGTAGGTTGGTTTTAACTGTCTGTAAAGAATGTTTTACCATTGCATAAATAACTTCTGTTTGTTTCTCTGATGAATTATCTGAGTGTCACCTGAATTTGCTCTGAAACACAATAACCAACAAGTTAGAGCAAGGAAATGCAGAAATTATGTCTTATCATCTAATGCTAACACTTAAAGGTATTTTGGCTTTTGGGTTTGGTTCTGGTTTGATTTTTTTATTAAGCGCTCCACAGGGAGATACCTGTATATATTTCACATACCTTTCTGGGATAAAAAAAAATATCATATTCAAAAGAAAGCCATTGTCAAGAACATTATTTATTCAAACATCTCCTCTATGGAAAGTAAATAACTCTGGTTTTAATGCAGCTCCTGACCCTTATCTCCTCAGATCAGTTCTACCAGTTCTGTTCTGAGACAGGGATTGCTTCTGATGTACTGTTCATTTCCACATAGCCCATCTTTCTTTCTTCCCATTCCTAATGTAGAATATAGTTATATAATTATCACAGGGGTACAACAAGGTAAACCTTGTCTACAACAAGACAAATACTGGAATAGGAGAAAAAATTCTGTTTATTAAAGGGGAAAATATTTGTTCAGTACTAAGAACATTATGCTAAAACCCCCACGTCACAGATTTAGAAATATCTTTTATTTTAGATGAAAGATGAGCTGCATGTGATCTGGGTATATGCCCATACTTAATGCGTGTTCTTCATACGTATAAAATATGCTACAATTATCCAATAATATTCATCTGAATGCACTACCACTGATCTCACAATATTCTTATAAGTCATATAATTCTTGTAAGAATTATAAGTCATCATTTTTATAAGTCATAAACATATTACATCTGTTTTATCCAGTAAAGTATGAAATACAGCAAACTCAGTGAGTTTCTTGGGATCGCATAGCTAAAAAGCATGAACAGTTCTAAAACAAATAGCTGACCCCACTGATGTCAAAGGCAAAACTCCTGATTACTTTAGTGGGGTCAGATGGTCACTTTTGGTAATTTGACTCACAATTTTTTGCCAGTATTGGAGGTCTACCACTTAGGAATAATACCTCTCATGCCTCCAAAAACTCAGTACCACTAATCTATAAAATAACTATCTGCTAGTGAGTTCTCTTATGGATTCAAGGGGGATTAGTATTTAGCCCCAGTGAAAAATTATTTTAGTTGAAGAAATTCCTATCCCAGCCCCCAAACTTGTAGTCACTAGGTGATGGTCTCCACCAGTGCATGTAGAAATCAGCAACACTTAGATGGCAAGGAAAATGTCTCCTAGAAAAAGAAAATGTACAGTCAATGACATGAAACACTAGTGAATTCATGTATTTGTTGCTAGTTTGAAGATGATTAATAACCTTGAACTAAAGTAAAAAGAATTAAAACAACATTACTCATCCTCTGAGAACAAGGTAATCAAAGGAGACTTTGCAACTGAGTAAAAGCTGTCCTTCAAAAGGAATCTTTCCCCATCTTCCAGTGTTGATTAGTGAATAATACTGCTAGTCATTATACTCAGTAGAGTTGGTGTTCTTCCTTGATTTTCGTGGGGGAAGAAGAGGCAGTAAGAAGAGCTGAATCACAAGTTTTCCTCATATTTTTTCTTAATGAAAATGGTGCACACAGCTATTCTGGAAAACAGCGACAGGTAAAGTCAGCACAGTCACTGAAGTTCATTGACTCACAGATAAAAAGTATAAACTTGGTATTAGGATGTGAAGAAAAGTGTAATGCCCAATGATTCCTCTTGTTTTCAACATCTGCATTCAGTTTAAGGAATTAAACCTATAGTAAATCCTTTTTTAGGATCGCTCCTTACCATTTGTGTAGATTCCACAGGATAGGAGACAAACCACCCCAGAATATATTATCCATGGTTATAAAATTCAGGGATGTTGACTGGGAAGCTGCACTTGAAGAAGAAAACATTTTCTCTGCTCCCATTATGTAATATAAAACTGAAAGGCCACAGAGATATTAAAATTCAATTTTTTTAACTAGTAAGAAATGGAGGAAAGGTGAGGGCATGGTGGGGTTCTCCATTCGAATGGGTTTTTGGAAGAAGCAAGGTGGATTGAAGTCAGGTACAGCTTTTTAATTCCCCAGAAGTCTGTGAGCAGAGCACTTACAGTTGCTTTAGCTCACAGTTGCTGCCTTACTTTTGCTGAGCACTGCATACTTGCAACTCTCAGTGAATTATTATATATCACTAACATCCTTACATGGCTTGGAGTCCTATTTATAAAAGCAGCAATCTTTAAATATATGAATACAACAAATAGGAGCTCTGAATGTTTGCCTTCCTTGGGACTGGGCTGTTAATGGAACCTGCATAATACTGGCTGTAGGAACTGTTTATTTCACAGTATCTTAAACCTTTAGATTATCTTCTAAAATGTTAAGGCAGGGAAAAAGGAAAAATTTCTAGGATGACACCTTCACACTATTTTCCCAACGGGACCAGCAGAAGCTGTACCTCTGATAGAAACTTTTTAAACATTTTTTGCACAAAGCATCAAAGTAAGTTACAAGGAAAACCCTGTCTGTGAATGAAGCAGTATTGCAGAGAAATCAGTGACATTCACACAGACACATTGCAAAGAAAATCTGTAGTGCACCTTTTAATAACTCAGTGCCAGATTCTCTTTCTTTCTATCACATCCTCATCACTCAGTTTTGCTTTGGCAAAAGCTACAGCCATATGAGATACATCCATCCATTCTGTCCTGTTCTGTCCTGTCCACCTCCAGAAAGCCATAAGTGTCACAGATGCATCATGTAGAACAAAGATATCACAAATATAGCAACAAGAGGTTCATCTGTAAGAGAAAACCCAATTTTATTCCCACCATAGCATCACCAAGGTGCCAACTCAGAAGACTGTGGCAGACTCCTCTGTAGACTCCTGATTTTCTCATTTTCCTGGCTGTTAGATCTGTTACAGATTAGGCTGAGAGCAGCAGGACTAGGAGAGTCGAATTGGGAATACCTGCTGTTTGTTTGATCTCTCTTACGCAACAGCCCTGTTGCATAAGACCTGTTGTAGTCACATGAGTTCTGTGGGCAGGGGGTACACTTGTCCCCCAGACACTTGGGGGTCTGGCCCTCTTAGCCAAGGGCTTGACACTTTACATGTTAGAGAGGCACCTTCTGATGCCATGGGCCATATAAGACAAAGAGTGATGGCTGTCCTGAGGGGATCTGAGAGACAACAGGAAGGGAGGATTTGACAGGAGTAGATGCACGCACAGGCTGGTTTTGATTTAGCCACACTGAGTAACAGCGGCCTCTAGGACATAGCAACCCCAGCCTTTGCACACAACAACCTTTAGAGGCTGTCCCACTGAAGCGTAGAATAAGGACTTTACAATTAGAAATTGTAAAGCAGGCATGTTTTATTTCCAGCTGGGACACACGGGGGAATATCTCCTCCAAACCGTGAGTACCTGGTCAAGACACGGTCCAGGTTTAAATACACATCGATCCCTCAAACCCACACTACCTCACCCGCCCATTCCCCGCCTTCTCTGGCTTCATATTCTAATTTTCTGTCATGCCTCCTGGTGGTCGTGAGCTGGGGTCTTGGGAGGAAGGACGACGTCTTCCTCAGGTTGATTTTCGCTTCTGGGCAGGAGCAGAGGAGTTCTGGCTATTTTTCAGGTCACTTTGCTCTTGCCAAAGATTAGGAGCTTGATTTTGCTGGATTCAAGCCACAAAGTTTTGCTTTATTGATTTTTGACAAACACCTAGGTCCCGCTTTGCTGAGTTCCAACATTCTACATCTTACCTATACGACATCTACTTAGTAACTACCTAACAACCAAGCTGAATAGCTGCTCTTCTGTGTGTTCTCAGTACAAGCAGTTTCTCCACTTCTACAAAACCACCAAAAGCTGCTTCTAAAATCCTGCATCTTTATATCCATAAACATCCTCCATGTCACCACGAGCAGCCCCGCAGGCCGGGGGAATGCAGCTCCCGGCGGGAATGCTGGACCGCAGACCGCGGGCGGGGGGAGCGCAAAGCCTTCGTGCCACCCTGTGGCTGCCGGATCGCGGCTGGCACAGGGGGACGCCGCCCCTCCTGCTCCAAGGCACGCTCTTACAATAAAAGCACTTTCGGCTGCCGCAAGCCGTGGGGACGTCAATCTCTCGCTTTCGGGCGGGTGTGAGCCCTGTCCCCGAGTGTCTCCTCCAGGCGCATTAAGCGGCCTGAGTCATCCCGAGGTGCGCGGGGAAGCAGCGAACAGTCTCCGAGGAGAGCAGGGGCAGGCGTGAGTGCCGATCCCACCGGCTGTGCCTGCGAGCCCGATGGAAAATCGCCTCCCGCCTTGGGTACGCGATGTTCTAAGTGCGCCCTGTGACTGGCCATGGTGAGAAAAACGTTTTCTTGTTCTCTCCCAGTGCATTATGAAAACCCACTAAAAGGTGCTTTTCGCACCACAAAACCTTTTAAAAGGATTCTGTCAACACAAAAGCAACATTGACAGCAGTTGCCTTTAAAAGTACTTGAGTCTTCAAACTCTGAAAAATGCTTCTTAATTTTTTATTTTTTAAAAAAAAATTTCCAGACTTGGTCTACTATGAGGCTTCAGAGAAATGTTTTCTGTAATTGCATTACAGTAAGAAAATGCATTGTGAGATTAATGCACATAACTGTTATTAAAACAATTTGTAAACGTATTCTCCACCAAATGGATATTAAAACACATGGATCTTTACCTCACTAATAAAATAAAAGTGTTGTAGGGAAAATTCATCAGACATATTGAGAGGACTATGAGACCCATTTGCATGTCTTGCACATGGCTCAGGTCATGTCACCAAGTGGTCACAGTTTTCTGCTGTATTTTTTTTTTTCCTTCTCCTTTCATGTGCATCACCATCCTGACACTCCTTCATTCATCTGTATCACCATCCTGGCATTGGATGAGAGGATGCACAAATCTGGTTTTGCTAACAGAGATTTTCCTCTGCTTCTGATAATGTTAAGAGACAAATGCCACACAAAGCAACATGCCCATCTCACATACTTCAAGTACACTGCTGCCATTGCTGTCTCTGGGAAAACATATGGATGAGCCACCACTTTCACCCTTTCCTTTCTCAGCAACTAGAGAAGCAATTTTTGATCAAATAGGATGAACACTCAGAGTTCTGTCTCCTGCAACTTCTTCTTTGGCTTTCATTCTGATCATCTCATTACTGTAAAACTTGCGTAACTGCTTCCTATAGAACAATTTCAGCACAGAAATTTGTAAGTGAAATCAGTCAATTAGTTTATAAATTATGAGCCCTCAGCATTTTTGGAAACACACACGGCTCTGGCTGTTGCAGCATTCAGTTAAGGAAGAAAAAACTAGAAAATCTTAGTGTTGGTACCATTGAAAAGGAATCGTGTGCTGCAGTCATGTTTTGTACTGAGACAAATGAGTATTACAGTCAGGAAGCATTCACTCTTTTGGAATAATACCAAACAGAAGCTTATTTTTTTATTTTAAAGGGTTTTTATTTGTTCATTCAATAGGAAGCATCAAAGATGCTAAGAGCTAAAAATTAATGACTCTGCACTGAAATATCCTGCTTCCAGAAATAATCATGGAAGTGATAAAACCACTGGTCATCTGTTGCTTTGCAAAACTTTTTCGATTTCTAAAAAATGGCAATCCACAGCTTGCATCAATGCCTTGGCCAGCAGAGATTAGCCAGCCTGGTTGGACAGCTAGAAAAAATGAAATTTCAGCTATTCAGAACCAATTCATCCCTTGAAGACTGTGGAGCTCAGGTTGACTGCCAACCCTGACATCTGCCAGTAAGAGTTACATTGCAGTGCTATGCAGTAACAGACCTCAAAAGAGCTTCAATATTTTGACCTTATATCAGGAACTCAGAGGTAGTCACTGGAGAATATCCTTCGGTAAGGATAATTTATGGTTATAAAAAATGCAAAATGCATAATACAAAATTCAACTGTGGTTGTTTGGTTTCTTTGTGGTTGTTTGGTTTTTTCCTTTTTCTTTTTTTTTCTTTTAGGATTGAAACAACATATTCAAAGAATAAACAAAAACGACCTCACCTATGTCAATATTGAAGACCTATACAAAGACTGCAATGTACTAAACTTTGAAGACTACAAAAAGATCCATATGGAACATTCTGCATCTGAGGAACATTAATTCTGGATCCTGAAGAAAGTCTAAAAGATGCAGGTGACTAATCTGACTTCTTTAATGACTAGAAAAATAAACAAATTGGAAAATAACCACTTTCCAGGCCTCACTTCGTGCCGTGACCTGGAAAAGAAACCTATTGGCACCAGCAATCAAGCTTTCCTGTATTATCTTCCCAGGGGGTTGATTACACTGTCCTAAATACTGGGTGAGTGCCTGAGGCCCAGAATTCTTTACACTGAAGTTATTCCTCAAGAATCCAAACACAATTAGAAAAGCAGAAACATACAGTGGTAGTCAGCATACAGTATGGCATTATAGCAACAACAGTTCAGAATTGCCAGTCAGGAGGGGTAGCAAAACAAGGATACAGCATGCCAGCTGCTGACTTTGTGATTTTCAAGGCAGCTTTCACAACAGGAGCTAAAAAGTAGTTCAGGAAACCGGAAAGCATGGCAGTATCACATCTGGTTTTCCCAAACTGACAATTTTTGTAGTGAAATAATAATAATAAAAAATCATAGACTCGTTGAAGTTGGAAAAGTCCTCTAAGATCATTGAATCTAGCTCTGAACCCAGCACCATCGATTCCACCACTAAACCACATCCCCAAGTGCAACATCCACACCCCTTTTGAACACTTCAAGGATGGTGTTTCCACCACTTCCCTGGGCTGTCTTTTCCAATGTCTAATTGTCTTTTCAGTGAAGCTTTTTTTTCCTAATATCTGTTCTAAACCTCCCTTGGAACAACTTGAGGCCATTTCCTCTCACCCTGGTGCTTCACAGGACCTGGCACTTTGCCTTGTCAAATCTCATGCAATTGGCTTCAGGTACCATTCTCCAGAACCCATTCTCTTCTAATCTACTTTTAAGAAAAAGCTCTAGTTTTATCTGACACGCATGATTTAGTCAAAGGATGCTTGAAAAGTAAACTTCTGAAGCCAGCAAAAGCCTATAAGCATTGTAAGTAAGTGATGGGTTTGTTTCACTCACATTTCTAACTCACATTAAACCAAAGGACAGAAAAAGTTTTTGGGATATAACTTATCACACTGACAGCTCCTCAATGTCCTCCTCACATTTTTGTTCTTACTATGGTCAAGTCACACTGTGCTGGTAGTACAGGCACTGCACTATGCCAGGCACTGTACGCACTTGTTGGAAATGATTCTTACGCAGAGACTTGACAATCTAAGAAGAGAGGACAGGCATGAATAAGAAACTGTAAGCACAAGAGAGACTGCTTCCCTGTGATTATTCAGGAAAAGTGGTCTCAATAGTCAAGTGGGAAATAAACTCCACATCTGCTGTTCTCTTTCAGCACATTACTTAGAAGTACACAACTAGGTTTTTTCTCTTCCTTTTTTTTCATGGTTTGGGCATTTATAAGCCTTGGTCTCGCTGGCAAATTCCAGGTAAAGATCACAGAGAATGGGTTCTGTTAAATGCAAGTCTCCGGCCCAATTTGTGCTTGCTACCTAATCCTCAATATTACTGTGCTGATAACTTCTTCTCTTGTGGTGTTCACATTTGAAAGAGAGGTCAAATTATATGGACAATTTTTTGTCTTGAATGTGATAAGCAAGCATGCCTGCTCCTTGGACTCCTGCAGGGAATTCACATCCAGCACTATAATTTCCAATTCCTTAGCCCAAGTACTGTTGATGTTTCATTTCATAGCAGGCAGAAGTGAATGACATGGGGGTTTTTTTCTCTCAGAGGCTATAAGGAGGAAAAAAAATAAGAAATGTAAGGAAAAAATCCAGTAAAATTCACGTGACAGTTGCATACACCCTTATTGCATCACCCATACACTGCAGTGGAGGTCAGCTGGTATTAAAATCACATATTCTTATTTGATTTATATGCTTTATATGCTAATTGCACACACTTGTTTATTATAAGGTCTGGAAAAAATACCCTTCTTTGACAAATAAAGCTCAATCACATAACTTTAGTTGGAAATTGTTCTCAAGGAACTTTGCTCAAAGTGCTTTAAAGATGGAACTTACACATTTTATTGGGTTAATGTTATTATAGGGAAAAACTGAGGTGGACATTTCTTCTGTTGAACTGGAATCTGAATTGAGAAGCTTTTTTAGAAGCAGAGGCTTTACTTCACTTCTACTGAAAGCTTCAGCCCTGAGGTGATGAAATCACCCTGAATGCCACATGGAGAGAATGCCATTCAGTAAGCAGTGATCTAGTTGAAAAGATCAAGAAAGTAATTTGTGCCCTTTTACATCTTTAATGCAGCACAGAGTTTAGTCATTTTGGACAGAGACAGATTAGATGTGTCTGGGTGAGTAACCTGAGGGCAATTCATTAATTAGGGAGAACATGCAGCTGCATAAGGGCAAAATTAGGAAGGAAACACATTTGCAGATGCATGAATGGCATGATGAAAAATTCCTTCTCAGTTTTCTTGTTTAAACTGTCATAAAAGCTCGATTTTATTCTGCAAATTCATAATTTCTTTTTGGGGATTCTAGAGGTGCCTGGGTAAGTATAGGTGGATGAAGTCCATACAACTGAAATCCTGTTTCAAATTACTTTGATCCAGCTCCTCATGGTTCATTTCAGATCTGCACTGTCTAGTGTTTTGGGCAAGTCAAGTACTGTGTTTAACTGGCATATGAAACTAGATCTGGGAGCTGAGTGGCTGAATGGTGATAAGCAAAAGAAAAGATCAGACCCAGCAGTGAAAGAGAAGACATGAAAGGAAACAACTTTTATGAAACTGCAAATGTCTGGTGCAGAGTTTCAAATTACAAATTTCTGATGAATAAGAATGCATACCAAAATCTTTTTTAACCAATACTGACAGAATAATGAACATCATTATACTTGTTAGCATTTCCCTATTCTCCTGGGAAAATTATTATTTAGAGACTAGAGATTAAGGTAGTTTGAAATTAGATGTCCTTAAACATGAAGGAAGAGGAGGAAGAATTGACAGTGCAGAACTTTCATATTTAAAAGAACATGCTCCTCTGTACATTGCACTTAAAACATCAGACATATAACTTTCATTTGCATTTAATTTCATTACTCACAGAAGATACTGAGGGAGGAGAAAAACAGCTAAGCAAGCAGAATTGCAAAATTCTCTTAACACAAGAAATGAGCCTTTAACATTTTCCTCCACACATTCTATAAATGAAGAGGTCCCAGTTCTCACATTTAGACCACTTGAAATCTGCTTTGATGTTCTAAAGTAATAAAAATAAAATATTTTAATATGCTGAATTTTCTATTCATATTTCATTACTTGAAATTCTAGCCAAAGTGTATGAATTAAAAAGAATAAAGAAAAGTTCTCAGACATAAAGTGCAACAATTAAAGTAGGCAAAGAAAGGAACATAGCTTGGAGCTATTGGACTACTATTTCCTAAAGCGATCATGAGTACCTCTAGTTGAGATACTTCTTCAATGCCCCACCAGCTCAATTCAATTCCCATTCCTCCCCAACCAAAAATGCTTGCAAGAAGATGGATGATGAAATTTAGAAATTCAGCAGATAGTGGGATTGGTGAGAAAAGGAGTCGCAGCTGAAGGCTGGGTGTTTTGAAGGTCAGGCTTAGATGTGTGGACAGGGTAGGAGTTGATGCAATAGACTCATTTGCCCTGTCTGGTGAAAGGTTAGTGCTACTAAGTCCTGTGTCAGAAATCAGTCAGATCTAATATAGGCTTAGACTGTCAGAGATTTAGGTGATTTCCATGCATGGCAACAGATCTTTTTAATGGAATCCGGGACTTATTTTGACTATGTTTAATAACATTGCCAGTCAGCTTTCTTTCAGGACCATACATCATATTTTAGGAGCCTTATGTCAAAGAAAAGGTGCAAGTGACTAGACTCTCAGAAATACTCATCTCTCACCTGGGCATCAGAAGAGGTTCCAGATATTCACACACTTGGAAGTGGGTTCTGGGTTTATTTGAATATCTGGACTAAAAGTATTGCAAAGGTGAGTGTTTAAGGGCTTGAAAATCATAATCCCTTTGCAGGTGGGTGCTGAGTCTCTTTGATAATCTGTCTCCTAATAAGTGGTTGAAAATGAATATGTTCAGAACACAACTTCAGGAAAGATAAATAATAACACATTACTAGATAAATAATTTGACATGGCCATGCACTAAAAGCATCTGTAACTCTCTTAAGCTTCTGAACAGTCAGGGGTTAGCATTCCTCTTTTTTTTTTTTACTGTTTTATCTTAATTGCATCATAAAAGCCTGAAAGGCATCACAGCAGTGTCAGTTAATATTGAAATGGAAGCCACATATTAAAAAATATATAAAGATTTACAAAACAGAATTGCATAAGACGAAATGAGACACTATTAACAAATGTCTTCTGTGTGTGTCTGATGAGAAAGGGCACAAGAGAATGAATTATGTTAGCTGTGCACATACAGGAAAACAGGCACTTACTAACTTTAACACAGAAAATCAAGTATAAAATCTTTAGCTACCATAGTTAGCACTTCGGTGCAGTTTGGATGGACTTCAAGTTAGTAGTTTTGAACGTGTCAGAGTGATAAATAAAATCCTTGGCAGAATGTAAAACTGTGATAGCTTGAAAGAGGAATTCCTTGAGGAAAGATGTGAGAGGCAGAACAGATGTTTCACTTTCCAGATAAGATGTCTTCAGCAAACCCATGTAGTTTAATTGAAGAGTTGTCCATCCTACATTTTCACAAGGTGAAGGAGACATTTGTTTATTGATGGAAGGGAGTTAACGGTTACTTCTTCTTTCTCAATAAATATTTCATTATATAACTACAAAGAGAGACAAATGAAACCTCCAAACACCAGCTAATAGGTCCAAAGCTTAATGGTTCTTTGCAAGGCAAAGGACACATGACAGTTCTTTCCCACATTTTCGTAAAATGATTAAGCACCACCATTCCGAGAAAAAGAAAATTATTCTGGTAAATTACTTTCGTGACATCAGGAAAAAATAGACTTCTTTGCAGACATATAATAGTCTCTAATGACAAGATATTTATTTACAAGTAAATATAAAAAGTCAGTTTGGGGTTTAGTCCATTCATACTTCATTTCAAAAAAAGCCAGAGAGGAGAAAAAAAAATTGTCATTGTCAGATGACAGTATATCATGTCTAACCTTGATTTGTGACTTCAGAAACTTAAGAACCAGGTTTTGAGAGGGGCTCTGCTTTCACCCAGGGGGCTGCATCTCTGTAGTCACAAGTGAATTTCTTCAGCCCACATTTTCTTTGGGAACGAAAGACTGTGACTCACACCCACAGCAGTGAGCAGGAGAAACTGTGGCTCTGCTTTTCGCAGTTCTGATCCACCTTTTTTAACTTTCATTGTTTCACATCAGAGGGGAAAATTCATTTGTTTAGTTTCACTTATTCAATATAATTTAGGTAAATACTGAACCAAATAACTTTTGAGTTGACCAAACCTCATTTTGGCCAGAGAAACAGATACAGTTCTGAGTTTTGTTTGAAGATATGCAGGAACATAAACTTGTCTCTTTGTCACAGCTTGTCTCAAAGATCCTAGCAAAACCTTGAAGGAAATCTGATACAATCTAAAACTTATCCGGGCAATAGAGAGAAACATGATGGAATTCACTCCTTACTACCTGAAGAATTCCTCATTTGACATTAGTTTCAGCAGTTCATGCAGAGACATGGAGAGGTGACAACTTCAGACTAGCACACAGACAATTTAGAGAAGAAGGCAAGTGTCAAGCCTTCAGGTGTGCACAGAACTGATGCTGCCCAGCCTTTGCAACTGCTGCTCTGGTACTTCACATGCTACTGGAACATGACCCATTTCAGACAAAATATGCTTGTAAAGGTATTTTATCAGCATAACATTTTTCAACTTTACGTATCTTGTGACACTTAGAAAGAATTTTTGAACAAGTGACCCTCATGTTTTTCATAGTTGGATTGATTCATTGATAACTCTGCACTGAGAAGGACTGGGTTTATCTTTATGGAAATCAACTCTGCCTTGTGATACATAGATAAAAAAGAGTGCACTAGTCATGGCACTCATGCCAGAGGATTGTATCAAACTGCTTAGTCTCAAAAGACTTGTCAGCACCTCCTTGTGCCTTAAGTGCAACTGGTTGAGAAAGGAAAAAGCTTGAAAATTCAGGTAGTGTCATAGCCCTGAGGCACTGCCAGCCCTGCCTCTCCTTCTCCACCCCTCCAGGGTTCTTCCCACCCTGCCCACAGCCCAGAACTTCATGTCAGTTTACCATGGCCATCAGCCCCCTGCCCCAAAACCACAGCAGGGCCATGTCCAACTCCCAGCTCCCCTGCTTCAACCCGCAGGTCCATATCTTGGCCTGTTTCCAGCCCAGAGAGAGGCCCAATGCTCCTGGCTGTGGTGTGGGATGAGCTCCAGCTGCCAGAACCTCCGTGGCAGAGCCAGCAGGGAGGAGGAGGAGCTCTCACGGTCCCCAGGGAGCCTCCAGGGAGACCCTGGCCCTGGCAGTGCCCTGATGGGATGGGAGATAAATTTTACAGCTCCAGTCAGATGAACAGGATTTTCCATCATGGAAAAGTCCCACTGGATTTTCCAATAGTTTTCCCTGAAGAAAGCTTCAATACAACTCTAAATATATGCTTTTGAGGCGTCCCTGTGCTGCTGCTTCAACAGTGTGCCCCAGCAGCAGCACAACATCTGCTGTAGCTGGAGCCCCTCCAAGGCCAGTCCTGCTTCTTGCACCCTTTCAAATGCTCCTGAACAAGTTCATTTTGAGTTTTTCCTGGACTTTTTTTGCAAGTCTTCTTGAACAATCTGTTTGATTAAAACACACAGAGATCTTGAGGCTGCTTCAGGCATGAGAAGCAGCGATGGAGTTCAGGGAGTTTCTCTGGTCCCCACAGGTGCTTCTGCAAGGGCTGAAGAGTATCCTAGCTGGAAAACCCTTCATGGTGCTGGTGGCACCAGGGCAGTGTCAGTGTGTTGATGTGGGGTGACTGCAGAGCCTTATTTCTGGCTTTATTGAAAAGGATGGAAGGATGGAACACCTCCCCTATGACGAAAGTCAGAGAGAATTAGAGTTGTTCCTCTTGGAGAAGAGAAGGCTCTGGAGAGACTTTATTGTGGCCTTTCAGTAAGGACTACAAGAGAGCTGGAGCGGGGGGGGGAGACTATTTACAAGGCCACGTAGTGATAGAACAAGGAGGAATAGCTTTAAACTGAAAGGGGGTATGTTTAGATTTAGATATTAGGAATAATTTCTTTACTGTGAGGGTGGTGAGGCACTGGAACAACTTGCCCAGAGAAAATGGGGATGCGCCATCCCTGGAAGTGTTCAAGGCCAGGTTAGATGGGGCTTAGAGCAACCTGGGATAGTAGAAGACAACCCTGGGCATGGCAGGGAACTAGATGATTTTTAAAAAGTCCCTTCCAAAACAAACCATTCTAGGATTTGCAAGAGGGGTTTTGCGGCAAGCTGTGAACTGCTGTTCAGTGAAACAAGAATGCTGTTAACCAGCTGGAAGAAGGTCAAAAAAAAACCAAAATGGTTTTCAGCAAAGATTAACTGTGTTAGATATATGGTGGATTTTCTCATTGTAAAGATAATGAGTCTCAGACCAAGGGGTAGAGAAATTCTGAGTAACCTCCTTCATTCAAGGTATTCTTGAATTATTTGACAAACAACTTTGCCAGTGGCCTAAATACACTTGATGCCTTTCAGCAAAAAATTAGATTAGAATATTTATTGAAATCCTTAACACAGTAGATTTCCATGATTCCTATTTCTATTACTTCTAGGAGCAAGGTATTTTTGCACTAAAGAGTTAAGAACAGTATCTTATCCATATTTCTTACATAGCAGCTAACCACATATGTCTTTTGCAGCATGAGCCTCTGGTAGTCCAAATAATAGAAAAAATAAGGAACAAAACCATGTTTTACTCCTGCCATTCCTAAAAAAAAAAAATTGTCTTTAATACCTTTGCATTAAAAAAAAATTGTGGAAAGCAGGAGGTTTTGCCAGTGGTTACCTGCAGGAAAATAAAAACCAAAATGCAATCTAGAATGAGAATTTGCCTTATTCTTCCATTTAAAAAGAAAGCTAAAACGAAGAAGGAATCATCTCTTCTAAAAGTGCTAATCCCAGAAGCATTGTAATAGCTGAAAAATATCTTCTTCACATTCTCTATGCAAATAATCTTTATCCACTTTTAGATAATGACATTGGGGTAGAGAAGAATAGATTTCCTTTGGGAACGCTTTTATGTCATGTGGCATTCAGTTCCTGAAAACAGCAATTGATCTGAGGGGGGTCAAATATACTTAAGATATGATTAATATTACCAGAAATTAGTCCCTCAATAGTCTTATTTTCAGACACAATACCAATAATCAGCTGGCTTCTTTTCCATGCACACATAACACATCCCATATTGCTGTTACTTTGCAGAGTTTGTATTTAGCATTTATCCCATTTTTGGATTCACTCTTTTGTGGGTATTATTAGACATAAGCCCATAAAACTAATTTTCACCAGCATCAGTACAATCTACATGGCCCAAGGCCTACAATTTTAGCAGTATTTTTGATATATTAGCAATGGGTCTCTTGTGAGAAAACTGCTGTGCAGAAATCTTACTGTTCATCATGTGGCAGCTGTTCACCATGTGTTTGGAAGGGATTATCAGGTGTGTTTCTAATTAAAGTGTTTAAGGAATCATCAACAGAAAATGGCAGCTGACAAAATCTAGGTTTTCCCCTACTCTAAGCCAAAGTTTTGGTGAAAGGAATTTATTGCAGAAACAATAGCAGACATTAATAGCAGATTGCTGAGATGTAAGTTTGATACCCTGCTCTGATTTTCTAGGAGCACTCTGGCATTTCTTTTTACAGACACAGGAGGAAATACACAAGACCTTATAGATGCTTTCTATGGGTTTTTGGTTTTTTCTTTTATGAAAACTGTTCTGCTTAGAATACTTGTGTGAAAAAGCATACAGCCCCACATTTGAGGTGTCTTTTTGCAAAGCAGAACACTCAAATGGAAGTCTCTGGGACTGCAGGACCTAAGAGTTGTAGTGAGCAGAGTTGGAGATGTAAAAGTATAAAAATTTTATATTGTCTTAGACTAGTGGTCCATCCAAACTGCTTGCTTACCTCCAACAGCAGCTGCTGACAGATGCTTAGGAAAGACAAGAACAGCACACTGACACTTTTCCCTCAAGCTCTTACAGCTTCTGTGTAAGTTTGTGGCTTAAGGAATTATTGAGGTATTAAGTGTATCCTCACTCTGATGTTCTGTCCTTGTTTGACTTTTCCCTATGAATGTGTCGAATTTGTATTTTGAACAGTTTTATACCTTTGACTTGCATCAGCTACATGAAACGAGTTTCACACCTAATTAGGAGTTGTGGCAAATCAAGTGTCTATTCTGGGCTGGACTTAAAGGTTTCTGCCCCCACTCAGCCCCCACAGCCCTGCTGAAATCTTACTTCAAATGTGACTAGAATTTCAAAGTTCAACACTTAATGAATGAGAACTTCTGCTCATTTCTTCCCTTTGCTGTGACACTCTGGTATACTGGGCAATTTGAAATTGCACTCTGTGGATGACAGCTATCTGCTTCATCTACATATTAATGACTTGTCCCTCAAACATAACCAGAGGCCACGGTGAAGTTTGGAGGCTGGGTACTGCAAAAGCTGAGTACTGCAAAAGGGTACTTGCAGGAGCCTGAAGACAAATATGCTCAGAACTTACTGCCAAACAGGTTTCTCTTAAACAACAGCATTGCAAGTGAGGCAGATGTGAAATACCAGAGCGTGGTGTGTCCAAGCGTTCCACAGTTGATCGTGGCTACACTCACCTTATCAGGCAAGAGGAAGAGATAAGCTAATTGTTTGATCAGGCTGAGCATTCTCAGATAATACTATGTCTGTTTATAAGCAAAATTCATTCAATATTGTAGACTATAATGTTATTTCTGGACTGGCCAGCTATGCAAATGACAAAGAACTGCATCTCAGTTTTTACATCAGAGCAATACGTGGTGCCTGCTCCATGCTGACAAGTCTGACAAGCTAGAGCACATACAGGCACCTCTGAGACACAGGAATTCCTCACTTGCAATTTATAAAGAGTCCTTGGAAAGCCCAGAGATGATGTGAATCTACCCACTATTGTGCAGGTAAGGATGAGGGTTGAATAACGTTTTCCAGATGTATTAGACCATCCATTTCAATGTCAGTGCTGGCTAGGAAGAAAATCATGGACAAGAGGCACAAGGAATGAAACTGAAAAACCCTCAGGCCATATTTCATCCTCTCCTGGAGGCCTTAGCTCAAAGAGTATTTCAGAAGACACAGATTTTGGTTTGTACAGGTCTTTTTCTTATGCCAACTATTCCCAAATATTTCAGCAGCCAAGAAAGAAAAAGGCAGCAGAGATTTAAAATTACTAAAGAGCCCAGTACAGGTTAGGATCTGAGTGGCTGGGGAGCAGCCTTGCTGAAGGGTTCTAGTGCACGACAAAAGCTGAACTGAGTCAGCAGAGCATGGCTGCAGCAACAAAGTCAAACTGGATGCTGGGCTGTGGGGTTGCAGGATTTGTTTAAAAGTTTATTGTAGGTTTAGTTTAGTTCTATGTACCTAAGATGGGGCCCCTGTCTTTTTAGAATTCTTTTTTATCAGAAGCTGATATGTGTTCTGTTTCTATTCCCTTTGCCCAGAGACAGTTCCCAAATGGTCCTTTTCCCGTGATTTTCCCTGTCTGTTAGTAAAGGTCTTATCTCTCAAGGCCAGAAACTTTGAAGAAATTTGCCTGATGGTTGGCAGGGGCCCTTGAGATCCCACCTTAATGTATCTCTGATTTGTTATGAGTTGTGCAACTCAGTTAGCATTTATTCTTTTGTTTTGTTCTATTGATTTAGAGTTTGTGTCCACCCCTTCAACTAGCCCTGAACAAAAACCCGCCCGAGCCCAGGGACGGGGTCTCTCCTGAGGTTCCGAACCCAGGGTGAGGGGGCCCCCCTGTCCCCCAATAAACCTTTGTTCACTCTACCTCAAAGAGTCCCCTCTTTCATCTATGCCATGACCGTAGCAGTGAGGGTCGGGGTTCTGCAGAGCCAAGAGCCCACATCGGCACTGTGGGAGCATGTCGGGGCTGACCAGGCAGTCCAGCAGGACACACACACCCCAACACTGGGCTGTGGCCACAGGGGCGTTGCTGGCAGCGATGGACGTGTGATCATTCCACTCAGGGTTGGTCAGGTTGCGTCTGAACTGCTCTGTCCAATTCTGGTTGCTACACTTCAAGAAAGACAGAAGCAGACTGAAGACTGGTTCAAATGAAGGCTGCAAAGATGATCAAAGGGCTGGAGGACCTGGCCCATGAGGAAAGGCTGAAGGAGTTAGATCTTTCATCCACAGAGAAGAGAAGGCTTATGGAGATTTCATCACAGTATTCCAGTACTTAGAGGATAGGTACAAGGAGGACAGAGGCTCCTTCTTCACAAGGAGACACATGGAAAAGACAAGAGGCAATGGGTACAAGTTGTATTAGGAGACATTTTTTCTTGATATAAGGAAGAAGGTTTTTACAGGGAGAATAGTAAGTCAGTGGAACAACCTTATCAGGAAAATGGTCCCCATCACAGAAGGTTTTCAATCTGAGACAAGTCAGGTTGCTAGACAATCCCATTGAGGCTCCCTTTCCCAAGAAAACTTGTGTCAGATGAAATTTTGGGGTCCCTTCCAGCCTGGGCTGTTCCATGGCTCTGTGATTCTCCTGCCAGCTCCAAGGAGATCAGAAGGACCAGACTGTGTTTGTGCCATTTCCCCAGTCTGGCTCCAAGAGGACATCTTGCCTGAGATGCACTGGCCCCCACATTTGTAGCTGGCGTTTGGTTGCAGAAGTGAGGCCTTATTTTGAGACAGTGTGTGCAGAGCTGTTGCAGCTGGGTCAAGCATTAATTGTACAAAGTTTTCAAGGAAAGGAACAAAATTTACTTCTGAAAGACATATGAACTAGCTAATTGAGCTTGTTGGGAAAACAGTGTCAGAGCAGAGAATTCACTTTCCTTATCATTGACACATTTGCAAAAATAGCATAATTTTCTCAGTAGTTTCATTCAACAAAGGGGAAAGGAAAGGGAGAGGAGTTGTGAAAATTTTGCAAAATGTTCTTTTGTCACTTGTAGAAACATTCTGAAGGTTTTTTTTATCTTTTATTTTTCTTCCCCAAAAGGACTGTTCATTTAATTTTATATATTATTATAAAATATTAAATTTCCACATCTCAAAACGAAGTATCCAGGTCAACCTGACACTAATCCTTTATGAAATACCATTCTGCATAGAACTTGTGCAGTTATTGGTGCCATAGCTAATGAGGATGAGTGGGCAGTCTTTTGCCAAATAGAATTTCCATCTTCTGCAAGTCTCTGGTAATAAACTGTGACTCCATGGGGTCTGGAAGATCATGTTCTTTTTCATTGCACACTTGCAAGAATCATTTCCTCACCATGGATAACAGCAGCTTGGGGACAAATGATTGCTATACTGTCTCAGTACCAGATTGCTCGGCCTGACACATCTTCTACCGAATGAGTTAGTTTATAGAAGTTACCTTTTGCTGCTGCTGTTGTCTCCAGCTCACGTAGCATGGGTACTCATTATTTCTCTGCTCTCTCACAAGGTTTTTAATAGCACAATGTGGTATGGTGGTAAGTTTAGAACTGTACCCATCCTTTTATTAGTGGTCGGTATCATGTCTTCCATCACCCTTTCACAATCCACTTATTTTTCTCCTTCATCTGCTCTAGCTTGTCTCATAGCTGATGCTCTCTTTGAGGCATGTACTATCATTTTCCAAATGTGTGGGCATGGCACCAGCCACAGTCAAAGTCCAGGCCGAGAAATGCTGTTACATAATTGCCCAATAATTGTAATTATCATTAGAGACAGATGCCTGTTACCAATCATAAAAAACAGCTAGCCTTCTCTTTCTGCTTCTCTGTTGTGTTCCTATTTTCCTTCTTGCTTTTCTTTAAACCTTTTTTTTTCTTCCTTCCTTTCTTTTTTTTTTCTGAACAGACACCTTCGAATAACAGGCTCCCTCAATGAAACTCTCCCTCTGCACTGACATGGTAAGAATGCTGACATCATCCTAATTCCACTGACTGTCATAAATGAGGTTTAGGTGACTTGGCTGAATGATGTCCATTTCCAGTGTCACAGAAATATTGCTGTGCTGAAGAAAAAATACAAATGTGCTCTCGTTTGTTGTGCTTTTCCTCATTTCCCTTGCTCTGTGGCAAACTGCATCAGCATTCCCTCCTGGAGAGAGGCGGCTGGAAGCAAGGAGACACACTGCTAGCAAGGCTTTAGCTAAGAAACACCTCCCTGAGCCAGCTGCAGCAGATTTCATAGGTCACTCACATACAAGGCTGACCATGCCCCACGTCACCTCCACAGCCTCAAATCTTGGTTCTGTCCCAGCTCATCCAGGCTGCCTTAGTTCAAAAGGCCACTGCAGACAGATGGATGAGTCCTACTTCCCTTATTCCCCGTCAGTGAAAAGAAAACTAAACACTTGGGAGCCAGTGGGAGTCTATCACTTCTCAGCCCTCGCAGACTTCACTCTGCATGCTCTGTGATTTTGCGTCATGACCACAAGATGTCTCCTGTAATCCATGGAAACAGCAAAAGGCTGGCAGGCAGGCTAAGGAAGTGGACACGTACCAAAAAAAAGGAGCAGCCTCCAGGAAACGCCTGAGAGGAGCTTCCCGATGCATATCCCATCTCCCACCCAAGAGAAGAGCATCCCAGAGAAAAATTATCAGCTATGAAAAGAGAAGGAAAATCTGATTAAACTTCGCCTTGAAGCAGCAGACTAACTGGAACAACCTGTAAACGTTCACAGTTTATAAGCACCCTATGTGCAAGGAGAGACCAAAAGACTGACCAAGTGCTGAGAAATGGCTGTGAAATACAATGTGCACAGAAACAAGAACTTCCTTGAATTGGATTGTTTCCAGGCTAGAAGCTTCAAGAACCATCATGAATATGTTTGGGCAAACATAACAAGTCTCAAGCTTTACTTTTCACAGACTTATTTTTTAGGTTTGTCCACTGTTGGTTATTGCCTCAGTCCACAGTGGAGCAGCACTGTGAGCAGCCTGCAGTCATGGATTCCCTTCACTTCCAGGATGTCCCACAGGATGTGGCATGTTTTGGTTGATGCATTTCTTCATCCATACTCTCATGTCACACTAAAGAACAGACTTGCCCTTGCACTGCTCTGCTTCTAGTTTTGATCCTCCTTTTCAGAATGGAATTCCCTGTAACACGTAATGTAACTGGATTTTCTTTGCTCCCATCAATTATCATTTGCTGGAAGAAAGTCATACTGAAACGAGTGCTTATAATTGAAAATATCTGTCATATTAGATTATATACTCTTGTAAATATGTCATTTAATTTATAATTTCTAATTGCAACTTGTAAAGCACAAAGGCATGCAAAAAAAATTTAAGTAATATTAATTGCTTTATTCAGACAGGAGGATTCCCATGACTTAAGCAAATCACAGAAATGGAGGAAACCCTGCTCTCGGGATTACCGGCAGTGTAGAAGACCAATAGACCTGCACAGACTTCTGAATCAGATTTCCCACCTGCAATTAGTGTCAGGGTGGTTGTCATGGTACTTCCTCAAGCATCAAGCTCTGCAGGAAAGGAGCTTTAAGAAAAAAGCAGATGTTGGAAATAGTGGCCTGCAGTCTAACTCCCAAAGGTTGTGCTTAAAAATAGAGCCACTACAGACAGGCAAGAGGCTAATTTGTTACCTCTCCTTCTAGGCTCTGGAACCCAGTATTAGAGCACCCATCCCAGCAACTGGCTTTCTTTTAACCCCACATTTTAAGATGCCAAAGGCCCCCTCTCTTTCAGGCACTTCTCTGCTAGTTAGGTCTTTCAGAAGAACCACACGTGATACACGTAATGATGTATTTGGAGGCAAAAGTGTCTGTTGCAATGAGAAGGGTGTACCTTAACCTCAGTACTTTTTTCATATCCATTGTTATTAAGGCGTATTCTCTTCCCAACAGCATTTTCTCTCATGAGCAGCTCCACTGAGGTCAGTGTAGGATTTACCTCTTGATTAATATAACCAAAAAAAGACAAGTGGAAAATCCTCCTGGGTATTGAACAAGGTTTTATAAGATATCTCAATGATACCAGAGGTTGTTCTGAGGTATAATACATAAACTGACTTGTGGTTTTCATGTGAAATTGAATAAATACCTCCAAAGTATATTATTAAATATTCTAGTATGAAAAATCACTCTGAGCACTTTTATAAATGTCTATTCTTGAAATATTGATTCAAGTACTTTGAAGAACCATTGTGGTTTTCTATAAATACCAAACCAAACTACCCACAAAATTTGTTGTATGAGTGCATAGTCTACTGCATTCCTCTATGTGATGTGCATTATGCAATTTATTATTGATGTATGTTGCTCCTTATCCATCATGCATAATCCGAGATGAGCTCAGTTGATCAGAGCATGGTGCTGATAACACCAGGGTCGCATATTTGATCCCCATATGGGCTGTTGACTCATTGGACTAGATGATCCTTGTGGGTCCAATCCAACTCAGAATTTTCTGTGATTCTGTGATTGTTAAAAAGAGATGCAACTAAAAATACCTAGGAAAATGGTTGAATGGTTTACTTTCAAATTAACTGTGAAAAAAGTATAAATAAATTGAAATTACTACAGTCTGAGTTCTATGATGGCAACTACTGGACTTAATAAGAACTTAAGTGATAGTCACAGTCTTTGGTAAAATTGATAACTAGGCCTTGAGCTGAAGTATTCTGTTTTTCTGAAACCTTCTCACAGTGATACCTCAATTCCTCGGTTTTCTTAGGGCCCATACATTTAAGCACATATATATGTGTGTGTGTGTGCATTTCCTGCATGGGACACTGAGAACACCAGTTAATGTTTGATTTGTACATACACTTTTTATCTAGGTGTGTTTGTTTTCCTGCTGGTCTTAGTTAGCATACCTGACACTTGAGTAAAACCTTTGAACTCTCAAGTGTGGAGTAAAACGATGTTTACTCAGCATTAGCTCTAACTTTACACTGATTAATATCAGCTTTGTCCAACATAATCTATCCTATTCTTCCCCAAAAATACAATAGCTGAACTTTCATTAGGAGGCCCCTGCCTCCTTTGACAGAGTCAATATAGCCAGAAGCAAGCACTAATCAAAACAATCTTGAACTAGTCTAATACTTCTCCCCATCTACACTTACCAGGTTCATCAAGAAACTTAATCTCATCATAATCCTACAGGTCTTAACAGTTCCTCCATTTTCCTGAGTTCTTCAGATTCTCATGAACCAAAACTCTAACATTAACCCAACCACAGAGTTCACATATATCCTGTCAATCCCCTCCATCACCAGCCCAAACAGTGAGCTAATTTCCCCTACCAGGGTCAGGCAGCCTGACTCAACACATCTCTTCAATCCAACAGTCATTTAACTCTTCAGCCCTCCTAAAGCCTGGATTAGGGTCAAACTCTAACCCTAGTTTTAATCAGAACTCAGAGTTTAATCTGCAGTTGTGACTAGCATCCTTATCCCTTGCTACCTCTCTGGATCAGCCCTTCCCATCTGAACCTCTAGCTGCAACTCCAGCCTTCACTGAAAAGACCCCCATCCTGTCCTGCCCAGTCACCCTGAATCGTCCCCTACCAGCCCTAGTCCCCATTCTAACTTTAATGTTCTCATAGGGATACAAAATAAACACTGCTTTTACAAGCTTTCTTTTGCAAAACACAAATCTTTACCCCAATCCTAGCACTAGGCTCAGATCTAAACCTTCTCAGGTCTTCCCTGCCACCTCCAGCCATGTCCCATTTCTGTGACAGTAAGGAGTGAAGAAATTGAACAATATCCTGCAGCTTCTATGTGGAGAAGGGCTGAGCTTACTGTAGGAAAGAAGATTGTTTAGGTGTAAGGAGTCAGTGATCTTGGGCCCATGATGCAAGGCACGATTACAATTAGAGCTGAAATTCACCAGCAATGCTGAGACTAGTGGAAAACATACATTCCTGGTCCCTGCAAAGTGCATGGTGTTAGGTAAGAGCTTCTGCTGTGAGGAATGAGCAATGCCTGCAAGATTTGGTAGGCTGCATCTAGCAGAGAATGTTTAATATTCAAGTTAGTGTTTCAGAAGAAATGAGCTGAGGGGGATTTTGCTGATTGTTGAGATTTGCAAAGCCTAATACTAGGAGCACCCAATTATCTTAAATGGATGTGGTGGTTGAACACCAGCTGGCAACTAAGTTCCACACAGCTGCTCACTCACTTCCCCCCAGTGGGCTGGGGGAGAAAACTGGAAGAGGAAATGTGAGAAAACTCATAGGTTGAGAAAAGAGACAGTTTCATAGGTAAAGCAGAAGTCTTGCACACAAGCAAAGCAAATCCTTCACTATTCCCCATGGGTAGGGACGTGTCCAGCCAACTCCAAGAAAGCCAGGCTCTATCACTCCTAACAGTGACTCCATCACTCTGAATGTTCCCCTGCTTCCTTCTTCTTCCACCAGCTCTATATGCTGAGCCATATCATATAGAATATTCCTCTGGGTATGCGGGGTCACCTGTACCGGCTGTGTCCCCTGCCAGCTCCTCATGCTGGTGGGATGTGAGGAGCAGAAAATGCCTTGACTGATTTAAGCACTGCTCAGCAACAGCTAAGACATCTCTGTGTTATCAACACTATTTTTAGTACACTTAAAGTGTGGGATAAGGTGCCGGTGCCAGTGCCAGGGATGTGGGGTTGTATCTGTTACAGATGCTCTGGATTATAAAGTGGGGGATCAATACTAGGAGCTGGAAATGGTTTTATATTATTCACTAGCCATGCAGGAACTTTTAGGTAGTACTTCATAACGTAGGTTGTAGACCCTTGGTTTTCAGCAGTGGGTTTCTTTTCAAATGAGGCTGAATATACTCCTTTCCCCAATGGAGACTGGGAAATCAGCTGAAGTCGTGTAGAGACATGAGGCATGGCTACAGCGGTGAATTCTGGGTACGTGAGCTTGAAAGAAACTTGGATTACAGAGCACTAGGTGATGTGCCAGGATTTCAGCAGGGAGGCAACCTCCGTGGCAGGCACCCAGGGAAACAGGCAGGCTGATTCAAGGCACTGCAGTGTGGGATCATAGCTGAAGTGTTCAGAGTGATATAATTAACTTGAAAGGGGGATACAGCTGCATAAACTTCACATCCATACTTGCTCTAGAGAAGGAGCAAGTTCCTGTGGTTGAAGCATGCTAAGAGGATTCTTTCTGAGTTTGGCGGCACAAAGTGTGCGCACAGAGGTCCAAAAAAGCAGCTTTTTCATATGTGAGGATGCTTGTTAATTCTTTGTCCCACCAACCTGTGTGTACTTCCATGGCCTGAGGAAAGATGCAACAAAATTATAATGTCAACAATCATGAAGGTACTTGACCAGTGACTTTCCCTTTGTGATAGCCCACGGAGACCTAAGTCAGCCAGGCTGTGTGAGCCACCCCCTCTGGAAACCAGCATCCACAGCTGCTCCTCCTGGGTCAGCTGGCACAGTGTCAGGCTTACCACCGCCAGAAATAAACAAATTGCAGCAGACATCCAACAGAGAGAGTAAAATGAGGCTTTACTCTCCTCTGGGGTAAAGTACCATGTTACTGACTGCAGAAACATGTACCTTCCCAGGATGGCAAAGAGTCCTTTGAAGCACAGAGCAGAAGTGCAGTGGAGAAACGAGCAGAAATACACATTTTAAACACGGTGGAACTTCAAAAAGTGCAGGAGTTCTGTCACAGGTAAGACAATGTTAGCATCAGACCAGGCAGGACTTCTGAAACTCAACTTCAGACCATCATCTTGAAGTGGCTGGCCCCGCCCAGAGGCGTCTATTTCACCGCCCATTGAGACATGCTGGCAGTGTAAGAACATGTTCAGACATAAAAACGCAAATCAACTCACCTCGTTAAATTCTACATAGGGGATACAGACATAAATGCTGTATGACTGTTACAATTCCTTTTTTGTTGGGGGTTTTTTTTAGTTTTTTTAACCAGCCATTTGCAGAGAGCAAGACAAATTCTTTCATCTTTCTAACTGACACCAAAGCAGACTATGGTTAAGTTGTTTGCTCTGAGAAAGAGTAGCTGTTCTGTGGCCCATAAAAACCAGTGCTGGTTATATCAGACTTTAATGCATTTGAATACCTTGTGTATTAAAAAATATATTTAAAAAATTCCGTATCATTTCTTTAAAAATTACTCATGGAAAGTGATAATTTCCTGAATACCTTGTTACCTTTGGGGCATTTTTACTCTTTTGTCAGTGAGTGTCTCTGCTTATGAAGGATACTCTGAAGGGATTTTTTTAAAATCATTTTTCCTTAATTTTATTTTAGTCAGAAAATAAACTTGTGTCCACATTAACAGTGAAAAACAACAACAACAAAAAGAGTTTGAGGCTTTTTTTCAGGAAAATGTATTTCCTCTAAACAATTTTTCTTTTTTATAACTAAGGTACATATTGTATGATACTCTGTGCAAGCCCATATAATGCAGAGTAGGGGGTGGATATGCCAACCTACTCGCTTCAGCAGTTAAAGGAGTTCTGGCTTCCCCTGTCCCTGCTTCTCACTGACCAGAGTACAAATGCATTCATGAGTTCAAAGGCACTTCTTTTATCCAAAGTGTCCACAGCAGTTGCATAAAAAACATGACATGTTGAGATTTACAAGAGTTCAAACTTAAATCTTCTTTGTGCAACCTAATCTGCTCCCTTCACAAGAATACTTGCCTTCAAAAACATGTACTATTTCCATTAACACATACAGAGAGATTGACATCTGTATTCATGGATTGTACAAATAGAGAAAAAAAAATAAACTATTTTTCAGGTCCGTGCTGAATACTTATATTTAATTATTGTCCTCAGACTTACTTGTAAATGTAAAATTTCTATGCATATAGCCATACCAACTGTTTCTCTTGAAAAATTTATTATGACAGAGATTCCCACAAAAGCCACGGGCAGGAAGGTCTCCCAGGGTGCCTTTGAAGGTCTTCCCTACAGAAGTTTGTCTTCAAAGGTTCTCCGAGTTCAGACATTCCAAAGTTGCAGCTTATTCTTTTGAAGTTCTCCGGGAAGCTTTGTTGCTGTGTGGCCTTAGGACACTTCTGCTATTTGTTTTCTTTTGACTGGTTCAGAAAAAAATTAACCAGGTGGTACCAGGAAACCAAAATAATCTACTTAGCAGCTTCCACAAGAGGGTGCAGTTGCATTTTGCTAAATGCAGAGCCCACCGCAGTTAATAAACTGATTGCAGCAACAGCTGCCAGGCTGCCTACAGAAATGACTAACAAAACAATTATAAAAAAAAATCAAAGGTGGTGAAAGATGAGAAAAATTATATTGAAACATACTGAATGTATTAATAAACACCACTCTCAGTTGATGTTGAATAAAAAACCTGGCCTTTCAAAACTCTGTGGGATCCATTTGTAATTTGTTTTCTTGGAGCCAGTGAAGAGCCACAAGCATTCCAAGGGGAAGCCCCCAGCTATGAAATCCACTCTTCCATTTTAATTTGACTTTCCAGACATTCCCAGAAACATCATGGAGGAAACAGAGCATTTACTGATTTTACCAGGATACATCTGCAGTGATCCCAGGCTCTTCAATAGCTCACCCTGAATTTGCTGACAACTCACTCAGAGTTGTCAGTGACCATTTTGCATGTTGGACTAGCAAAGATTGTTTATTTTACTATATTTTTCATTATGAAGGCTCCTAACAGACCTGCTGTAATGAACAGCATCTCACTGTGAGAACAGCACACACAAAGAACATAAAAAATTACACACTCCTGCAAGAACCAGGTGAAAGTTCACAGAACTTCACTGACCAAATGATCCATGTGCCAACAGGCATGATGCCAACAATCATCTTCAAATGCCCATCAGGCTTTGTTTGTTGCTCTGCCCTCCTTACTTGTTGGTCCCTTAAGCCTGTCTTGCCCAAAGCTCTGCAATCCCCATCTCTAAGAGCCTGCTATCCCTATGGGACATTTTGGTGCTTGACACTGGCTGGTCTGTTGGTCACTTCTGCTCTTAAACTTGGTGAATCACCTGTTTATAATCAGAAAAGCATGTGATTAACTTGGGTAATAGGGAATAACAGGCTCTGTCTCCTACCCACTCTTGACAAGATGAAGCTTGCCCTGATGTAGAAGCCGCCAGCACATCGTTTGTCACATTTAAAGCACAGGTTCCCTTGACAAATATGCATTGAGATAGCCATCAGTTCTAGCAAGTCAGCAACTCATGGCAGCTTTTACAAGGATATAAAATGTCCTGGTAGGTTATCCTAACTATCTGTATCCTAAAAATTCAGTAAGAGTGTGGCGACCCTTATCTTTCCTGAAAATAATTTGCTGTCATTAAAAAGAGATTTGCGCCCATTTTTAAAAAACAAATTTAAGAGTATGCCTCTAAATATTAAATAATAATGAATTTAGCTACATGTTTTTAAAGCTAAAATTATGTTTTTAAACATACAAATTTTTGGTTGGTGGACCGAGACTTAAAAAAAAAAAAAAAAAAAAANAAAAAAAAAAAAAAAAAGGCAGCAGTCTTTTAAAAATGCCCAGTCCTAGCAAAACAGTTGTGAAATCTCAGATGTGACTTTTCATGTCAAAGGCCCAAGCTTTCCACCAGAGCTTTCACATTTTTACAGTTCTCAAGCGACTCTCTGGAACATATTTCAAATGTGTTGAAACACACCAAGTTACTCTACATGGATTTCATCAGGTTATGTTTGTTGTCTAGGAAATACACTTACCTTCAAATAAAATTCTTATTGCTAGGTTGGAGCAGTCATAGGATTCTCCTGAGAGGACATTTTCAAATGCCCTTGGTTTTGGCTTGACTACTTCCCTCTGTTGCTGCTCCAGAATTTTATGTTCACGGTTTTTAATAGAAAAGTGGTTTCTGTAATACTTTTTCCACAGGAAAAAGTTGGTTGTGTCAAAACAATGTAATGTCTCTTTGGGAAAATAAAAAAAAAATTCAAAATGTTTTGAACTGTCCAAGCAAATCTAAATGTTTGGCTTCAAGATGGTTTGTCATTACTCATCATCAGTTTGTCATGGTTTAGGTCCCTCATTTCCCCCCATCACCTGGGGTTCCTGAATGGATTGCATTTTCCATCAAGAACAATAATGTCGCTTCTAGCTGTTACGATGATGCAACAAAAATGTCCAAGCCTATATTTTAAAACCAAAATACTTTGGAACTTTCTGTGTTTTGTTTTTCTTCCCAATTAGAAAACAAAAGCAAAAATGTGGGACAATTTTGAACATAGAGTTTGATTTTCAATAGGCTCCATTAGGAAGGAAAGAGGACTAGGAAATTCTTGTACTTTGGAAAATCCCACATTAACCAAAAGTGAAAGGAAAAATAAGCAGAAGGAAGAAGTATTTGAGCCATACTAATGTAATCCTCAATGTCATATATTTTTCTTTAGCTGCTATTGTTCTTCTTTCATTTAGCTACACTTTTCTGCATATAATTAACTAGCATTATACATTATGAGAATTATAAATGTATCTTTTTATCCCATCATTTGCAACTTATTCCATGAGAAATTAAATACCAACACACAATGGTATCTGGCTTCAACAAACTGTTTATTGAAAGGTATGAAACAAAAGAAAATAGTGGAAACAAAAGAAAATAGTGGAATATGACATTACTTTAAAAAAAAGGTAAATATTTTAACATTCCCTCCAAAGTTTTAAAGTTTTCTGGAACAACAGGATCAATTACTTGCAAATTCAAAGAAGTAGGGGGGGGGAAAGGACTACTTGCCAGCTGCCTTTCTTAGAATAACTCAAAATTTGTATAAATGTATGTTGGTTAAACCTCTCCATTCTAAATAAATTTGTCATTTTTATAGCTTGCAGATCTGAATTCATGGCATATACTCAGCTCCTCTGAACCTTTATAGCATTCTTTTCTTTTTTCTTTTGAAGAATATGAACAAAAAGGTTCTGGGTGATGTATCATCACCAGCTTAAGACTCATGAAGGCAGGCTCAGGTTTGGTTCTTTTCTGCTCCTTTTTTTTTTTTTCTCCTAAAATCCAGATGCTCAAGAAGCACAGTGATAAAACATCAGGACAAATCAGGAGCCTGCAGAACAAAGAGAAGTAACTCAAAAGTAGTTTTCCTTCTTTATTAATTCCTGTATATTTTTTTCTTTTTGAGCTAGCGGTGGAGAAGGTTAGAGCTGCTAACATTTTCCCACAATAGTTATTGCATGTTGGGAGGTCTGTTCCAGCTCTGTGTTCCCATCTAATTGCAAAGAAATGCTGGCTTAGCCTTTGAAGCCTTGGAACAGTGCATCCCCAACCTCCTCAGCCTTTGAGAGGAAATGCAGATAGAGTTTTTGGGGTAATCACCTTAGAGTTTTTGGAGAAGTCACCTTAGACCTACCAAGCCTCTACATAAGAAGTGAGACTGTGCAGAGGCTTACTTGCCTATGGGTCAGGTATGGATGTACTATTAAAACCTACTGAAAAATGCATACTCCTGACATCTGAATGGGAGTCTTGAGACATTTCAAATGGGTCCAGTTCTGCTTGAAGTGCTCCTCTACAACTTAGCTGGCAAAGTTGTTTCCTTCTAACATGAAAAAACATCAGATTTTTCCTTTACAAATGTCAGAGCAGTGAGGCAGGCAACTGCCAAGAACAATCTTTGCCTAGAAAAAGTGGAAGCTGGGTGGTTATAGGCAACTGAAAACTCTCACACTCAATAATAGCAGCAAGTAACAAGGAAATGATACAAGCTCTGCTTTTAATAAACCCAGGCTTCTTCCATCTCTTCATGTCTTTTTGAGATGTCAAGAATCAAGCTTTTTACAACTGCTGCCCCTAGAGTAGTTGCTATCTCAGCTGGCTCCATGGCTGTCATTCAGCCCCAACACAGATTCTCAAGGAAGAATGGAAGAGGCTGTGCCTTCTTCACAGGAACAAAGCAGTGATAAGCAAACCAAAGGATATTTACCTGGAGAGAGGTGGGAGCTGAAAAACTCCATGCAGAACCATGTAGCAGTTAAACATCAGGAAAACAGAGCCATCTATTCTTCCTTATTCCCCATCACCACTGCTCTCTCCTCATCTATTCTCTATAAATCACATGGGATTTTCCTAAATTCTGAAATTTCAGAAAATTCAGACCGTTCTGGCTGTAGGTGGGATAAGAACTCACTGGTGTCCCTATGTTACTACCTTTTTCCTCATGCCAGTGAGCACAATAATGTATATATATCATTCCCTAGCAAAATTGCATCAATATGTTCTTGGTTTATAGAAAACTATCAGGAGACGTAAACTAAGATCATGTTGGCAGAGCTGAAACACTATAGGAAAAAAAACTACTGTAAGTGTAGTTACACCAGCAGACCTGAGGGGACTGTAACCTCCACGTGAAGGAATGGGGATGAGGAAATTAAAGTCATGAGGAAAACAGAAATAGAGGGCATGCTGAGAAAACAAGCCCACAGATCTGACAGATGTCCAGTTTTCTCAGACCTCTAAATGGTGCACAGCAGTTATGCCCACCTAATGCTGAACAGCCCCATCTTGATCCAAGCCCCATTCCAAGGAATTGTTTAACATCACAGATTGAGGAGATGATTTTACTTCTGGAACTATTCCCAAAGTAATAAATTTCATCACATTAATCTCTAAATTAAGAAGGAAGGTTTTCTGATCCTCAGGCTTGTGAGCAACAATTATCCTCAAAACATCAGGGCAGGAAAAACAACTTGTCACAGAAAATTCAAAAGATCTGTTAAGCATCGAAGTATAATAAAGGGCACTAACACAGCCTGAGGAATTTTTTCATCTTTAGGCAAAGTGGTAGCTGAGAGGAAAAGACCATACAGAGTCCTGAGTAAGGTTTAACTACCAACGATAGGAGAGTAAGTTTAGGGGGGTTTTTTAAATTCTATTTCACTTGGCTTTGTTTTATGAAGTCATGCATAAAAGCACCACAACAGCACGTGTGTTCAACAGTAAAAATTAGGATGCCCTGGAAAAGACGACATTTTGATGCAGAATCCCCTTCCAGTGCTCCATAAATGCCATATAAACTTGGATTCTGCAGCTACTAACATTATTAAGCATTACTCCCACAGCAATGTCTTAGGTAGCCAGTACAAGAAAAAATAAAATAAATACAACCATTATGTACATGTGCAGGTCTCCCAAAGTCAGCAGAAATTGCTTCTTTATACTGGCTGTCACATGAGGTCAGAAGTCTCTTAAAGGCTATGAATGACTCTGGCAGTGATGTCAAAACCAACCCCAGTTCAGGTCAGCTTTACTGCACAAACTTCTTTTCCACCTACTCTTTGTCCTTTTCCACTCTCCCTGAGAGTACATGACCTGCTTTGTGAGGAGGAAGGCACACATTCCAAATCTCTCAGCAGAGCACAGTGGCACAAGTAAATGTGTCACTTTTTTTTCCCGAACACATATGATTTCACAGGTTTCAGATTTTTCAAATATGAAATTTAAATGAAAAATAAAAAAAAGAACGTGTGCAAGGCTCTCAATTAAATCATGCAAGAACCAAAGACACAGGATGTGAAGTTGCTGCCAAAGCAGGGTTGTGTGAAGCGTTCATCATATATAGTACTGCCCTTGGAACAAAAGCAGTAGTTATTTTAAGTAACCATAAGCAATACTCATGTGCAATTCAAAGGAGATCGGATATAAAGAGATAAAGATTAGAGTACAGCAATACGGCTTTCATTATACAATGTAATCCAGCGTGTCTGATGTAACTGGATGTGACACAAATGTAAATAGCAACAGGTTTGGGAATACAGGGTTTTCAAAGTCTAAAATGCTTTTAAGCGTAACTTTTAGTAAGTTCAAAAACAATCTTTGAAACAATGTTTTTCAAAGGGAACTCTCCACATACTTGCTAGAAGTATAATATGCATAAATAATTAGACATGTTATGCAAGATCAAACAGAAGTGCTATTTGAGAAAGAACGGAATATTCAACAACAGAAATAGATGTGGACACCAAACACAAAGATCTTGGCCATTTGGAGATGCAGACACATTTTAAGGCAAAATGGGACATCTTAAAATGTTTAAGTTTAACATCAGGCTTAAATAGGATACATGTTTCAGAATAGGAAATAATTACAGATCCGCCACACAGTGACTTAGCACTCCATTTCCTTACTAAACTACTATACTGGTATGTAATTTGCATTATATCCAAGGAAGATGCTTCACTTTTAAACATCAATGATTTTATTAATAGCTTCTGGAATTTTAAATACAAATTAGCATGACAAAAACTACCCACTTATTTGACTAATGCTTAGAATATTCAGATTCAAAAGAAATGTATTTGGGATAAAAAAAATACCTATGTTTTGCTAAACACCATGTTCTTAAAATATTGATCCAAGAGCTAAAAAATAAGCAAGTGACTAATACTAATTCCAAGATTAACTACATTTTGTAATGTGATCATATAGTACAATGAGCAATGGGAGCTTTGCACATGAATTTTAGGAAGTGCTGCTATAAAATACCATTGTTTTCCACACTTTCAAAGAGCAATAGCTTGGATGAGGCCTTGACTACCTCAGTTATTTCTCAAAAGGAGGGAATTAATTTAGGTGCAGAATTTTTTTATTTCTTATAAAAGAAAAAAAAATTATAGCGGTCCATGAGCCACTATAATGTTTTTCTATTTATTCTGAATTGTTAGAAAGCAATCCCACCAAGCGTTTTCAAGAATGTCTCAATGTTTTCAGGTTACTACCATGAGTCTCATAGATTAACTTTTGGCATGTATTGTTAAAGCTCTTCAGAGAATCCATCTATCATCTCCTTCAATATCTCAGGATGCAACTCCCATAGGCTCCAATTACAAACCACAGGAGTGTTTGAAATATCTTAGCCTGCCTTTCTCCATCTCTATTGCTCTGTTCCTCCTTTCTTTTTGCTCTTATACCTGTATTCCCCCATATCACCCTAAAATACTTTATTTGGCATAATATGTACCTGATCCTATCATACATTTTCGGTTAGGTTTGCTTGGTTTTTTTTTTTCAAATCATTCAAACGCATTAAGGATTGTCTAAGTATAAATGATTACTTACTTTAGAAAGTAATTCAAATATACGAGAATTTTCAAAGATAGTCCATGGAGAATGCCTTCCTAAACATAGGCTATTTGCACGAATCTTCAAGATTAACTTAATGCCAACTAACCACGCAACACAGATGAGGAGTTAGTGAATGCTGAGCCTTTCTGAAGGGCTATTTGGGAAACTGTCCAGCAAATGGCAGCAACGAACCCCTGCTTCAGTAGCTTCTTACTCTATATTCCAGCCATGCTAGAGCATCCCAGGGTAGCTCCTCCCTCCTCCATCCCGAGCAAGGTCAAAAACATTAATTTAAAGCAAAAGAATAAAAGAGAGGGGGGGAATTCGTAGAAGCAGGCGCTGGCCTTGCCTAACTAGCAGTTGAGACTTGTGGTTAGTGTGAGCTGATTCACTCAGTCTCCTGAGTGAATACCAAGTGGTGCCAGTCCACCTGCACTGCAACACGTTTGAGAGCCCACCCAGGAATGGTCGTGGTAAGGGAGCTTTACCCAGGCATTATGTGGCAGCAGGTTCCAGACTGCCTGGCTGGCAGGCAAAAGGTGGCAATGACACACCGAGTCCCATCCTGTGCAGGATTAACAAGGCTGAACCACCAACAGTTTGATTGTTTTAAGTCACCTGTTCAACATTTCCTTATAAAAGGCACACTCTGAGGAACACTCAAACTATCAGTGACAAGTGCATGACAATTTAAGAAGCAGCCAATTTTTCCACTGCAATGAAAGCATGTCTAGCCTCCAAAACTCCCGACTCAAACCCTCATCTATTCTTTCACATCCATATGGTATGAGTCTGAGCTTGCTCTCAGCTATGGGACTGGTCAGCTCGTCTTCTCCCCAACTGCTCTGCTATTTTAATCACACTGTGCTTGAAATTAGGCGTGACAGTCTCTCCACTACAGACCAAGTCAATCACTGGTGCAGCCCCAGTAGTCTGTGGCAGCCAATAGCCAACATACACGTAAGACAGCAAGTAGAGGGCACAGGTAATAGCTCAGCCTTTCAGAAACCCACCAAATCATTCCCCACATTGGTCTTTAGGAGAGAAAGCAACAGGAGAGGTGTGATGAACTGAGAATCCCAACAAACATTTCAGTACCACACAGGCATTGCCAGGTGCCGTGAGAAAGGACTACTATATAATCCCATCCATCAACACCAAACCTGAAACCCAGAAGTCAAATTACAGCGACAGCTGGCAAGAGCCAGTATGTCTCTAACTACGAAGCTTTATCCCAATGCCACAAAATTTCTTAAGTGAGTAATTTTGAAACGTAGTGAAGATGACAACACAACTAGGTCTCGTTTTTTCAGATATGCACGTTTTACCATTGCGCTGTAAAATTAATCAATCGGCAACACTTGCCTGTGTATACAAAACCCCAAAAATGATACTGGAATTCAAACCTTGCTCTCACTCAAGACTACCATAAGCCCAGCTGGAGCAGTGAAGCCATGGCAGACCTAGAGCTTCAACCAGTCTGCAAATTGTTAAGTAATTCATTATCAAGGTCAATTTGTAAAACTCACCATTGCTTTTGAAATTAAAAATCAATTCTGTGTAATGCAAGTTAGATTTCTGACTGAACAGGAAATTACAAACCCCACCACTCTAAGAGGGTTACATGAGAACAATTAATGGTATTGAGTCTCCAAATCTAGAACACTTTGGGGATTTTTGTATTTTATTCACTGTTTAAATGTATCTATGGTCCTCTAGAAGCAAATACATGTATTCGGTTTATCTGAAATTAAAAAATACAAATGGCTTTACTCTGCGGCATTGCCTGCAAAATAAACAGGACACCCTGACTAAATTATTTTTCTTAAGAACAAACTATATTAGATTATCATTAATGAGTAATACAATTACTGTTTTATGATCAGGTTTTAAAGAAAATAAAGCAGGGAGAAATGCAAATTTGACTACTAGAGAGCTGGAAACAATAAGAGATAATGCTGGATGAGAACCACCGATTTGCCCATGTAAGCTTCATTAACTTTGGCTCTTTAGGTTGTTTGGTTTTTTTTCTGTTCTTTCGCTCCTTCCTGCAGTCTGCAGTTCTGAAGGCTAGATGCATTTGAACCACCTTTTTCCATGAAGCCCACCTTGACACAAATCCGATTTTTTATTTCTTAAAATACGCAACACTGCCTTATGGATCCGCAATTAGTGAGAAAACCGTAAGGTAAAATTCCCCGGAGTTACGGCTGCGTAATTTACAGGCTCGTTCTTTGCTCGGTGTTTGGCGACAGGTCTGTTCCGTGCTGTCGCCCTGGGCATTCCCGAGCTTCGGGCACTGCTCCCCGCCGGCCGCTGCAGCACCCGCATTGCCGGCGGGCCATCTTGCTTCGGTCTGACCCACAGGAAATCAAGCTTACGGAGCCTAAGCCATGGCCCACCTGAAGATGCCTAGGCGAGGAGTTTAAAAGTTATTTTTGTTCGCTTTTCACGCACCACGCCGAAGGGCTCCGCTGCCGGAATCTTTCACGCTCAGCTTCTCTGGCAAGAGAGACTCATCGAGCTCACCAGCCCGGCACGGCACGGCGGGAGGAGTAGCTCCGGCGGATCTACCCCGGCCAGGGTCCCCGCGACCCAAGGCCGGGCGTAGGCAGCCGCCCTCGGGCGAGCCGCGGGGCAGGGCAAGCCCCGGCTCCCTCCCCGCCGCCCCCGCGCCGCCCCGCACGCCTCCACCATGTTGTTTCGGTGCGCAGCGGCGCGGAGGAGGGACGGCCGCCGCCAGCCCGGCTCCGCGGGGGCCGCCCTGCTCCTCCCCGCGGCCTCCGGTTCGGGCGCGAAGAGGCTGCCCCGGCCGGGAGGCGCGGCAATCCCAGCCGGGAGCGCATGGAGGGAAACACGGCGCGGAGGAGGGGCCGCGGTGCCCACCGGAGATCCCGGCCATAGGGGCGGGGAGTCTCCTCCTCCTCCTCCTCCTCCTCCCGCAGCGAGGCTCCAGCTCCCCGCACGCACCGGAGCGCTCGGCTCCCTCCTCCTCGTCCCTCCTCCCTTCCCCTCCTCCCCGCTTCCCTCCCCGGGTCGCCGCGGCTCCGGGAGGAGCGGGGGGGTCCCCCGCTTCCTTCCCTCCCCCCCTCCTTCTCCCACCCGCCACGCCGAGGAGAGGCAGGTGAGGCCCCGGCCGCGTCCCCGCTCCGCCGCCCCACGGGAGCGGCGGCCGCGATGGCGGCGGCGATGGAGGCGCTAGGCCCCGGCCGCCCGCCCCCGGCCTCGCCCCGCCGCCGCGCCCCGGGGGCGGGGGGCGTCCCGCACCCCCGGCCCCTTTTCCTCTGCAGAAACTTTCTCGGCAACTTTCTCCCGGGCCCGAGCCCCTGCCCGCGGGGCCGAGGGGTCGGGCGGGCGGGAGCCGGGCTGGGCTGGGCGGGCTGCGTGGGGCGGGCTGCGGGCAGTAAGTTTGTGGGGGCGGGCCCCGTGACCCCCGCTTGGCCCGGTTCCCCCCGGCCCCTGCCCGCCGGGCTGCCGCGGCCGCCAGCGCTGGGGGCGGCTGCTCGACCGCCGGCGGCGGCGGCGTTCGCCGCTCGGGCTGGTGCTCGGCGTGAGCCGCTCCCGGCTCCGCTCCCGGCGCGGGGCTGGAGGATGTAAAAGGGCAAAATTCAGGAGTCGCCTGTAGGTTGGTCTGCGTGGTTTTATCTTCTGTTAATTTTTCTTCTCCCCCGCCCTACTGTTCTGGTTTATATCCCATTACTGAGCCTGGGACACGACCGCTTTACGTTTCTGAGTCATTAATTTAAATGTTCAATTATCACACTTCATCAAGGCTTCTTGTCTTCCTTACAGTTTAAAAAAAAATACGCTGGACACACAGAGGCCCCTGTTCCTGCGGAGTCTGCACATAACTTTCTGCTCTGTGTGGACCCGCAGGCTCGAAGTGCTTAAAGTTGTGTGCTCAGGCCGAGGGCTAGTGTGACTCCTCCAATATTCAGTATTGCAAATATGTGAAATTTATGATGTGGTTAATTGTTATATTTATGTATGCGTTTCTAGGTGTCTTGTGTGCTTTTGGGTATGGTCCACTTGGCACTGGGAAAACTAGGACAGAAATATTTCTGATGCTCATGTTGTTAAGGTGTATTCAGGTGTACCTGCTGGATTTAACGCTAGGCAGAGACCAGTCATTAATTAAAAATTAGATGTTTGGATTTACGTAAAGTGGCAGAATGTTCCAAAACTCCAAGTTTTGAAACTTGGAGTGTGTTGGCAAAGATAGTGTATTGGTTTTCACTTAATAATTCATAAACAGCTGAATGATATTTCAGGCAGATTTTGCAAGTGAAATTGATCATTAGTCAGGGGAGCCAGATACCAAAGTTTACTTCAGTCTTTTTCTTTCCTGTTTGGAAACTAAGACCTTGAAGTGGGATAAAATTGCCGTGTCAGTTATCTTTGCAGTACCTCTGTTGGTAGGTAGTACAGTTCAGCCATAACCATGTTTTGTAGGCTTCACAGAAGAACATTTCCAAACAACAAAACCTTGCACTTCCATTCTTATTTCTGATGTGTATCTGTAAATTTAGTTATAGGAGGTTCCTACTGAGCATAAGCATAGAGTGGAGACTTTGTGTGTGTTTTGCACAGCCAGGGGGTTGTGGTTAATTCTGGGACAAGGTGGCATCTGTGATGGCAGCAGAGACAGCAGCATGGGCACTGTGCGTCTGTGGAATTTCAAAGAAAAAGATCCAGTGGTACCAGGTGTGACAGTAGTTAGTAGCAGCAATTGCCAGTGATTAATTATTCCACGTGCTTTGTTAGCTTTCTTTCTTTAGCAGGTGCAGCTCAAATAGAATTATAATCTCTGTGTGCCTTCAGTCCCTCTAATAAGTCTTCTGGCTCTTAGAAATTTCAAATAAAATTGGCAGCAGAGGTCTCCCAGGTGAGCAGTTTCTACAAAATTTCTGGAAGTAAGAAAGCCAGGTAGAACAGAGCTTTTAACCTGCACACCAGAGAATTTCTAGCAACACTTCAAGCTGGAAATCGATGCAGGAAATGGCGCTTCCCTGGTTTTGCTGCTTGCAGAGCTACTGGTCCAGTTTTCAATAGTTATTCAATACCTGGACCCCAGTACCGTTCTATCTGGAATGAGACTGGTGAGCCCAAGGTTCTTTAATCTGTATTTTGTACTATAAAGATAGATTTTCAAGGAAATATTTTTTACGCAACAACAGTTCTTTGGCTGCAAAACAAATGAGTGGAATTGAAAGTATATTTAAGATGCTGCATTGTTTTGAAGTAGCTGGAAAAATACTTAATACATTTTTGGTGTGCTGCATACTGTGTAATGGAATTCTTGAAAAACTTCACAATTTAGAGGTTTCTATCTATTCGTTCAACAGAGCAAAGAACTATTCTTCTGCACCAAAGAAATGCTCTTTATTTTGAGCTTTGTGCACTTCTGCAGCTCCTGAAGAATGAAATCGCCACTCTGTTGGGTCTGATAAATCATGGCTGTCATGTGACAGCGATGCGAAAGTCTGCGGTGTGGCACATGTCAGATTATGTGGTCAAAGTTTACTTTATGAACAAACTTGGCTGCATAGTTTTACTTTTCCATATGTGCTACCTGTAGACAAAAGCTGTATATTTTCAGTAGTTGCTTGTGTTCAAAACATTAAATGTGTTAATGTTAAAAGAAATGCGTTTTCATCCATATTCCCTGCTTGCATCCAACTGTTTTGCCGCATAGTTTGATCACAGTTTGAGTAAGATATCTAGATGTTAATTTAAGAATTGGTGTCAGTTCTAACACAAAAATTACTTTAGGAACATGTCATTATTCTTGTGTGTGGCATCAAGCAGTCTTTTTCAGGTGGGACACCTTCCATGCATAGGTACACAGTTTCTGTGGTTTCTGTGAAGTCCTCCTGAAGGGTTTCAGGCTTCTAGTACTGAAAGTCTTGTGCCTGTTGGTGGAACAGTTTGATCCATGAGGGAAGACTGCAGTTTCTCCAACTACTGTAAAAGAATGGGCTAGTTTTTGTCTTGGAGGCACCACCTCCAAATACAAGTAGATAACTCGGTGTCAGGATTTCATTTCTGTTCTCCTTGAGAGTGCCGGTAGGAGGCTTTTTTATAGTGATGGACTTTATGATGTAGCAACCACTATTTTTTATAATTTTTAAAATACAAACCGCTTTACGGTTGCCATATGGGAACTTCTTTCCATCGTTGCAGTCCCTGGCTGCATGGATTCACACCAGTGATTAGAGCTGTAGGGTTCCAGATTGTATCACCAATTGCCAGGTTTTGGAGGTAAACCTGGACAGCTTCCCATGTGTTTGCTGAGTTTAGTAGGGAAAAAGTAATATGGAAAAGATGCTGTCAACTAATTGTAGGGCAAGTTTAATTTTAGGTTATAAGAGGTCGTTCTTTCTGCCTTTTGGACTTCTGGGGGTTTATTCTTGATGGTGTCAGTGCATCAAAACAGAAACTGGCACCGAAGTTATTGAAATGAGTGGGACTGCACCCTTAGGTAAAGTTAACACGCATGGCGGATTGCAGGATCAGATATCAAGATGATTGTAACTTTAATGCTAGAAATTGAGTAAGTAAACGCTGTTACTTATGCATGAGCTTTGTTCCCTTTAGATTTAAACACACGTTCTTTGAAAATGTAAAGGGTAGCTGGAAATAGGATAGGAAACGCTCTCTGTTGTCATTTTGGATTGGCGCTGGGTTTCATGCTGTGTCCTGTAAGTCAGTGGACCAAAGCCATGCACAGCTGAAATCAGACCCTTGAGCTGGACTTGTAGCTTGCCCTGGCTTGTATCTGAACCCCACAGCTCAGTGGGATACTGCTGTAGAGATCATCACTAACTGCATTTAAGGCTGTGTTGACTATAGTGGCCAAGATTGGGGTTTAGTTTTGATTTTTCTTGACTGTAGTATTAGGTAATGTTATAGAGCATGGTTGGGGAATGTTGAGGAAGTAAAACCTCAGGCTGGAATAAATTGTATTTTAGCTTCTTGAATACTGTTAGTTGTTGAGTAGAGACTTGGACAACTTTTTTTGCTAACCTGGTTGTATTTTATATTTGTATTTTCGGAAGGCAAGTGCTTTTATAGTAGTGTTGCCTGAGACTTGAGTAAGTATCAGTATTAACTGCACCTATATCTTAAATGTTTATGTAAATTTTGAATTCTGATGGTGCTACTGAACATCAAATAATTTGTCTTTCGACTTGTCACTTCAGGGAGATGAAAAGCTTCTGTGCTTAAGATGTTTCTGTGGCTTTCTTCGCACCAGAAGTCTTGAGAAGTCTGGGAAAAATAAATGTTTCTTCAGAAGTGATGAACCCTTTTAGTTGAAATTTTAGGATTATCTATACCAAGCTTACAAGACTGAATAACTTTATTTGTCAACTTTCACTGACAGTGAAGTCGAATAAACACACCCACACAAGTAAATCTTTGTACATCAAGGCTTTTAACTTCGTTTTGGAGAAACTTTCAGGAGAATTTTGTGGTATTAATCACACATTTAAACTCTGTCTTCATGTTGGAGGAGTTTCTTTAGTAGGGTTAAGTTCTTTTACACGTGCCCAAAGCACTCTCTAGTGTTGCAAAACTGAGGCAGTAGTAGTGTTTTATTCATGATGTGAATTATGGAATATAAATGCAGTCAGGCCTCAGATATGCATCCCAGGACTGGCAGCCCTATAAAAAAGAAGGGTCAGAGTGGAGGATGGTGTTCATGTTCCAAATGTTTGCCCATAGTTCAGGCAAACATTTTGATGGTGCATGCAAACTTAAGAAATAAAATAAATTATCTGGGCTAAAGGTTTTGAAATTTTCAACCCTACCTAATGGCCTCACAATTGTAAGAAAAGGCAGTGCTTGTGTGAGGTATTTAAAGAGTAATTAGTGGGTGCTATGGATCTCTTGTGTATTGCAGTTGTGTAGCATTATAACTGTTTTGGCAGTCAGCCAGGAAAGGGAGACTTAAAACAAATTAATAGTGAACAATCCAGTTTTAATAAGTTATTTTAAGTATGGTTAGATAACATTAATATTTATGCTTGAAGTGTGACAAGGAAAAAAACAGGTCTCAGTTGTTATGTGTATCTTCTTGCTTTTCAAGAACATATTGTTGGGAACTAAAATAATGACTGACACTTGTAACCACAGAAGAGTAGAAGAAAAACCCTCCAAAGTTCTTCTCTTTCTTTACATACTCTTCCTGTTTCTGGTTGGTTTTTACCGGCTCAGCCTGTTCATCACAGGTACTTTATTTTGCCAGTAATAGTACCCCAAAGTCCAGAAGCTGCACCAAGGATAGCATGGTCACAGGTTTTCCTAATTCTTAGGCTGCCTTCCTGAGTATCCAGTGTTGCCCAGCATTTCATATGGTGGGGGCCTGTGATGAACCTCTGGTCTGACTCAGAGATGTTTGGGCTTGAGGGACTTCTGGTCTAATTCATAAAAACTGGCCTCTCAACAAGCTTAGCATAACATATGCCTCACAGATGAACAATGCTTTTAAAGTTGTGGTCTAAGTATTCTTCACTGAAAAATGAATATAGAATTAATATCTAGAAAATATTCTTGTTTTTGAAGTGCACATTTATCTGAAACTAGGGGTTTTTTGGCAAACTTAGGAAAGAAAACATTATCAAACCTGAGGTTAAGGGAAGAAATTTAAAAATAAATAACAAAAGTTCTGTATTTCATTGTAAAGTGCTTAAAACAAATCACAAAGATTAGTCATACATCTTTTTAGTGCTCTTGTATCTCCTTTCTTCACCTTGATTTTGATCTGTTTTTCTGGAGGTCTGTGGTTTGAAATAAAGACCTTACATTACTGATTCCCAAACCAAGGTCTTCAGAAAAATATTAACAGAAAAAATATGTAGTGCTTCAGTTAGAAGTTGATGAGACTTACTCTGTGAGAAACACAGAGTTAAGTGTGACATTTAGGTCTGAAATTTGTACAAAACAGGGGTCTCCAAATATCTTAAAAATTGCAGATCTGCACCAAACCTAGTAACAAAATTTGTGTTTTAAAAATCCGTAAAGACAGGGCATTTATATCCATGTGAAGACTAAGCAAGGGTGAGATGAAATGGGAGGAAAGCTTATGGTGATAAAAGCAAGTGGTTTGTGTCCTTCTTCCTGTATCTTCTTGAGCTGAAAACAGAACATGCCAGCCGAATATTTTGCAACTTACAGTGTTTTGTTGATACCTAATATTTAATGTTTGTGACCAGCTGTGATTATGGTAGTTCAGTTGAAATACTCCACTTTTCCTTAGAGATCTGAACTCGTAGTGATGCTCTGATAAAGTGTGAACATACTTAGTAATGCATCTTATCAGCTCGTAGGTAATCTCTCCTGATAGAAAATCCTGCAATACTTCAGTAACAGGTGGATGTGAAAATATGGATTTTTGTCATCTTTTTCCTAATGCAAATTTATGCAAGGCTTAAATAATTCCAAAAGGCAAAGACCATTCTCTGCTCTGTGATGACTAGCCCAGGTGAGTTGTGTATCATTCTTAAAAGAAGGCTGTCCCTTACTGGATATGGACAAAAGACTTGTAGTTTTCTTGATTGTTTGGGGTTTTTTATCCTATATCTGAATAGAGCCTCTCTTTGATGCACATTAACTGGAGCCTACTGAAAGAGCAGTTGTTATAAATCAGACCAGAAGTCTATCTAGGTAAATATCTGTTGTCTTGATTTTTTTTTTAACTTTTTTTTCAATCCACTCCATTCAGGAGAAATTCTTAATGTCTCAAGTAAAAGTTCTTGGAAGTTCAGTTAGAGGCTAATTTTCAGAGTGGGTTCTTTGAGCAACAGATGGCACTTCTCATTCTGCCTGTTCTAAATAAAAAATATTCAGGGTTTTTTTTTTTCCAGCAGCAATGTCTTAAAATTTAAGTGTGCTCTCTGGCTTCTGAGACATGTGATATATGGGATTTTTGCCAAAGTATGTTCTTTGGTTTTGTTTTTTTCGGGATTCCCCCTGCCATATATTTTAGAATAGAAGTTGTGTTATAGAATGACAAAGCCCTTAAAGCAAAGAGGGGATGGGTTTGTTTAGTTGATAATGGTGTTAAATATTTGTTTAATGGATGATTAAAGGCTATAATAGCGCTGGCCACAGCAGCTTATCCATACCTAACTGAAAAACATTCACTGGGGAGAGAAAAAGAGTTATTATATTAGTCTCACTGTAAACAGACATGGTGAATTTTGTTTTCATAGTAAAGTTAAATATTCAGGAAGTGTTCTATTAAATATTCTAAGTGTTCTATTCAGGAACACTTAGAGCATAGAGCAAAATACTGTTCCTTTTGAAAACAATTACTGATGAAGAATGAGAAGGGAAAACAAGGATAATTCCTGAGATGTTGCTACTAGTCAGTTGGGGAAATTTTTTTGAGTAATTTGTTTTCTCAACCATGAGAAGTGGCATTGTATTAACATTCTGTAGTTGGGGGGTGGGGAAAGCATTATGTGTTTTTGTTTGGTGGGTTTTAAGGGTTGTTTTTGTTTCGTTTTTGTTGTTTTTCTGTGGTTCTAAGTGAGAGAGCAAAATGCAAGTACAAAATTTTCAGCTTCAGAGCACACAAAAATTAATTGCTAACTGTATATGGCTTTAGAGGCTAGGATGCAATAGTAATATGAGTACCTTTTTTTTAACTTTCAAGTACAATTCTGTACTGTATTTTAAGTACAGCTACACACTTAAAACACAATTCATAAATTGTAGTGATTGAGGCTATTTAAAGTGATAGGCTTTCAAAATATCTTGCTGAAGAATAACACATTATATAATTTGCTAAAAATATCAATCTTTTTCATTTTAGGAATTATTTCTTAGCTTGTACACTGTAGAAACCGTAGAACTGATTGATTCAGGCTATCATGATGTACGTAAAATGAGACAAGTGTTAGTTTATAGATGAAAAATTATTTCCCTGGAAACGTTTGACTTGTTCATGCATAGTAGGTGTATTTAAATATACTGGAATTCATTTGCATTGGTTATTAAATCTGGGGCTCTTTGATTACCTCCCCTTCCCTTTTGCTTAGGTCTGACATATCATCAGAATACTATTTAAATCTGGTGCATACATGGTGAAATCATAGCCAAGTTAATACATGACTTAGATTAACAAGTGTGACATCTTTGTTTTATGTGGTTATTTTAAATTACTATTTTGCCTCAGATTTACACTTGGCCTTCTTCGTTCTTTTCCCAAAGAAAGAGGTCGAGCCTTCCTAACTGGTAAAATACATTGACTCTATGTATTAGGTTTACACTAATCCTGTTAGCTTTTTGCCAGGGGCATGGATTTTCTATGTCTATATTTAATATAATAATAAAGTGTCTCAATAAATCTCTTAAGCTATATACATAATTATTTAAACAATGAAAGTGCAATTTCTATGCAAGACATTTTTATTTTATGCCTAGTTTGTGTTCAGTGGCATTTGAATGGAAATTCTGATTGAAATTCATATAAATAACCAGTGTTACATTTTAAAGTACAAGTGAATATGTTGCTTCCTAGATAAGAATATAGAGACCAATAATTCTGTTGCACACCACACTTTGCTTTAAATCTGATAGATTTATTTACAAAAGAGAAAATTAGCTTTAGTTTGTGAATAATTTTTGCTCACCACAACCTCTAAGGCATTAGAATGGATCGATCCCATACTTCCAAGTTTTTGTTTTCTTTGAAAATAGAAACAAAAAAATCTCTCCTCTGTCATTTAACCTTGTCTTCCCTAAATGTTTCTAACATTCTAGCCAACCGATATCTAAATAACATTGAGTTGTGGAATATTCTTTACACTTGCAACAGCTTATGCTACTTTAGATATTTGGGTATTCAAATTCTGATTTCAGGTCGTTATGAATGAGCTCTGCCAGTTTGGTGATTTAAATTTGTTTAAAGTTTTAGTGACTAACAGCATAGTTTGAATATTTTTTTATAATTCAGTATAGGTTATCCCAGAAGTAAATCTGTGTCTTTACAGAAATTTCAGTTTAAAAAAAATTCCTTCTCCACTTCAAATATTAAGAAATGTCATCAGAGGGTGACTTACTTTTGTAACTATATATGACATGTGGTCAGTCAGCATATGAACTAATTTGGCTTCATAGGTCTGCTGTACTCTATTTCTGCTGTTACATGAATAGTTAGAAGTAAACATTGTTTACTGCATTATGTGCAGTACAGTGTAGCCAGGTAACCAGGTAATTTATGTGATGGAATCAAATCATATTTAGGCCAACAGATAACCTGCAAAAGCTTCTGATTCCGTCGATATATCACTGCCTAAGAAGTTCTTGAGGAAACCCTGATAGTTCTGACAGAAAATTGAAAAGTTTGCAAGTGTTACTGCTGCAGGATTTCCACAGCTTGGAAACCATACAATTGAACTGTTGCTTCTCTTAAAATATTTCTTAGATTTGGTGGATTTTTATTTTCCCTCAAATTCCCCTGAAACTGAAAGCCAAAGCAGATAGTACAGTTTTACAGTCAGAATATCTGAATGGGATCATTCTCCTTAAAAACATTGCCATGTAAGATAACTTCTCATGTGCTTTAAGCTGAAATGGAAATGAGACTTTTATTCCTTTTTGAAAGGTTTGTTTCAGAGTAGTTTGTTTGGGGCATTTTTTGGCTAATTAGGAACTGGAAAATCTGAACCTGTTTTTATTCAGATATTTTAGTGCTGCTATTCTAGGATGTGATCCTTTTTCACACTGAAGTCAAGTGCAAAATTCCCCTTGACTTCAGGGAGAGCTGGATTAGCTTTACACAAAAGGACTAAATCATCCTCTGGGATAAGTGGAGGCAATTCTATTGAAGTAGACTTCATTAGAGTATAAAATGAAGACAAAAAAAGTGTTGCCTGCCTTAACAGGCAGTGAAATTGGATCTGTTGGCTCAAACAGCTAGGTTAATTTAGCAGTTGAATCAAAGATTTTTGCCCTTTTTCAATTAGATTGTAGTTATATTAGTTCACTGCACTGAGCAATGTGTCACTTAACCTTGACTACAAATATTTTACAGAAGCTAGAATCTCTTTATGAACCTCTTTGTGTGGCATAAGAATTATCATGAGAAAACAAGCACTTGGTAAACGTTAAGCAAACTTTCAAGGAGTTTATCCTTAAATAGATGAAAGAAATCTGTTTATTTTGCTGTTTAAGTCTAGGCTTTATATGTCGAGTTGTGTGATGTTTGACGAACCTTGTTTGTATTTTCAGCTTCAGGCTGGCATCCTGAGTGGCTTTATGTAGTCTTGCAGAAGTGAGGAGTGGGTAATTTATTTAGACTGAAAATTGGACTGGATGTAGTCTATGTTTTTGCTGGTGGTGTCTGGAGTAATCCTATTGAGTTCCACAGTAGACAGTAGTGCTTTTGGCATCTTCCATTAATGCTTTACACAACGGTGTCTGGTTTTTGTACACAAATTATGACAAAATAATATTTGACAAATTAACTCAAATGTAGTGATTACTTACATAATACTCTGCCATACTTCTTGTAAAATGTATCATTTGGAGTCTTGCATATCAAGTTTTTCTTCCAGTGCTTCTGGTATCTGTTGGAATCATGAATTAATTCAAGTGTCTGTGTGTTTATTATGACCTAAGCATTTTCTGTATGGGTTTCTTGTACTTTCTCTTTGAAATTTCACAAGGGGGAGGGGGATGGGAGTATTGTAATCTTAGAATAATTCGAGAATGAGGTCTTAAATGCTGCCACACATTTCTTTATTAACGTTTCAGAGGTGAAATAAAATCCGCTCCCTAGGAAGCTTCACAGAGCTCTTAGCTGTTTAGCATACATAGCTCCGGAAAAAAAACCCTCCACAAATAACTGTTGCTGCAATATTTAGCTGGTGTTAAGGGGTTAAGTAGTAAACTGAAATTCTCTGAAACACTTGAGATGCTAAATTTACAAAACAAGACACGAAAACTGTTTTGAGATTAGTCATAGTTAGGAAGCTTATTGAAGCACCGGCATCTTCCTGGATACATCCTGTACTTTTGTGTCTTCAGCCTGCTTCATCTATTCACCGTCCTAACTGCTTTTTGGGTTTTAGAAACTCTTGCTAAAACTTCTTTGTGACTAAGACGAACTGTCAGTCAGTCCAGTCCTCCCCATGCCAGCCAACTGCCCCCTTAATGCAGCAATTCACTTGGATGAATAGTGCTCATACTTCAAGGAGACAATTGTCTACCAGAGAGAGTGCCAAGTTGATTTAACTTTGTACGAGTGTGAAAGAGTTTTCAAATGGGTGCTGTCAACTAGCATTGGCCCAGAGCATCAGCTGCTTCAAAATTGTTATAATCTGATCGGGATTACATCAAAATTTGTTGAAAATATTTTAGTCAAACCCTGGGCTGCAGAGAGCATTAGTACCCCAGAAGTGGTTGTCAGACAATTATCCGTGGTCTGTCGGAACTGTAGCGGACGTGTCCTGGCTGAATGTACAACACGGCTTTTAAAATGGACTCCTTTCTGGCAGTACATTGCTAAATTGGTGGAAGAATACAGGATTTATGTTGTAATCTGCTCTTCCAGTTCCATTTAATGCCACAGCGTGTGTTTGAAACACTTAGTTGGATGTATAATACAGTGTAAAACCACAACTGTAGCCTGTCATTACTGTAGTGCCTACAGAGCTGAGCTACCATTTAGCCAAGCCAGCTATTTGGATTATCCATTACCTGGAATTGTTTAAAAGTGGACAGAATTTGTGAAAATTGCATCGTTTGCTTCTTTGCTGACCAAAAAATTTTGATGCATTTTTAGTTTTAGTGGAGGTTGAAGAGATGCTTACCTTCTAGGAACACCATTGCTTGAGTGGAGAGGGTTTAGTGCTGTGCTTTCTTTCATTCTTGATAGCATAAGGATGGACCTTTCCTAAGCAAAATTTGGGCCCTGATATTTCTTCACTGCACTTCTAAAGGGAAGAGAGAGGGTGAAAAAAAAAAAAGAAAAAAACATGCGAGAAGATGCTCCCTGAAATTTCTCATGTTGCTTTTTCAGGGAGGCCAGGAAATCTGAGAAAATAAGTTATTTCTGTCAAGAGCCTGACAAAATATGGTTATTATCCTAAATGTGTAGACAGGAATCTGTTAACAATTTAAAGGAGAGAAGATTTCTTACAGGCATGGTAGTAAGTAGTGAGTATATTTGGGGGCAGGGAGGAGGGTGTTTTCCTTGCTTCTCTGAGGTCATTAGGCCATTACAGCTGCAACAACATTGCTACTAGCTTACATACATTTGTGGAGAAAAAAAGCAGCATTGTTATTTCAGTGCCCGGCTGGAATAAGTAGTTTGTTAAGCAGTGCTGTGAGACTGTTGTTCTAGGGACATCTCAAATAGTAGATGTGCAGCTATTAGTAAGTGTATTGTAGACATCAAAAGAAAAAAACTAAAACAAAAGCTTAGATTGGAGATGATTAAGAAAAAAAAATAGAATAACTTTCAAATATGAAAGACAAGATGTTGATTTGGATCTGTCAGCATAGCGTGGAGAAGAAATCATGTTTAACCACCTTGTGTGATGAGATTGGCTGGGTAGATGAGAGAAGAGCAGTGAACATTGTTTACCTTGACTTCAGTGAGGCTTTCGGCGTGGTCTCCCATAACATCCTTATAAACAAACTGATGAAGTACATGCCAAGTGGGTGAACAGTGAAAGCAACTGGAAACTGTCTGACCTGATGGGCTCAAAGGGTTGGCATCAGTGGCACAACTTTCACAAGTGGCTCAAAAGGTGGTGGCCAGTCACTAGTAGTGCACCCCAGGACTCAGTGCCAGAGACAATCCTGTTTAACACCTTTGTTACTGACATGGGGGGTCACACTGCAGTACACCCTCGGTAAGCTTGCAGGAGGAGACCAGAGAGAGTCGTGCTGATATCCAGAGGGACATTGACAGAGGAATTGTCTGATGGGAACCTCCAGCAGTTCAGTAAAGGGAAATTCAGTGATCCTGGGGCAGAACAGCTCCAGGCTCCAGTATGTGGTAGGGTCCAATCAGCTGAAGTGAAAGTGAAGAAAAGGACTCAGGGGTCCTGGTGGAAAAGATGCATGTGAGCCCTCAATGTGCATTTGCAACAAAGAAGGCTGGGAGTGTTCTGGATGCATTAGGAAAAGTTACCAGCAGATCAAGGTGGTGATCCTTTCCCCCTGCTCACCACTGGTAAGGCCACACTTCAAGTGCTGAGTGCTTCTGGACTCCCCAGTACAAGAGAGACATGGACATACTGGGGTGAGTCTGACAAAGGACCACTAAGATGACTAAGGGTCTGGAGAATTTCTCTGAGGAGAAGCTGAGAAAGCTAGGATTGCTCAGCCTGGAGAAGAGAATGCTCAAGGGCACTCTATATGTGTAAACCTAATGAGGTGGAATAGAGGGGATGGAGTCAGGCTGCTCTTGATAGTTTCCACTGATAGCATGAAGTAATGGGCACAAATTGTAATACAGGAAATTCCATTTAAACATCACAAAAAAATAGAGGGTTTTTTATGTTAAGGGTGATAGATCGCTGGAACAGGTGGTCCAAAAACTGTTGTGGATTCTCCATCCTTGGCAATAACTCAAAAACCAGCTGGACACAGCCCTGAGCAACTTGCTGTCATTGACATGCTTTGAGCAGGGGGGGTTGGGGTAGGCATCCTCCAGATGTCCCTTCCAGTTTCAGCTGTTCTGTGATTTTCACTGAATGACTTAAGAGGGCTGAACCAATAAGTGTGACAGTTAAAATGAAACAAAGTACAGGTGTCGAAAGGCAGAATATTTTTGTGTGTATTCACAGACAAGTTTGTTTATTTGTTCCTCCCAGCTTTCTTAAGACAGCTTGGGAAGAGAGGAGAGAACTCTTTGCAATGGCATTGTTCTCTTGGATGTCTTAGCTTTCTGCTATTAATATCAAGGCTGTGTATGGCTTTATTGTCAGCTGTGTCCTCTCACTCCCGCAGCAGCAGAAGTGAGGCTACTGTTAACTTTCCTGCTGCCCAGAAGACTGAGCAGCACCAGAGGCTTTAAGACAAGGAAAAGTTTTCATCTCATATCTGGAAAGGTGTTTTTTTCAACATCTGTAATTAGGGTATTTTTTTTCCTTCCTAATGCTGTGAACATAGGATGTGAACACTATGCTTGCTCCAGTGGTCTTTTTACCAGTCTTGATAGTGTTTTATTTGGTTTTGTTTTTCTCCATACATTTGATTTAAGCATACTGAATTGATGAATCCATGCTGCTCTTCTGTTGGAATTAGAACTACAAGCCTCTATTAGACTGATGCAAAATATGGAGGTGAAAAAAGGAGCTGAAACCGTTGCATATGGATTTAAACACACTGTTATGTGTAACTGTAACATCCTGCCAGTAGAAATACGGTCACAATGAACCTCGCACCACAGAAAAACACTTGATCAGTTTGTAAGACTAATTTTCAACTCTTTGTCTTTGGATGTGTGAGTTAAGTGATGGAAGTTGGCACTAGAAGAAAAATTGTGTGAATTTAAACCTGAAACTTAAATGGCACTTGGAAACTTTGTGTTGTAAAACTTCACACAAAATTGGTGAGCCTTAAAATATTTGTGTACATTGTATTAGTCCTTATCTCAAGTTGCCTGTTGGTTGGTTGTAATTTCCACAGAAGTTCTCAATTCCAGAAAGATGTTAAAAGTTTTACTTCTCTTTGAGTGTTGTCTCATTTGCAAATGAATAACTGTCTTCACAACCTCGTTTGTGTTTTCTGGTAATTAGGACAGCTATTACATAGTTGAATGGCTACTGCTGCACAGGAGCATATATTTATGGGAACTACTATTTACAGACTGGAAAGATAAGGGAGACTACTTGATGCAAATAAATGTTTGTAGTATTACTGTTACAGTACATTTTTATCATGTACTGATCTTCCTAAAGATAATGCTAAAACCTTGTGTGGAAATAATGAAAACCACTTCCATGTCTTTGGAGACCCCTGCTTTGCAATTCAGAAGTACAGCTTTCCAAACAGGAAGCAAGCAAGGATCACTGTACTGTAGACTGTAAGCAACAAATACAACACCTAGCTAAGATATAAATTAGTGTGCGTGTGATCTGTAGTGTCCTAATCTGTATGTGACTATTTTAAAAAAAGGCTTCAGAACAGATCTGGGGAACTACAGATTACTAAGCCTGACATCTGTTCCAAGTAAATCAGTCAAAATAGTAATGAAAATAACATGGATAAACATGATGTATTGAGGAAAAGTTAGAAGCCTGCTGTTAAGGGTTGTCATGTTTTGCAAACTCGTTGGAGGTTTTTTGAAGGCAAGTACATGAATAAGCAAGATCTGACAGAAGCAGTATCCTTGGATGTCCAACAAGCATTTGACAAGGACCACCACCAAAGAATTTTGAAGAAACCAAGGATAGGGGGAAAGGATTTTATGTGCTTAAATTAATGACTAAAATATAAGAGGAAGAGTTGGAGTACACAGAGTAGAGAGGGGCTCCAGGTAACAATTCTCCAGGGTTATGTTAACAGAGCATGTTCAAGTTAGTAAGGTGTATAGAAGAAAAGTGAGCTCACAGACTTCACTGCTGGGTAGCAGATGCAAAGGCAGACCCTAGCATTACACAGGGACCTGACATTGCTCAGCAACCAGACAACATTAAAATGGCAGATGAAATTTCCCATAAATTGCTTCATGTGTTCTGTTCGGAGGTGGGGAAGAACAAGCTTGCCTTCTCATCGAAAAAGATGAGTTCAAAGCTGACTATTGCCACTAGAAGTGGTTAGGAAAGAAAGGGAGAAATACGATTATAACTTCTAAGAAATTCAATCATATTATGCAATTTTGCCCTGCTTACACCTGTCCCTTTCGTTGCTGTAAAAAGAACATAGCTGAAGTTTTAAGGAAGAGAAAATCTGAAATATGGAACAATTTCTGTAAGAGGAGCAGCATGAATGTGTTAGGTAGAAGTGATGACCAAAAACCGATGTGACAGCATCCTGTTAAGTGTTCAGCAACCAATGGGACAAAAATAGGGAGTGTTTATTCACTGTCTTTTTTTAGTGCACACACACTAAGGTATCTAATGAAAATAGCAGCTGATGAATTGAAAACAGACAAAAGGAGGTGGTTCTCAGCAGAACATGTATTTAAGCTATAGAATTTCTTGCCTCAGGAATTTAAGGAGTCTAAACATTACATCAGTGTAGAGGAAAACTGCTGTTTCGTGGAAGAATCATCAAATAACTACCTATTCTTGTTCAGGAAATCCTGCTTCTGCAATCTGTTGGGGGGATCAAGGAATATTCTTGGGAAACACTGCTGTGTATTGATTGTATTCTTCCATGGTCCACTCTTGGCTGCTCTTAGTGAGAGGATATTTGAATGGACATGGACCTCTGGATCTTGCTTAGTAAAGCTATTACTTTGTTTCAAAGCCTGCCCCTTTTGTATTTTTATTTCTCTGTTACTAGTTTTCCAGAAGCCTTTCTAAAAGTAGCATTCAAACTTTGGCCCACACTGGGATGCTAAGATATTTAAGGAGAGTTTTAGGGGCACTGGTTACATATTCTTTTCTTTGTGAGACCTTGTGCGTGCCACCAAAATATAAAATCTCTAAAATATAAAATCTGATCATGTTCAGACAGGGGATAGGACTGCAGGTACGTGTCAGTCAATGGCTTAATTTCATAAGACTTTGTTCTCTTACTGGTGCATAGAACATTTTGGTCATGTAATGGATGTTCTGAGGAAGGGGTGTTTTTGAGTGTGTATAGGTTGAACAAATGCATGGCCCAGGCTGACTGTAGGCAGATTATTTCTGCTTTTCCTTCTGACTCCTTTGCAGTGATTTTGTATTGCACTTCCTCCTCCAGACATGCTTATTGAAAAAGAACCACACTTCTCTGTCTCTCTAATGACTATTGAAATAATCGAGAGATCTTGCTACTTGTAAATTAAGAAGTAATACTGTGTTGGATGGCAGTATTCCATTTGAGAATCTTTACACTATTCGAAACAAGAGACTGCTATTTAGTACAGCTGCCCTGTTTCTTTCGTGAAGGTGGCAGCTCTGCAAATAACAGGTTTTAACTGTTTGGTTCAATCATAATAGATTATTTTGATATAGTGGTATACTTTACTGTGTAACTGATTATTAAAGCCTTAGTTCCTGCTTTCTGTAGAAACATTTTTGCAGTTTAGGCTCAGGTTAAGGAATTAGTAGGCATCATAAGATACTTTCATCCAGTTACACATCAGTTTCTGAAGATATGGACTTCCTGATAGTTTTCCTTATATAGTTGCCTTATTTTAAAATAATTATTTCATATTCAACAGATATAAAGATTTTTACAAAGCTGTCAGAACCATGTGTAATTTTATTTGAAAGGTTTATTTTTCCATGAACAAACATCTATCTGTTGTGCAAGGGGAAAATAGTGGGTGCTAATATTTACATACAACTTAAGCTAATTCTAGTTGCTAATTTGTGGCAGTGCTGCTTCTCACCCTGTTGAAGGACAACTTTTCTAGCCTGATTTTTTGAGTCGGTGGAAAGAGGTGATCATTAGGCATGCCATGCCACTTAAACTTGTGCATTAGCTGTCAGGAGACAGGTTGGTTAACACCAGCTTTGGCTGCCTATACATGAGCTGGTTCTGTAGGCTCCCGTTATAGTCAGTGGAGAGAAATAAGCACTTTCACTGCATGATTCATCTCACCCCCAGATGGATGTCTAAATTTGGAATATGAATTCCACCTGAAGTCCATTACCAAATATAAATGTCATTAGTTTAAACTAGGGAATTACTTTTAAAGGACACTAGCTTGACTGGCACAGCAATTGAGTAGAAGTCTTTTGTTTTCTTCCATGAATTGTGTTTCAGAGGTTTAAAATCAGCGCTCTGTAGCCTGTTTCATATTTTGTATTGTTTGGAGCTGCTCTGCCTTTACAGCAGGTTTGAAAGTTACAAGTCAGATATATTCACATTGCTTAATTTCTAAGTATCTAACTCTGCCAGGCTATCTGACTCTTCCTGACAACTGGTTTGATTGCTGGAGTAAGGGGGTAACAACAGGGTTATGTGCCCTGCTCTTCTCATTATGCTAGTCCTTGTTGTCAGAAAGATGTCTTTCTGCTCAGAACTTTCTGCTAAATGTTAGGAATTAAAAAAAAAAAAGTGTCCTTGAAATCACTGCTCCTCTACAAGAGCCTGTGTCTCTACAGTGGTTGTACACAAAGTCTGTGTGAGGTGGTCCAGCCTTCAAATTTTCAGATACAAAAGGTAGGCAGTGCAAATACCCTTTTTGTTTCTGTTTGCCTGGAAAAGACACTTGGAATGACTGGTATCCTTTTAAAGTACTTTCCATACTGTGCCATGCTCACACAGACACCCACCCCCCCCGCTTTTTTTCATTTTTCCTGTTTATAGGTCTTGATTCCTGTCATGGGCAAAGTCGTCCTTCCCCCCTCCCCCCCCCCTTGGAAACTCTGCTTTTTATGTCATGATTTGTGGCAACTTTTTCCTCGTGATTACACAGATCAAATCCTGCCATTAGATTCTATCCTACTACTTGAATCAAAAATAAGAAATTATTACAATCCCATTGCTATTGTGCTGCTTTTATTTTTGTATACAATTTATTATATTTATGTTCTGTTATATATCAAGGATGGTAGAGTTCTGTCAAATCTGTTGGATTTGGGGGGGTTTTTTGCATTGAAATGAGCATTTTTTAGTTCATACATCAGCCTGAACATTCTAGAAAAGTAGTTTGGGGTTAAAAAATAAATCACAAGAACATTTGAGGTTATGTATATAATAGAAAACTGTGTCCCTTGAACATTTTACTCTACCACATACAACCATAGTGGGGAGAGGAGTTCCTCACTAGGAGCTATGGGGAAATGAGTGACTGGAAATTTGGACCCAAAAGGTTATTGGGGTTCCTAACTGGGAGAACTGGATGTTGTACAGATGCTGTATGGGCACCTTACTTGTACTGTCAAGGATGTAAAGCAGTTCTCAAGTCTCTAAATGAAAATAGCAGAAGTCAGAAATAATAGCTATGTCATGCTGTGGAAAGATATGAGGGCAGATAACACACATCACCAGCCCTTAGCACTAGCAGAGAATTTTTCAAATAGAAATTGCCAAGCACTTTCAGAGAAAATATCTTCCCTCGAAGAGGGGGGCATAAAAAACCCCATTCATCTCTACCAGTTGGGAGTGGCTGGGTAATTCTCCCCATTCCTAGCCTGGCAGTTTAATGCTGGGTGCTGTGTGAGCAGAAAATGCAAACCTGTCAGTTTGTGTGATAAGGAGCAATTGCTGAGCTTTCCATTTGATGTCAAGTAGGACTTTGCTTGGGGACAATATCCTTTCTTCCTGTTGAGTTACAGCCAGTACTTGGTAGAAAGATTGGGGACAATATCCCTTCTTCCTGTTGAGTTACAGCCAGTGCTTGGTAGAAATATGAAGTGCTACCTACTGCTTCCCTGTAGACAGTTCTAAACAGATTACTCCCTTCTGTGTATTTCTCCTTTCTTCTTACTATGTATTTGGAATTTAGTGTTGTATTATGCAGGTCTTACCTTAGGCCAGTCACCAGTGAACTGTGCCACTCCTTAGGTAGCTGCAGGTACAGATACTTGCCTCTGATTCTGCCCAGGCTCAGGGTTATCCAACTTAGTGCTACTCTATGTGAATTGCAGTAGATTCTGGTGAGGAGTCCACAGATTGCACTGAACAGCTGAACCTGTTTTCCAGAAGATTCATTTTGGTTTTAGTCCAAAAGACAGTGTTCAAAAATATACAAAACTGATTCTTAAAGCTAACCTGTGGAATGATAGTATTGCATTGCTTCCTGCTGGAAAGATGACATTTAGAAGTATTAAGTTTGTAAAGCTGGTAAGGACTTAAGGAATTTTGGAAGTTTAGGAGCTTAGCAAAGAAATCCCTTTTCTGCTGGATAGGGATGATGTGTAACTTTCTCTCAGATGTATCTTCCTATTTCAACTGATGAGAAGTGAGAAAAAAAAAGGTTTTATGTATCTGTAAACCATCAGTATAAGAAGAACCAAAACACTGAAATGAGTAAGAAAACTATGTAAAAGGACTTAAAATATGTCTCCCTGCCTTCCAGGAGAGACACAGAATAACGACAAGACTTTTTCCTTTTTCTTGTTCTATGGTGACATTATGGTTTATGGCATTATTTTAAATGCTTGTATTTTTTATTTTGTTTCCAGTAAGTACTTTGGTTTATTGAAATTTTCAGTCAGAGACTGTCAAATATGCAGCAAGGTATTTTCATTTAAGCTATCTGAATCATGCTGCTTATTTTTGAAGATCAGCTGTTCTGTCATTGAAATATCTCTATCAGGCAACATTAGTTCTTTTTGAATAGTGTAAATTTATTGTTTCCTTGTTACTCATTCCTGAAATCTTTCTGACTTTGACCAAAATTTTAAAAACTCATGCAGGTTTCTGGGGAGTAAGTTGACATGCAAGCTTCTGCTAAATCCCTAATATCTTCCCTCCACCCTTCAATTTAACATTTAATTGAAAAGGAAATTGTCCTGACTTCTGGAGTCAAAAGAATATCTTTAAAAGCAGGGCTTTTAAAGAAAATTTGTTACTAAACGGCAGTTGCTGAAGAGAATTCTTAACCATACATTGTGTACTTCTGAAAACAGGGTACCAGAGTGATTGAGAACACAAAATGGCCAAGGCTTTTACTTATCTATTTAGAAGAGCATTGCCTGAACTGGGCAGTAAAAACTGAAGGGTGTCTTTGTGCTGTGGTGTACCCTTCTGTAAGTTAGCAGTATTTACTTACATGAAATGTGTCAAAACGATTTCATATTGCTCTTTGATTATTAGTGCGTTTTTTTCTCTTTTAGAGATAATTTTCAGACCTCTAGTTGTTGTTCCAGCATCTCTTCTCTCCTTTACTCACCCTTCTCTCCTCTATTACTGTTTTCTTTGGTGTCATGTACCACGGCTAAAGCTTAGCACAATTGTCTGTTATGTTCACTTTGCTCATGTTCAAGGAGTAGTGAGTGATGGTGTGTGTTACATCTTGTTGGCCAGTTCACGCTTGGAACATGCTAAATTAGAGGGAAGGCCCATTGACTAATATGGAAAACCTTTTAAAAAGAGAGACAGAAAACGGATGTCATCTTTAAAATATCATTAGAAAACTTCAACATTGTTTTTGGGCTCTATGTTGATAGTTTCCAATCACAGGAAATGCTAAGATGATTTCCCTCTTATTCACTTCATCAAATAAGAACACCCTTAGGAAAAGTTTGTCTTTGACACCTTTTGCAGAAATGCTTTTATGATCTGTGTTTAAAGCCCTTTCAGTGGTTTTAAGTGGTAGAGTGAAAATCAGCAGAAGATGAGTCGAAAGGAAAGCAAACAGAGAATGGGAAGCAAACACTGTGTTTCACATTTCGTGCCATCATCACGGGCTTGGTACACTTGGTACGAGTCTCTCTAACTGCTAGTTTGGAGCTGGAAAGGGCTGAATATTTTGATCCCTTAAGCAAATGAAACAACATGAATGTAAGGGAAGGTAGTATCCTAGTTTTAGAAAGCAAAGAGTGAATATTCTTTTTTTCACTAACAAGTTAATGAAGTCACTAGTGAAATGCCTGCATTTGGAACAAAACTTTTTTGTTGGAGACAGACGGTGCACCTACTTTGCAGAAACCAGCCCTTGTTTAGGACCAGCCACTGTAACATCCAGAAAGCCAGTCGTGCTTTCAAAGGCAGGAAGAATGTGAATGCTTTCCTGTGGTGGTGTGCTTGCTGAGGTGGAGCAGAAACGTCTTCATCCTGCAGAAGCAGATGAACTTGGAAGGTAGAATTGCTGCGTGGCTGAGATCCATGCACATTGTAAAACACAGTGCCAGGTGCTTGCAGAGCAGATGATGAACAAGGCAATGGAGTATTGCCGATAATCCTAAGAAAGGCTGGGTACGGTGATGGTGAGGCTCTCACTGTGTCCTGGTGTTTCCACTTTCAGATGAGTGATAGACTTTTGAATTATTTTTTTTCCAAATTTGTCTCACAGCTCCAGGATTGGAGTTATCTGAATTAACTGAGACTCATGCCTGTTTAATACAGAAAAATATTATAGTACATTTAGCAAGAAGGATATGCAGCATGCTGAAATTTTTGTTCAAGAGCAGTGTTGAAAAAGACTTAAGAATCATAAGGCTGCTGTCAAAATCAATTCTAGAGATCTCAAGTGCTTCCAGGGAACCATCATGATTTTCCACAAGGTGAAGTGGAAGGTCCTGCTCCTGGATCAGGGAAATCCCCAGTAATAGTACAGACTGGAGGAGGAATTAATTCAGAGCATCTTTGCAAAGAAGTACGGAGATATTGGTGAATGAAAAATTGGACATGAGATGACCATATCCTGGGCAGCATCAGAAGTGTGGCCAGTAGGTCAGGGGAGGGGCTTCTGACGCCCTGCTGTGCTCTGGGGAGACCCCACCTGGAGTTCTGCATCCAGCTCTGGGGCCCCAAACAAAAGGACAGTGTAAATGTGTTGGACCAGGTCCAGAGGCCACAGAGCCATCAAGAGGGCTGGAGCGCCGCTCCTATGGGGACAGGCTGAGAGAGTTCGGCTTGTTCAGTCTGGAGAGGAAGAGCTCCAGGAAGAGTTACTGTGGATTTTCAGTATATAAATGGAGCATGTTAAAAACACAGAGAGAGACTTTGACCAGAGCCTGTAGTGACAGATCAAGGGGTAGCAGTTTTAAGCTGAAAGACCATAGCTTAGTATCAGATGGAGTAAAGAAGTATTTCAGGATGAGGGTGGTGAGACACTAACATATCACTCAGAGTTGTTGTGGATGCCTCATCCCTGGAAGTGTTCACAGCCAGGTTGCATGGAGCCCTGTGCAATCTGAAAGATATCCCTGCTCAGGGTCGTGTGGGCTGAAGCTAGATGATATTTGAAGATCTTTCCCATTCCAAAACATTCTGTCATTATGTGAAAGAAGGACTAAGGAATGTCCCCTACCTTGAATGTCATGTTTTTTCCTAGTGATCACTGTTCATGGGAGTTTCTGAAAAAAAACTGAGGGATCTTGGAGAAGATGAGGTGATGGAGTGACTGAAGAGCTATTTGATAGACTGGAGTCTAGTGGGACTGCATGAGTCTTATCAAAGGGAAGGTTTAAGGCAAGCTGTGGTCTTTCTTACACAGGAAACAGGAGCAGGGTAGTGGTAGGGCTCCAAGGCAAAGGTGTTTTCTGGATGGTGGCATTACATTGGGATGTGAGGCATGTGCTTTTTCAGATGGCATGTGGACGCATTGTTACTGCATTCAAAATGTAGGACTTGTCCAGACTGTGGGTGAGCTTTCCATAACAGTCATTTTGAATGAGTTTGAGCATGTGTGTACATTCAAGACCATAAAAGAAGAAATTAATTTAGGGCAGTCCTATGGCCTCTATTGCGCAAGATGCCTGACGAGCTAATTAAGATAATTTCTCCTGGTCTTCTTGCCTGTGAACACTATTATATCTGTCAGTAGAGAAACAATAGAACAGCACTAATGATAGCTATTAGGGTAATAATTCTTGTTTAGTTAAAACATCATCCAACTCTGTCCTTTTCATAAGGCTTTTATTTAGCAGGTGTCTTCTTTTTTGTTGTTGTTTAATTTTGAATTTCTTTACAGTTTAATTGTACTTTTCACTTTTTTATGTACAAAGGAAAAACACAATCAATTGATTAATGAAGAACAACATACATGTGTGTTTGTAATTGTTTATACATACTTTCAGTTTTTGTTTTAGTCCAAAGGTTGGTATTTTCAGCTGTCTTCTTGAAATCCTGTTGTTCAGCAAAGAGCTAATTGTTGAAAGAAGTCTGGGTATATGGTCCTTGAATAAAGGAGCTGCAACATTTTGTCAGTAATTGGACTTAAACACTTTAATTACTGATTTTTTCTTAACGTGGTAATCATGTCAAGTGTATTAGGATAAAACAGCATTGAGAATAAATGAGAAATTGCTTTCTGCTTAGGGTGAAGTTTGGCAAAGAATAGATGGGAAATTCATGTCTGCAAAGCAGGAATGGCAAATGTAAAATACAGCATATCAAGCACACAGCAAATAAATGTCTTCAGTTCCTTGAGATTTCTTATCAGGTGACCCCGTGCTATAATTTGGGTGGATATAACATTACAGGGTCTTTCCTTGATTTATCTCTTCAAGCTGCTGCAACTGTTCCTTTCCTTTATATTTCTAAGTTGACTAATGAAGTTGCAAGAGGATTCTTGCTGATATTGAATTCCTCTGTCATCTTAAAGTATGCCCAGCTGACGAGATGAAAATGATTCATAAGAATTTCAATATCTCTGAATTTCTGGGAGCTTGCAAATGGTGTAGTCCATTTTTCATATGTAGTTCATAGTTGAACGTTGAAAGAAATTGCTTCTTAAATTATCTTTTCAGAACAAAAGTGCAATTTGTTCTTCTACCATGTAAGTTTTATGTTGTGTTTTCTGTAAGGCAGATGTCCCTTGGGAAGGTGCTTTGCATGCTTCATTCTGTGAGACCCAGAAAGCAATGTTAGTTTACTTTAGTAAACAAAATTTAAAAGTGGCTTTTTAAATAACTTTTGGATACTTTTTTTTTAATTTTTAATATACTTAAATAGACTCTCTGGAAACTGCTTGTATGAAAACCGTCTATGATACCAGGCATAAGTTTGTTGTTTGCCAAATAAATTTCAATGAAAACAAAATATTTCTATTTATTAATTGATTCCTACATCCTGTCTAAAATATCCTGGATATCTTTGACAAGGTATGACATGCCTTAGAATCTGAAACAATCTTTTGGCCAGACTTCTTAATCATGCCAAACTTTTAGCTTTTAAGATACTTAAAATTATTTGCAGGTTAATAAAAATAGCCATTACACCATTTTAAAAAAACCCAGCAGAATTGTCCTTTTCTGCATTTATTTATTGACTATATACTTAAATGTTCAAGACAATAGAGCAGCAGTAATATTGTCTAGACAATATATTGGTTATTTTGTCTGTGGTATCATCTGTTGTCAGAGAAAATGTCTTTGTGTGGTAAGGGCTTGAAATTGTATGGCTAGACAATGTAACTCTAAATTGTAAAAATGGTCTCATCTATATGTATTATATATTTCATCACATAAAACTGCTTTCACAATTCTGTTACTTTAGTTAATCTCTCCCTTGTGATCTTGACTGCTGGAATAAAGAAAATTAATCCACCAGTGTTATGTATTTTGCATCGTCTGCCTTTTCACCCTTTCTGAAAGTTACAAGTATGTTGACTTCACTCAAAATCCAGTATACATCCTGAAAACAAACTTCTTTTATGTAGAAGCTCTATTTGGCAGTTGGTAGGGGTTCTAAAAATTAATTTTGACTATTTAAGCTTGCCTTATTTTCTCTACTCTGCTTTGGAAGTTAGAAACAGCTCCCTCTGGCTGTCAGTCAGGTACCCCCAGCTAGGCTCTGTACTTGCTGCAGGTGGGTTTGGGGGGTATTCTTTTGTTTGCTGGGGGGATTTTCCCACCCAGCAATTTATGTCTTTTTTGCTTTCCATTGTCTTGAACACAAGGTAGGCAGCTTCCAGCTGAAGTGGAGATTGCTCCTGTGAGCAGCTGGAAGATAAGGAGGTTGATGGTGGGAATGTGCTTTTTCAGATGTTTGAGCAGTTTAGATGAGGAAGCCTTGCGCTGGTGTATCAGCCTAAAAGTCAGGCTGCTACAGTTGCACTTGCAAGATCTTAGTCCTGGCCTTGGCTGTAATACTCTGCTGCTGTGGGTTTTCCTAAGCCTTGTCTAGATCAGAATGTTTCTGATGTTTAAGTCAATGTTATTATAGTAATAGCTACTTCCATTTTCTTGGATGAGATTATTCTGACTTAAACCAGTAAGCATAAAACAATTTAAGTGAAGACACTAGAATGCAAATCCTGTGCAGATGTTGCATCAACATAAGTACATTGTGTTTAAATATTAGTTTAAATTCATAAGCTGGGACATACCTGTTGGAGTTTTCTTTGGGTAGCTGAGTCCTTAGTCTTTGAGTGGAATTTCTGAGCCACAGGTTGGTGGAGGTCAGAGCAATCTGCATTCATCCTGCTTGTCTCACATTCCAAGGCTTCTCCTGCTGATGGTTCTTTATAAAAAGAGACAGCCTTATGTTTTGTCACAGTCCAGACCCATGGTGAAGGTAGAACTCCTGGTTAGAGGCAAAGGCCACTATTGAAGACAGAATAACAAACTAGGTCTTCTTTGGCTAGAAGCATGTTCAAAATTATGGTAGGCTTACTTACTTCTACCTCTAGTCTGTCATTCTTTACTGCTTCTTAGTCTGATTGGAAGAGACACCTTTTCTTGCATATAACATCTGATCAAAGAAAACCTACTACCCTAGATAGTGTAGGTGAAACTCTTGACTGTAAGTGCACACAAATTTATGAGCATGTATGTTTTGCAGAGCCAGCCACATATCATCCATGACATGGTCATTGTCTCCAGTGTGCTCTTGGAGCCTTTGCCTGTCTCTAAAGTGAAAGACACATTAGAGATACACAAATCTGTACCTCTACAGATTTGGCTGTCCAGTTGCAGAGTGAGTGGGAGGAGATCCTACATGTTTGGCCCAGATAAAAGGAAGAATGTTACTGAGATGAAAAACAGAGAGTGTTCACATCTCTCCTAACTTTGCCTTAACCCTTAATTCCACTTCTGTTTTTAGAACTTTTCATTGCCATAGTTAATTTTTCCTTCAACTTTGCAACCTAGCATCCAATGGTTCCCTGCAGTTGGATTGCTAGGGCCTGTTGTGCACTGGTATGAGAGTTGTACCATCTGCTGGGGCAGTTTCATCTCCTGCCTGTTAGTTCCAACAAAGACAGTAGGTGTTTCTTTAGTAGTGAAGCCTTTGTCTGGGACAATCCAAATTGGAGGACTGTAAATCCTTAGACTCCTGCATAGGTACGATGTTCAAAGTCTGATACATCTGGTCTAATCTTCCACATCTAAGTCATTCAAACCTCAGAGGAAACAGTTCCATTGAACTTTCCTATTCCAAAAAAAAAAAAAAAAAAGTCAGGAAACCGGGGAAGGACAGGAAGGATTGAAGAACCTTGTTATTTTATCAGTTTTTGCTTATCTTTGTTTTTCAGGTAGCATCTTGGAATCTGGTATTCCTTCAGAGCATGGTTGTTGTGATCTTGTAAGCCACTTAACAGGTTCCTCCAGTAGAAGGACCAGTATCAATCATTCATTTAAAACAAATTCAAAATTCTGAGTCCTGTAAAAAACAAACCAGAATAGAATAGAAATATGTAATATTTCTAATATCTTTTGACTCTGAAATGCAAAATGTCCACCTAAAAAGCAGTTTTATACTCATTGTTTTTTCTCTGTACAGAATCCTGTTCAGGTTTGCAATGAGTTTGCTAGCTGTACCTTTATTAGAAAACAATCTGGGGTCTGTTCTGCTGCCATGAAATCAAAATCATTACCACAGCAGCCTAGATTTTTTTGTTGAATATGTTTGTATAGTCATGATCAAAGAAGGACTAGATCAGGACTTCGAATCATTAGGATTCAAAAGTTCAGATTGCCTTAGTACTAAAGAGGATGGTTTAAAATATTTTAGTGTATGGGCAAGCTGAGGTCTAATAGTACTGGTTTATGGTTATTTTTTGATGTACAACTGCACAAAGATGTGTGGTAAACATTGAGATTCAAGTAACGTAAATGGTTGCTTCAGTGGGGATTTTTTTAATGCTTCTTCCTTTATCTTCACGTTTTGCTCCTTATTAGATCGTTAATTGCAAGGTCATGTCAGTTGCACTTTAAATGCATAATGATGCAGACTCTCTAAGGCCTCATTACACTAATGTTACTGCTAATTATAAAACTGAATACAGTGGAACATCTTTGGTTGAAATGTCATGGGTTGTTCATGGTAAAATAAGCAATCTCTGCTCTTTATGACAGCTCATAAAAGATAAATTATATCCCATGATAAAAACCACGTAATTTTTAAAAATTGCATGTACTCTGCAAAGAACACAGGGAAATTCTTTAGTTTACTGTCCTTTATAAACAAGACAGGTTGTTTTGTAGACAAGAAAGCCCGCTCTTGTTTTCATACCAAAGCACTGACCTGTTAAAGATGGACTGAATTAGCTGGATGTTATAATATTGGCTAAAAACTCATTAGCCTCTTTGCTAGTGGGTTTTCATTTTTTTTAGTCTATGTCACATCTAATAAATGATTTTTCAATACCACCAGCTGAAACCAGCTGTTTGGCAGATGCTCTATGCTATTTGCCCAGTGTACAAAAAGCCAGTATAGGTTCTGTGTCTCCGGTGACATGTGGAATCAGCTCTAGACTTGTTTGAGCAAATAGACAGCTGCCAGCTAATGGATCCATTAGCAAACTTCCCACAGAATATCCTGTCTTTATCACCACATGAAATTTTAATGACTTTAAATCATTACTTTAGTTGAAAGTTAAGACCTTTTTGGAAGACCTTTTTGTAAGGCATTTGTTTCACAGAAGTGAAGGCATGTCTGTTCTTGACAGAAACAATTTATTTTTTTATGCTAACACTGAGAAGTGAAGCTACAGTAGCAGGTTTTTTTCATCTTTTTATTAGCCATTTGTGAACCTCAAATTAAATTATTTTTCATTGTTAGGTAGCATGCGGAGTTACTTTTTAGTTGGAGAATTTTTTGTATGTTTTAGGTAGGAAAATAATTGTAGTCTTGCCTTATCCTTCTGGAAGGAGACTTGATTTGCTTGTTCTTCTAACTTGACTTACTCTTTGTAGTTTTTAGCTGTATGAACAATTCCAGTAATCAAAAGTAATGAAATCAAAATGTTGCAAACTGCCCTTCCCTTAGTGATTTTCCTTTGCTGTACTTAGTTATGGTACAGTACCCAGTTTATATGAGAGGGTGAAAAGAGAGGAAGTCTCTAGAGCATCTTTCCCTTTCTGGCACATCAGAACTGTTACATGTGATGGTCACTCCTGGCCTTACCTCATGGTGAAGTCTCCACAAGGCAACTAGGCATGCTGTATTGTAACAGAAGAGCAAGATCAGAGGAGTATTCAGCTGGCCCCAAAAGGAAACACACCGATTTTCTTGGGTTCTTTTTGTTTGGCTGTTTTGTTAGTTTTAGTTTGGTGGTTTTTTTAATAGGGAATGAGTTTTTTTATCAAATCCATTACAGGGAGTGAAATAAACATGAGGCTCTCCCAGCAGCCCCTGGTCTTCAGGGTTTCAGATGCTAACACATAGTCCTCAAAGTATTGATGGGTGGAGTATGGGGGAAAGGGAACCCAGTGTTTAGAGGCATTTGTAGGTGGCTTTGCTCTAGCAAAGGCATGTGGCTGGAACAGTTTATCCACCAGAGTTGAAATCACCTCTTTCAATGAACACTTTATCTAGCCTTCCTTCATGACAGTAGGAGACCTTCCTTGAAGCTCTCCTGGCAATCCTGTGTCCCAAGGGAACCAAGGAATAATTTCTGTAATTACCAACTGGAAGGGGCAAAGACACATTGGATAAGTTAGTGGTTTCCTTGAGACACCCACCTTTCTGAGCTGGATGGACAAGGCTGCAGACATCCTGAGGGAATTTGTCAGTATGCTAAGATAAAATGGTTTTAGAAAAAAACTTGTTTTTCTTTGTCTGTAGCTCATCCTTAAAGGAAAGCAGAAAAAAGCCAAGACAAAGACTTTACTGGCCACACTTTTCAACTGTTGTTGAACAAAACTTTCCTCATGATCTGGCACTCTTATAAAAAGGAGTTGGGAAGATAAGAGGGCAGCATTGACTTTCTTGGAGCTCTCATCTTGTCAATGTGTTTATTAAGGGTCTTCTTCATTGTCTGAGATGTTTGTAGAGTATTGAATGACAATTAACTGTTGCCCTTTATATGACTTCTCCAAAAAGCGCAAATCCAGTGAGATGCTACTAAAATCTCATTTGATTTCTACTTCCTAAAGTACTCTCATTCTTCTGTTGACTTCTGTGAGCATCCTGTTAACCTTCAACTGTCCTTAGCAGTGATCACTTTAGCTTCTGTTTCTACTTGAAAACATTCTAACATAGGTTTGTTTTCATCTAGAAGACAGAACAAGACAGCCGGGCTTGTAGTCCGTGCCTTTCTGAACATGGTTTCCTGATAGACCTCTAGCAAGCTGATTGCCACCCTTCTCCCACCAAAAACGTGTGGGCACAGTGATTAGAATCAATAGGTGAATGTTAGTTTCAAAAAAATAACAAGATGCCAAAGTTAGTCAAGTAGATTGCCTCAGACACCAATCTGGTGTGAAATAATGGTCTAACTAGTGGGAAGTCTGTGGCTTGTGAATGAGATACCTTGGGCCATCATTTCTTTAAATAGATGGACTTCTGCAGTGCAAACAGGAATTTCCCATCTGAATCGATTTCTAAAGAGTTTGGTGCGTCAGAAAGAGAGCTGTTGGCTTTTTATGACAAAAATGTATTCCATAATATGTTCTTGCTGGCCAGGCAAAGGTTGATATAAATAGTTGTAGTTATTTCAGTTACATACATTTTTGATAACAAATGCAGTACCAGAATAATCAAATCCAACACTGCACACCAGCTGCTTAGGGATTTTTTGGTCTTTATCCAGTAATTTATTACGAGACTAAACAGTACTAAGTTGTTGGGGGTTTCCCCCCACAGAATGGGCAGTCAGGGTTTTTTTACTACTCGCTCTTGGTTTATGTCATCTTCCCTCCCCTCATGCTTCTAATTCCTCATCACAAATGCATATACAGTATTTTACTGCAGTTCACACCTGTAGTTTTTCCTTTCAAAAGCTAAGGGATTTGCTTGCTCAATTTTGTTTTGTGGGTATGCAGTTATGAAAGTAGTTTACATTTTTGTCTGCTTATTTCTGAATGTCTTTCTCTTTGAAGTGCTGATTGAATCTCTGCTGTTAATCTCTTTAACCCCTGAAAGAAGATTACCTTAACAGTGAAGTGGCTGGGGAGGGGAGAAGCAAGGGAGAGGCTGATTCTGTTTTTCTAGAATGAATTCAGATCTTCAGTAAGGGCTTTTCTTTGTGACACTCAAGTGTACCAATAGTAAGTTCTTACTGCTAACACAGCCTTAGAGGGTGGGCACGTTTGATCAAATCAGCAATTCCTTGGGCAGAATCCAGCAGTTTTACCGGACTTGGTAAATTGTTTACTGTCTATTTTTTAATTACTTTTATTTAATTTTTTTTTTAATCTTGAGGTCTTATCAGCCTGCTACAAGTTACGCAAATGCCAGAAGAAAGGAAAAATATTTATGATGGACATTTGGACAGATGTCTGTGCACTTCCCTTTTAATCTACTTGATTAACATTCGTAGTGTGCTGGACTTTTGAATTGTGTGCAAAACTTCTAGCCAAAGGCAAGGAATCAATGCTACTGATTTTTGTAAAGGTGATTGGCATTTTATTCAATGCTAGCAGAAAACATTTATTCAAGTTTTTTAAAAATAGTCAAGTAGGCCTCAGAGGAAAATAAGAATTCACAATAGGCAGCCACATGGCCAAAAGGAAGTATTTTGGATTGCTGTGTCCATTTGCAGTGGTAGAAAAATTAAAAGGATGTGATTCTGGATGTTTGACTTCTATTGTGGATTAATAACTGGCTTTTCTGCTGTAGATAGTAAGGTGGTTTTTGTAAAGTATTTAGGCTCATTGCATTCCTATGCACATATTTGAGCCTTGCTCTGTTAACGTTTGTTCATAGTTAATAAGTTGGTAGTAATAGTATGAGAAGTAAAAATAATTGAAAAGGTATGCTTTGTGATGATTCATTATTCTGTGGAAAACCTTAAATGTGATTTGTAAAAGGACAGTTATTTGGCTTTGTTGCTGCTTGTTTCTGCATCTGTAATTGTATCACATTGCAGTACTAGGGGCTGAAATGAGAGTGGATATACTTAATCTTTTTGAGCATTTAATTTTGTAGGGTTTTCCACTGTCTGTGGACCTTGTTCTTTCCAGGAACTCTGATTCATGGTTCTTGAGGAAATTACAGTATCTTTATTATTGTAACAATTAGTTATAGGGAGGGTATTATTTTCTCTCAGTGTGACTATATTAAGGCAGTATTTGTTTAGTAAAATTGACTATGTTCCATATTTCTGTGTCTAATTGTTAACAAGGTAAGAAGGAATTGAGAAGGAAAAAAAGAATTAGACTCACATTGGGAAATACTGTGTTTCCCTAATTGTTAGTTAGAGTCCATGAAATTGTTGTACTTATCAAAATATGTGGTTTTCATGCTTTCAGACTCCTGCTGTTTATTTTTCTTAATTGATTCATTAGAGAATGTGGAGCAGTTGATTTCCTGTGTCTGTAGAGGTTTTACTTTTGAAGTTAGAGTAGATTTTTAAACCCCCTCCTGAGAATAATGCAGGAATTTTAATGCCAGACTAGTGCTGCATCTAATAGACACTGCTGGTTTTTTCCTGATTTGTTTCCCAGCTGGGGTAAGCCAGGAAAAGCCTGCTACCTGATAAATGGCAGGTGGTGACTTCTTAAGGCTCCGTCGGTGTTAATTGCCGGCGACAGGTCTCTTCTCTGATTCCCTTCAGCAGCAGGTAATAGGTGCCCACACGGTAAACAGCTCTGGCACTGTCTGCCTGTAGTGGGAGCTGGTGGCAGTCCTGAGCCATCAGGGATATAAATTGTCACCTGTCTGGGCACAGTTCCGTTTCTAAATCCCTTAGGATATTGTAATTACTCTTGGGGTTTTTTGCCATTTTAGTTACTCTAAAGCTTAACCCTATCCTGTGGCTATGAATATCTGAGGTTTGTTTGTGAGGTGTATTTGGGGGGCTGGCAATGGATGAAGATTTTTCTTTGTTTTTAAAGATGTCACCAGTTGGGCTAGACTTCATTGCACAGATGCTTAAAAAAGAAAGCAGAAATGCCCCAGTCGTTTTCTTTGTGTAATTGCTTGGGATTTGCTTCCTATAATTGAGTCTGGATTTGTCACATCTGTTTCCCCCTCCACTCTGCTGTAGAAGACTGCAGTCTTGTCTTCATCTGTTGCCCGATTGCCCCTTTTTTTGTTACCATTTACAGTCCATCAAGTAACCAGGGTGAAGAATAATCCAAATGTGCTATTACTATTGTTAAGTTGTAAGGGAAAATAATTAGGGTTTCCCTGCTCTTGTAATAGTTTAGATTTTATTCCAGAACACTTTTTCATCAGTTTTCTGTCTGCATGGGGTTTGACAGTAATAAATTAGCATTTGGGTTAACTTTTTGGGAATATTCTGTGTTATTTATCAAAAACACAACATGAAGGTGAACTCTTTTTCTTTTTTTTTTTTTTTTTTNTTTTTTTTTTTTTTTTTTACCTCTCATTCTCTCAGAAGCAACCATGGGGTGCATTAAAAGCAAAGAAGGTAAAGGGCCAGCCATGAAATACAGAACTGAAAATGCTCCAGAACCTGTTATTTCCCATGTCAGTCATTATGGATCAGATTCCAGCCAAGCAACACAGTCACCATCAATAAAGGGACCAGCAGTTAATTTTAATAGTCATTCCATGACTCCTTTTGGAGGGCCTTCAGGAATGACACCCTTTGGAGGAGCATCATCTTCATTTTCAGCTGTGCCAAGTACATATCCTAGTACTTTAACAGGTGAGTGTTACATAAAATGATGGTATTATTATATTATTATTTATTGTTATTGCCGCTTGACAGTCATAGTCAAAAAAATACTATGACACCTTGCCACAGAGAAATAAATTGCAAATTTAAAATAAATTGCCTTTTAAAGATTCCTGATTTTTAGTATCTTTACTGCTCAAATAATAATTTAACCTGTATTCACTAGTGACTGGGGCATGAAGGTTGGGTGTTTAGGCTTTTATTTTTCTGGAGACAATTAGGGTCACAGCACAGAGAAATTTAAGACTTACTAAAGGCAATAATGGGAATAGTTGATAAAATTACATTAGAAGTTTTAAGCTGTTGAAAGGATGCATATGGGATAATGGCTTTGAACTTGGAGAGGTGTACAAAATGAAAAACACTTCAGATTCAGGAAATTGATATTTTAAACTGATTTCAAGTCTGATTACCTTCAAGTTACATCAATACAACATTGAATCAATTTATAAAGCTAAACAGGATTTGCATTATATTCTATGTACTTTACTATGAGAACAATATGTGTGAAATGAAAGACCAGAATTCCCATTGTCGGTGGTCATATTAAAAGCAAAATGGAAAGTGTGAAAACGGAATCTGCAACACACAGAGATCTTGGCTGAGGTATAGAAGACACAGCTTTTTTAAGCATTTTTATAACATGCATGTTTGATGTTATAAACCCACCTTTATATCAAAATCTTAAAGCTTAGAAAAATGCTGATTTTGTCCACCTAATTATTTTCATCATTTTGATGGATATTTTTGAGAGAAAGCTGTGATTTATTCTTTTTTTTTGAGAGACACTAAAAAGACAGACTAATTTATTCTAGACGCTCTGTACAGACACTTCACAAAACAGAGTAAATAATTTCTTATTAGTGTATTTCTAGTTTTCCCACAAACCGCTAATGTTGGCACAATTACAGTGCCTAAGTGTTTACATTATTTCAGTGGCATTTAAAGTCTTTTAAACACAAGAAATATGAGATCCGTGGAAACCTATTCTGACCTTGGCATTAAGCAATTCACCAAACCAAATATGAATTGTCAGGTAATGATCAACCTTGTAGTCCTTTTCTTGGGAATGCATTAAAAACCAAATAATTAAAATGAACATCTAGACTGTATCATTTATGAGTCAGCTCTGAATCCTCATTTTGGATGAACATATGCAGAAATTAACTAAGGGCAGCATTTATTTATTCTCATTAGCTCTGCTGAGGAAAGTTTATTGTATTTCATCTTCCCCAAGAACCTTGGCATATTTCTTCTTACTAGATCTGCTTCCTTGGTCACGTAGGAATCTCCAGCAGTGCATGCAGGCACTCCTGGGCATAACCAGACATCAGGGATGTAGCCCCGCACTGGGTACCACAAATCCTTTGCTGCAGAGACCAGAAGGGATGTTCTCTTGCCTGTTCCTGCTGGCTGTTGAGCATATTATGTCTTGAACCAGAGTCAACAAGAGAGATTTCTCATGAAAACAGAGTCTGAGATCTCATCAGTGTGAAATCAGTTATCAGCAGGCAGGCTGATTTGTGTGAATGCTCTCATTGTTTTGCAATTTAAAATGATACTGCATATGAAATTCTCCTCATTCTGTAAAACTAGCCCATCCACAAAAAACCCCACACATTTAAATAAATACATGCATGCATACATAAATAAAATTGCACTAACAGTTATTTGGTACATTCAGTATTGCTTTTCAGATCAATCAAAGTTGGGGGTTTGTGAGTGAGTGAGATGACAGCCTTCATCTGCTGTAAGCTTTTTGTATTTGTGACCAATAAAACATTGGATCACATTCTGTCACCCTTTGCTTCACAGGAGAGGAGAATAGATGGGCTTGTCAAACAGGATGTAAGTGTCAGTAGTACTTATCCAGTTGATCAGTGATGTGTGACAAGAGGATGATATGGTTGTCATCATGGCCTGTAGTGAGGCTGAAAAGAGTTGAGCCATCTTTTATTCCTCTAGAGCAGAAAAGGAGAAGAAATCTGAGTTAGTCACGCTGCTCCTGTATTACACACTGTCTGTCTTCAGATACTTTGAATTCATAGAATATTGCTGAAAATCAAAACAGAAAAATGGACTGCTGTTCTTGCCTTCCATGAAGCTGTGCTACTGCTCTGTAATCCCCATGCTGAACAAGAAGGTAAAGTCTTCTCTCCAAAACCAGTCATAGATTAGAGGATGGAATACTGACCTAATAAAAGGAAAATCTTTAAGGGAAGTCTTGTAGCTACAGATAGCTTGAGCAGCTGAACTAGATCACCTCGCAGTGGTTCACAAAGAAAACAAACACCTGCAAGAGACATGAAATATCATTTGATAGTGTCTTTGTTTAAATCAGTCTGTGCTGATGCTGTTCTCTTCAAGTATTTTATTATTCTTTGCTATGAAAAAATAACACTTGTGACTGAGAATAAAAAGAGGTCTTATGGTAGCTGAAGTTTTTCAAGTTTCTTTATATGCAGTTAAAAGCTTTCATGATACTGTGCCTTGAGAGTATTGATTGTTTTCATCTGCTGAAGAATTCTCTGGGGATGATTTATTTCCATAACACTTTCTGTTTCTGTGAATATGGTTGTATCCTCATTATTTTCTTGCTCCACATGTCGTTTTGTGTCATCAAAATAATGTAGTCATAAAGAGAAAAATTGGTACAACTATTTTGATTTTTAACTTAAATTAGGAGCTGCTGATTTCTAAGTAGTATTTTCATTCATTTTCAGTTCATAAATCACACTTCAAAAAAAACCCCCAACTTCCAATTACTCTAACATCCTGTGGGGGTTTTGTTCTGTTCTTCCTAGCAGAACTGTAAATTCATTTCCAGCTGAGGTGTGCTGAGAGGCTGTAACCACAGGAAGATTCCAAATCAAATTAAAATATTTAGGTGATTAGGAGTTCTTATGTCAGAAAGTGTACATTGTAAAAGACTATTTCATATAGACTGTCCCCATTGCATTATGTATTCTTCCTTTCTGATCACTGTCATGCTAATTGTAAGATCTAAAATTAGATGCAACGTGTTTCTCTTGGTGTACTTTCATGTAACTCCTGGTATGTATATATGCATATTAGAGATGTATTGTACATTTAAAAATATGTTATTGCTTGGACAATCATTAGGCTTCTTAAATGTTCATTAGACAAGTATTTCTAGGGCTTAAAAAGTCTTTCTGAATTGCCTATTTGCAATTTTCTATTTTAACTTTCTCACTGTTATGGTACATGGTTCTTTATTTTTGCTAGTAGCTTGTACATCTCAAGCAGCCTGTTCTCTTTTCCCTCTTCTTCTGCTTCTTCTTCCCAGTTTTATAGATTAGTTCTTTCACATATAGAAAAAGGCTTCCTTCTGGTAAGCATAGAAGCCTTCCTACCATTCACCTCTCTCACATCTGTCCTATTGGGGGGTCACATTCAACAGTGTACCCTGTACCAGAAGTGGGATGGGAAAGCGGATTCCTTAGGGTTGGTGGAGTGCAGCTGTTCCTCATGTGACCTGTCTTGGTCCTTGTTCTCTGGAGTAATGGACTGATGGATCATCCTCAGCAAAGGTCTGCTTCACAGGTGGGGAGACTTCATGGAACCAAAAAAATCATCAGTGCTAAAGCAGAGCAATGTCTTTGTCCTCAAGAGAATACTTTTATTTCTGGTTCAATTCCTTGGGTAGGTCTTGATGTATAACCTCAAAAAGTTCAGAATGCATCAGTTATTTATAGCTAAGTGCAACATTTTACTTCTGTGAAAATTAGCGGCTGATGGTTCACCATTGTGGTGGTGTAGGTTCCTCCAGAACTGCACTTCTTAACAAGAAGCAAGCTTAATAAAGAAGCTATGGAGGGTTTTTTTACTGATGATGCGTCATGCAGGTTTCTGTATATAAGTGCTGTAATTATGAGTGTAGTTCCAGTGATGTGTCTAGTGGCCTTTTGTGGTGTGGAAGCATATTTTCAGAATGTCTGTTTATAGGCATTGCTCTGTCCTAAGAAATTAGCAGGTTATTGATATGTCTTCCAAAATGAGATGCAGCTCAGAGTGTTTAGTTGCTTCAAAATCAAAACTGATTGTTTCATGGACAAGTCCTTAAATCAAGTGTTGCAACATTACTGCTATATCATATGGGATATTTTTTCTTTTTCCTAAGGTGGTGTTACTGTATTTGTGGCCTTATATGATTATGAAGCTAGAACTACAGATGACCTTTCATTTAAGAAAGGTGAACGGTTCCAGATAATAAATAACACGTAAGTGTTCTCATTCACAGATCTCACTGGGTTGTTTGGAATAATTAGGTCCTTCATTCTTTTGGAAATCTGCGTATCCTATTTCAGTGAAGGGTAGATTTATTTATATTTTTTTAATGCATTCAATATTCAACAAGCATGGGATTAAAATAGATAATACTGCTAAGACAGTAACTTTTCAGGTTGAGATCAGGGTTTGGGTGCAGATGTAGAACTGTAGCAACTGTGGTAGCCCCAGACCTCTTCTCAGTTGTGTGACTTCCTTCCCCTCCCTGCCCCAGCAAGGCACAGATACCCCCTTTGGGGCAGCAAAGGTGGAGACAGTTACTGCTCCATCCCAGACTCTGCACCTCAAGTTACTCTGTGATCTGGAGAGGCAGATGAAGACTAAACAACTCACAAGTTTATTTACACATCTCCACCACAAAGCATTTTGGTTTTATATTAAAAAAAAAAAAGCCCCAAATCTTTGAAATACAAAATTCCACTAAGAGACATTTGTGTTGCTCATGGCATGAGATGTACATAGATGCAGCACAAACTGTTTTAGATTCCCTTACAATTAAAATACCATGTTACCTAAATTTACCTGCCTTTCATATGTGAGTATCTTACAACTACTACAGAATGATGTGTTGTTTGTATGTGGAAGAGGTAATTGATGTTTCATTGCAGGGAAGGAGACTGGTGGGAAGCAAGATCCATTGCTACAGGGAAGACAGGCTACATCCCAAGCAATTATGTAGCTCCTGCAGACTCCATTCAAGCAGAAGAGTAAGACGCTGTATCCTGTCAATCTTACACACTTTGTACTCTGTGGTGATATTGTTTTTTAAATTCATTATATGTAACATTTAAGGCTAAAGTAGGAGAATACATTAATGAAGGGATAGCAGTGCTACTTTTGGATTATAGCAAAAGTATAATTATTAGTAAGCATGAGGTAGACACACAGGCACATGCTTTATGCTTGCTTGCTACATGCAGGGCTAAAGGAGAAAGGATGGGAGAATTCAATAATGATAAAAATTGGAGGACACACCTTGTATATGATATAAAACAAAAATTGATGGGTTTTAGCTAAGGAGTTCATACACCATTAACTCTAGGTTATTATCCTTATTTTTGCTTGCCAAACCCTGAGTCACAATCAGCTTACATTCTAACCTTAACAGCTAACCTTACATTCTAAAAAAGGATTTGTGTGCACAATTATTCCTAATCTATTAATCTGTAATAACTTTTTGGTGACACAATTGTTTGATATGCTAAGGACTGCTATGAATTTGGAAAATTATACTGCTTTGTGTACCAGTACTTCCTACATTTATTTACTAGCATCCTGGAGTGCTTAGACAATCACATAAAATTACTGTGGATCCCATCGTTTGGAACAGAGTTTTAGGTTATGCTTGTTCCAAGGGGTTGTATTTGTTGTACTAGAAATATAAAGTTCCACAGCTCTTGTTTCAATATACAGGCATGGTACTGCCAATCAGCAGTTCCCTGATATGTGATCTGTGCACTTCCCTGTTTGCTACTGCATGTCTGGGAAAAGTGCCTGATTTTCAAGATGTTTCCTGAATCTCAAGCTGAGACTTTAACATGTTGCTGTCGCTGCTCTCACTTGGCTCTTTGCTATTAAAAAATGATTGCATCAAAGATGCTCTGTTATTTTATGCCCTTGAGTTTCATCTGGTTTTAAAACTACTAACTTTTATTTTTGGGGGAAAAAAGTCAAAGATTTCTTTTTTTTTTTTTTTAAACTATACAATAAAAGCTTATGTCATTACAACTGCAGTGGTAGTAAAATGGAAATGATAGCCCTTTACAAAGAAAGTATGGCTCCTAAACACTGGCCAAAACAGAGTGATGGGATTTGTCATAGGTTTTATGTGATGACTAGAGGTGGGAGTGAAGGGTGATGAATAAGGAAGCTTTTAAAAACTGTTTATTTTAAAGCACCAGTGCTAATTTTATGATATATCCCCACAGCATTTGGAATAATTTGGAATTTAGAGTGTTAGCCCTGTGCTTTGACAGTGTTTGTAGATTATGCGTTGTGACTGCAATTAGAGTTACAAGTGCAAATGCAATACAGAGCCCCAGTTTGCTAAGATTTTGTCTGGCTTTTTCTAAGCCTGGAGGCATTTATAGCAGAAACTGCTTGTGACAGGATCCATATTATTTATGTGCTTTTTTTAATGACACCATAACATAAATGTTTAATTGTCTCTGAAAAATAAAGCAATTCAACCCTTCTATAGGTAGTGAAATAAAATAGCACTTTACAATGTAGTTTGTAAAGTGCTGTTGTAGTCTGGGGAAAGGGGTATTTTCATGTGAAGTTATGAACTAGGATTCAAGTTTGCTTATGTAAGATCATAGGTTACATCCAAATTCTCTCTCTCATATCCATTTCTAAGTTTGCACATCTCCTTCAACACTCAAACTGCAAATACAGCAAAATGTAAGAATAAGTTTCAAATTCCCATGTGATTGCACAGGCCATTCTGTTCATGGCCAACAAAGTGATCCGTCTTTATCTACATTTTTTCCCCAGAAAATGTTTCACCCACAGAGCCATTGTTTTGCAGCAGTTTCCAGTGCTACTTTTCCCATCACTCATGAAGCCAAATTAGATTGCCAATAAGATAGTGACAGACAAGTATGTTTGAAATTTACACTTGACATCACTTTGTAACTTCTGAGGCATCTAATAAAAATAAAATGTAGTTAGAAATAAGTCTTATTTCAAAGTCTAGGGATTCGTATGAAGATGGACTTTAAAATTATCACTGGTTCAGTACAGCGCTGTGTGGAGGCTGTTCATCAGGATGAGCATGCTGTGGGAGTGTAGAAGAAAAAATTCCTTTTGTGAAAGAGCTGAAGGCAAGAAAAAATGCAAGTCTTTTAAAACATCTGTGTTCTTTTTGGTATCAGAATGATACAGCAGTTTGGAGTGTTACTCACAGGGAAGTAAATGACACCTACCATAGGGTTGTTTCTAAATGATCAGTAGAAAAAAGTGTTCTCTCTGCTGAGATGGAGAAAGATGGGAGGCAACAGAAATTGAAACAGGAGAATTTCCGGCTGAATATAAGAAACTTTTTTATTCTGAGGACAGCCAGGAAGGGGTACAGATTGCCCAGGTCCTTCAAGGTTTTCAAGCCTGAAGTGGACTACATCCTGAGTAACTAGTTTGATGTCACTGCTGACTCTGCCTGCAGCAGGAGGCTGGACCAGAGAATTCCAAGTGTCCTTCCAACCTGAAGGAACCTGTCATCCAATGATATTTGTGCACACTCACTTTGCATTAAATATTGCTTTCTAACGTAAAGCCAGAACTTTTTAAAGAAAGGAGTTTCAGCTGCTGTAGTATTGAATGTGCTACCAAAGTGTGTCATCTGATTCATCTTCACCTGTAAACTTAGCCTGAAGAGGGTGTTCCTTTCAATGTTAAGAACATTGTTTAAAATTTAACATTGTTAAACCAGCAGAAAAGCATAGTATTTGCAGATACAGGGCTCTTTACATGTATTTTGTAAATAATAGAAATATGAGTCATATAGAAATAGGTCATCTTAATTTTTTGATTATATGGATGTCATTGCTTTTGCTGAGCTATATCTGCTGTGGTATTTGCTTATCCAAACAACACAGCAACTGTTTTGGAATATTAGTAGTCCAGTCAGTGCTTGAGATTTCTGAATCTCAATCTTTTGCTTATATGAATACAAAAGCATAGGAAGCTTTAATTTACACATTTCCTTTTAAATTCTCTAGGTGGTATTTTGGTAAGATGGGCAGGAAGGATGCAGAAAGGCTACTTTTAAATCCTGGGAACCAGCGTGGTATTTTCTTAGTAAGAGAGAGTGAAACCACTAAAGGTATGTGTGTGTCTGTGTGTCTCCTCTCTCCCATTCCCTGCTCTCCCCACCACCAGGCAAACATTTTTTTGCCTGTCCCATGATACACATGGATGTGCACACCATGTATGGGTGCAATGACAGTTGAGGAGAGATGTTAAATACCTTTTTATATTTGACTTTTTTAAAAGATGTGACTTTTTTTCCTAGGTGCTTATTCCCTTTCTATACGTGACTGGGATGAGGTCAGGGGTGATAATGTAAAACACTACAAAATCAGGAAACTTGACAATGGTGGATACTATATCACAACCAGAGCACAATTTGAATCTCTACAGAAGTTGGTGAAACACTACAGAGGTAAGCCCAAATTCCAGTGTCCCAGTGCCTAGTTTGAGGAAGAAGGATTGTGTACATAGGTTATTGTTAAAATTCGCAACTATAAAATTTCTTTCTGATTTCAACAAAAGTTAAATGGACTAGTTCTTTTTTTATCAACATTAAGATGTTACTTTTGTTACAGTCTTTACCCCAGCTTAACTGTGAAGCTGTTAACTATTTTTTCTGTTTTCCAGAGCATGCCGATGGGCTGTGTCATAAGCTAACAACTGTGTGTCCCACTGTGAAACCACAAACACAGGGACTAGCGAAAGATGCCTGGGAAATTCCTAGAGAATCTTTGAGGCTGGAAGTTAAGTTGGGCCAAGGATGTTTTGGTGAAGTATGGATGGGTAAGAGCTTAATATAACACATTTCAGTTGTTCCTGTGAAAGTTTTAATAGCATTTTAAGTAAATCGGGATCTGAAAAGATAAGATCATAGAGAAATGAAGGGAGAAAATACCAGTTATGATCATGCATGTAATGGTAAAATTAATATTCAATATAGTTCTAGTTCATGATTATTCTGTTAGCTAAGAAAACAGAAGCAAAAAAAAGTTTCAGCAGAAAATCTCTTCACTATTACAGTGGGGAATAAAACCTGATCTGTTTCTCTAGGAACATGGAATGGAACCACAAAAGTAGCAATCAAGACACTAAAACCTGGTACAATGATGCCAGAAGCTTTCCTGCAGGAGGCTCAGATCATGAAGAAACTACGACACGACAAGCTCGTTCCGCTGTACGCAGTCGTTTCTGAGGAGCCAATCTACATCGTCACTGAATTCATGACAAAAGGTCTGGGACACAATAGTTAGAAATTCTACATTTAAAAGGTTATTTAAGACCTCAGTGATAAATCAAATGTTTAATTAATGTTAGGTATAAGCTAACTGGAGTATAAGTGTTAATTTTGATTAAATTAAAATGAGCAATGCTTGACCTACTTGGAGCGGTTCTGATTTAGATTATGGACGGAGGCATGATTTTTCTGCACATCTGTGTCACCCTTGCTAATCTTCCAAGTACAAGATTGGGGGTTTTTTTCCTCCTCATTTTTATTGTATACTGTCCATCACATTTAAATGGGAATATTATTATGAGATTATGGCTGCCTGTAGACAGGTCATGCTACTACAAAACATGTTCAGCTTTGGGTTCTTTAGTGTTTCTTTCCCAGCAGTCTAATAGTAAATTTTAAAAAGCATTTTTAAATGAGCATTTTTTTTCTCCAGACTCCCTCCTTTATCCCCTTGTTTTCAATCTTTGATCCTTCTTCCTTTGCTCTATATCATTTCCCCCTCCCCCTACTGCTGAAACAGAGATTTAGAGATTTAGGCAGAATGTAGAAATAAACATCATAAGCATATTAGTGTTAAGAAGCAGCAGATTCCCAAGTCAGTTATTCCATTTTTTTATAAAATGCAGACTTCTGCTCAACTCATAGAGAAATTTTGCTATCCTCATAAGATGCAGAAGCAAGGGAGTGGCTGGTTGTGTTCAGTAGTGCACCACAAATGTATGGGTTTGCTTTTTTCCCCTGATTGAATGGGGTTTTTAAAGGGTTGTATAAAAAGTTAAAAAGGAGCAGAAAATATAAAAGGTTCCTTCTGCATTTTTTTCCTAGATAACATAAATCACTAGACAGCCATGCAAAATCAGTTTTCATTGTTTAGAAACCAGGTTTCAGCAAGGCAGTAAAGAAAAGAAATATTTATAACTGTCTAAGGAAAAGCAAAGTTTACTACTAGAACTGGTTACCTTGCAAAAACGGAAGTAAAGAATTGTAATTTGTCTAAATTATGAATTCAAAATGCTGTTGGAAGCTTCTTTTTATAGCTTTCCTTTGACAAACTTCTCACATTTTGCAAAAACCCATACAACTTCTTTTTTCTAAGCTAGTAGAACAATATTTTTTAATTTATATTTCCCCTTTAACAAGGAAAAGAGGCAGATACAAACTGCAAAGTATCCAACTGGTTTTTGCTGCATGGGCGGGTTACTAGAGATCAGTGTGAAATCTTTGCTCCTCTTCGGTCCTTTGATCTCGTGAACCAAGGTCAGAAAAAGTCTGTGCAAACACACACAGCAAACAGCAGCAGCAGTGTTGGTCTGGCCTGCCAGATTTTTACTTTCACTGTGCAAAACTACAACAAGTTATGTTGGAGAAATCTAATTCAGAGTTACTGCTATGAATCCAGGATATGCAGTCAAGTGGTTTCTTTCCCCACCTAGCCACACTTGTAACTTTGTTACTATAATTTTGACCGTGACAAGAGTGATTAGTTACCAAGCTTCACCAGTTTCTTGGGAAAGAGGTTGTATTCTTACCTCGTGTGACATAATGCCACCTGTAGGGAAAACTTACGTAGAGACAAAGCTTTACTGCACAAGTAGAGGTCATTGTCTTAACAGAAGCACAAGTCCTTGGAACCGATTTCAGATACTGCTCATGTAATGTTCTGGGTACAATTGCATTGTATAAATAATTAAATAAGGAGAAAATAAGGTATTGTAAAGGATGGAAGATTGTTTTCCCTGTAAGAAAGAAAAAGCAACAAAATAAAAGCAACAGTCTCAGAATAATTTCTCTAATATTTGGGGCTGGCAAAAAAATGTAATTAAGAGATAGATGGTTTTTTGTTCTGTGTTTATAAATCTCACAGTGGAACAAAGTCCAGCTAGGAGGAGCACTGATACTAACAACATGGGAGAAATTCTAATGTATTGCCAAAACCAGCAGTCTGTTTTATTAATGTTTAGTTATTCGCATGGTTGAAGTGGATTCCAAACCACTTGAATAGAATTGCACTAACTAGTTACCAGTGCAGAGGTAACTATGGGCATGATCATTGAGTCATATATTCTGGTAAATGATGGATTTTTAAATACAGATTTCATGAGATAAATGTGTCAATGATAATGTCTAAGAAAAAAATCTCACTTGGGTTTTCAGGTCAAATTAATGTTTTTGGTTTTTTCCTTTTCTTTTCCCCAAAATGTGTCATGTTTTACAGGCAGCTTGCTAGACTTCCTTAAAGAAGGGGAAGGAAAATACTTAAAACTCCCACAGCTGGTCGACATGGCTGCTCAGGTATCAAAAAAACTGTATTTTATGCTTAGGGAAGAGGCATCAGATGTCAACTAAACATAAATATTGAATGCTTTGGCTATTGTATGCTGTTCTGTCTTACACCTTCTGTTGTGGGTTTCTAATTTGTCAGAAAGGAGAGAGTCTGGTTTGCAATTAGTAGTTACTGCATAAGCAGACACACAAATCAGTGCCCAGCTCTTGGTCACTATGCTGTAATTACTATACATACACAATGGGAATGAAGCTAAAATAAGGGGTTGCAGCTTAATGCTTGGGAGAAATGTATAGTCATGAAAAATAACCTTTTATAACACTTCTCTTTTTGAGATTGCGGATGGCATGGCTTACATTGAAAGAATGAACTACATCCACAGGGACCTCCGGGCAGCTAACATTCTTGTAGGAGACAATCTTGTGTGTAAAATAGCAGATTTTGGGTTAGCAAGGTTAATAGAGGACAATGAGTACACTGCAAGACAAGGTAAGGCCAGTAAATTTATTTAATTGATTAGACCAGTTGCCTTTCAATTGCTTAGAACTATTGCATTTAGCAGAACATGCCTGTGTATTCTGTGTTCATGGATAAAGATCATGCATGGAAGTGTCATTTGACAGCTCTGTTTAGGCGAGCCCCTCACCTAAGTGTCATCCTAGTAAACTTCCTTTGTTCAAAGTTACGTGGCAGTTTGTTTGTGTTTTCAAAAAGCATTTTTAATTCTTTCTGGGGGATAAACCATGCTACAGTTTGAAGGGAGATGAGATTACAGAGAAGTTGTTAATCAGGTTCACTTGTTCACTTTTTCAAATATCTTTTAGTAAGACTCATAGATGTCTTTAGTGATTCCAGATATTCTAGCCAATAGTTGCTCTCCTAGTTTGAGAAATATTAAAATACTATACCTTGAATTTTATCAATAAAGCAAAGTATAAAAAATGTTTTTAGTGCATTACTTTTTTCAAGAGATTTTCAAGTGTAAGTAAATTGTGGACTAGCAAGGGTAAATTAAGAATCTGTTTTTCCAATGTTTGTAGGAGCTAAATTTCCAATTAAATGGACCGCTCCAGAAGCAGCTTTGTATGGTCGGTTTACAATCAAGTCGGATGTGTGGTCATTTGGAATTTTACTGACAGAGCTGGTAACTAAGGGGAGAGTGCCATATCCAGGTAACAGGAAGATTTAATAGATTTTTCTTTTCTTTGTTGTATTCTGTGCCTCTGAAGTTACCTTTTGTACTTTTTCCCTTCATTCAGAGCCCACAGTTGACAGAGACAAAAACATAATCACACCTCACTGGTTCCTTTGTTCACAAAGATACTTTGGTTTATTTTCAGGTTAAATATTGCATATTTTGAAAGGTTTTAAAATAATAGCACTTCTAAATGTGACTGACAGTTGATTTCAGATTAGTGGGTATCCTTATGTTTCCTATCTGTCTGGTCCCGGTATTACTACTTCTGATGTTTTCCCAGGCTACAGAGTGCATCAGTACACTGAACTTGCTAAACCAGTTTTTGAAATGAGACATTTTTCAGCAGATATTTTGCTGGATCTGGAATTTGTAAGGCAGTTCTGTTAGGGATATATAAAGCTTGTTTCTTGGCCTGATTTCAAATTAAATGGTCCTTGAGTGGAACCTAAGGCAGGGAGAAGCTATTTGTGCTTGAGTCTCTTTTCTGAAAGGACAGGTCCAAGGCAGGGGAAAAGGACTGGGTGTTGAGGAATTACCACTGTGCTCAAATAATTTTTAGAAAATGTATTTAATGCAAAATGTAAAAAATTCATTCACTATAAAGCTTGTTCATTAAAGGTTCTGTTCCAGTAGAACCACGTGCATTGCAGCTACAGAGGTTCTTGGAAAACTTTGGGAAACTGTTCTTTGTGTAATGTCATTCAGAGCTAATGTGCTTTCCTTTCAGGAATGGTGAATCGAGAAGTCCTGGAACAAGTGGAACGTGGGTATAGGATGCCTTGTCCACAAGGCTGCCCAGAGTCTCTCCACGAGTTAATGAAACTGTGTTGGAAGAAGGACCCTGATGAGAGACCAACATTTGAGTATATACAGTCTTTCTTGGAGGACTACTTTACTGCTACAGAACCACAGTACCAGCCTGGAGACAATTTATAAGCCAACAGTCTATGTAACATGCACAAATCTGCCAAATGTAAAAGACTTGCAAAGAATTCCTGAAGTCTCTTAAGGAATCACAGGAAAGAAAATCTTCGCTACTTTGCATGCTCTTAATGGCAAACTGGAATTTCATAATGCAGTTGCACAAAACCACTTTTAAAGTGTTATACTCTGATTTACCAATGACATGTTTTTATTTTTGACTCTTTCCCAACTTATTTTCAGGGTCCAAAGGAAGCTTTTTGAAAATATGGGGCAGAAAAAATGAGCGTTGGTGTGAACAATAGCAGAAAAACCAATGTTTCAAATCCTTTATTCTCCCAGTATTTGCTAATCATTCTACTAATGAGGGAATTGTCTGGAATTAGTGATCTTGGGGTAAGGCCTTTTTAAAGCAGGAGAACTTTGTGGGACCAAGCAATTCTATTCCAGTTCAGTAAAACTCCCTGTGTTTAAAGCTACATGTGTGTGCCCCCACCCCCCGCAAAACAGAAGATGGGTACAACTGTATTTGATTTATAGTCTCTATCTTTAAGCTTCCATTTTCATGGACTTAATTAGGGTAGGCAGGTAAAAAGAGAAATTGGAACAGTGAATGAGAAACTTGATCTAAATGGTAGACCTCAATAGTGAGATTAGAGAGCATAATGCACTGTGTTAATACTTGTATTAATATAACTGGAAAGTAGCATGAGAGATTTTTCCTTTTTTCTTTCTGCATAGCTAATTAAGAATAATGAAGGTAACTAGAAATTGAGGTAATATTTTATAAAATTGTGTTGATAAAGTATGATGATATTTGAACTTGAAGCTATGTAATACAATCACGGAGGGAAAGCCTTTAATCTTTTAAGCTCCAATGGAACAGCAAGCTTTTGTATGGGAAGACTACCTGAAAAAAGTTCACCAGGAAAGCAAGACTGAAGCTGGTAAATGGCCATCTTTTAGTCCTTTTTCAGAGACAGGTTTGGTACTGTTGTATGTGGCTTGTGTTAACGAGGGCGGGTGCCACAAGTGCTATCTGTCACTAGTTCAGGGATTTGATTGCACTTTTGCTTTTCTTGACTATTAAGGCACACACGCAGTTGCTCTTCCCACTTCTGCCCTTCCTACAGAATTATTTAACTAAAAATAAATGAAAGAAAATGTGAAAGTTTAAAAAGTAAAGGGATAAAATATATTTAATATTGTCTGAGTAATGAAATTTGCTGGCATTCAGCCAAGATGACACTACATCTAGATTTATTTTCTTTGGCTACTGACATATCAAGCAATAACGTCATGTCTTTTACTCAACGATTTGCATGAGGCTCTTGAATTTCTGATCAAGTTAATGTACTTTAATTTTGAAGCACTCTTACTTAGTTACCAGCTTGGAATTCATATTACCATTTTAAAGCTATCCAACAAATGAATTCAGAAAAGCTGATAATATAGTTCTGGTACTAAACTTAACATTCATGGGTTTACACTACATTGAATCCAACTACCAAACAGATCTGTGTAAGAACAGTGCCATCATTTTTCATTTTCCCTTATCATTGCTCATCAGCTATACATCTGTGGTTATCAAATTTTAAAAGGGCTTTCTGTAAGAAAAACAAAAACGAAACAAAAAAAACACACACACAAAATACTCGAAAAACCCAAAAAATATTATGAAATTTTAATTTTTCTAAATATTTTAAAATTAATAACACAATCATATGAGTTTATGTATTAATACAGTCATAACAAAAAAAATGCCAAAAATGACACTGGCATTGTATGGATTTTTAATTACTGAATGGAACAGTTCATTGTAATAACACTTGTATAGTAAAGGAATAAAACACTAACTTAATGAACATGTTCATTGTAAATGGTTGTGTATTATAAAACTTCTCCGAAAGAGTTTGTATGTTTATGAAAATTTATTTGTTTCACCTGACGACCTTGATGTGGTTCTTACCCTAACAGAGTTTAAAATTCACATTCACACTTTTTATATAAATAGTAATAAGTTTAATTATGTAACTAAGTATTTTTATAAAGTATGGCATTGTTGAACTGTTTTGCAGAATTGGTTCAAAATAAATTTCACCTTGATTGCATCTGCTTATTTGAGGTGGGGGAGGGGAGAAGGTGGGAGGGGGACAAAAGCAGAGTAGCCTTCACATTGAGGGGAGAAGGCTGGGAATAAAGCATTCATGAGGGGGTTTTTATCCTCTGTAAATTGTCTTCCACACAGGATTGTGAGTTCATCGTGCATTATTGCTCTTAAAACAGAGACATTTTCTAGACTGGTTCACAGGTCCTTGACAGGAACGGGTAAGAACAATTCTGCATGGGCTTAAAACAAACCCCTGTGTGGACAGACAGACAGACTTGGGATTCTTGTGAGAGCAAGTCCAACTTAAACTCGCAGCTGGCAGTCAGTGCCACGCTGTAAGGCAAGCACATAGCCTCCCTCTGGCTTTCTCTGGGATTAGCAGCCACTGTTCACTTCTGTCTAATTTTTCAGGGAATTTTATGCATTTGTTCTTGTGATAGCCAACATTTTATCTCAACCTCATTGAATGTTACCTGTTTCAATGACCAGTACAACTCAAAGTACAGATCCTGGCACATATATGCAGTGCCACTGTAGGTCAAGGAGCTAGTACTGTTTGAGTTTCCGTAATAACTAACACAGCACTAAAACCATTCTTCTTTCAGAACCTACAAACTGCAAAGTTTACTATACTTTTAGTATTTCCTGTAATGTAATTAATGTTTTACTATTTTTAATGAGAACAATCCTGTAATTTCTGGTAATCTGTACTCCTCCCTGTTGTCCATTGGAACCCTGTGATTCCCATTCTGCATGCTAGGCCTGCAGACTTGTTTCTGTCATGCATTGTTTCAAGCTGTAGTATTTTAAGAATATTTTCATAGTATTTTTGAGTAAACTTCCAAACATAAACCTGTGTATGATCCTACTGTCTAGATAAAGTACATTCCTACTTTAGCATAAAGCATTATGAAAAGAACCTTATGTGTTCTTGTCCTTGCAACCACTGAATTGTCGTTTCACCAGGCTTGTGAGTAGCCCTTACAACTGCAAAGTAGCCTTGGAAGGGTTTGGAGCAGCTTTTGTTGGGTTTGGTGGGTTATTTTGGTTGGTTGGGGTGGTTGGGGTTTTTTTGTTCAAAGAAAGACTTCTAGAGTTTGATGGGCAGAAACAAGGCAAAATGCCGTCTCACCCACAGTCATCTGCAATACTGTTTATTCTAAAACACATTTTCTGCAGCTGGAGTGAGTATGAGTGAGTATAAAGTAAAATTTAATGAGCTCCCACTTTTGTTATTTATTTTCAACTGTTCAATAAACTTCTCAGTTTTTAAGTTTTCCATGGAGATGCTGTAGATGTTTGTATTTGTGCCAATGTTCCCCACACACAACTTCACTTAGAGCTACACAGTAATGTTGGGTTTAAACCACAAGAGCACTCAGCATAAGCTAAGCAGTACATTGTAAGCAGGAGTCTCAAATCCTCACACCTGGCATTAGGAATTTAGGGCTAGATTGGAGCAACTGATCTGGGCACCAGAAGCAGATCTGGGTGGGTAACTGCCTAAGTCCAGAATTGTGATTCACCCAATAACTATTGCCTTGTGCAGTAGGTTCTTGGGCTCTGTGCAAATGTCTGAAAGTGCAGGCGCCTTCATAGACACACATCTTGCTCCACTTCAGCCTCATTGTAGTTGCCTCTGACCTTCCAGGCACTGCAGGAGAGTGACTGTCAGTGTGGGGCTGGGAGGATCCCCCCCAGACACACATCCCTGACAGACACCTTTCCAGGACAGGGTGGGAAGCGCCAGGAGATGGAAATGAGGTGGTTGTATCTATTTTTGATGTAACAGCCTTGAGTGTTTTTAAAACTTGGGTTCTGATCAAGAATCCTGGCTAGCTGGGTGTCATCTGTGAGAGACTGTTATGAGGTTGTTGAGAGTTGGAAGCAGAACCCACTGCAGAACTTCACCTTCAGCTGTAGACTTTAACATTTCCTCAAGGACCAGATTATTTTCTCTGCACCTTTTCCTAGTGCCACCGAGAGAGTGTTAGCTACAGAAACAGCAACAGCTTCCCTGCTTTTTTATCCCTTAGCCTGGGGGAGGAAAAGGGAGAGAGTGAGATGGAAGGACGGAGGCAAGCAGCTGAGGTACCACACTTCATCACTGGGGAGACGGAAGCAGGCTGTGGGGTGTGGCATTCCAAATGTCATATGTGCTTGTCCCTGTCATATTTTGAAAAGGAGGTAGAAATGCAGGGGGACTGAAGAGCATCTGTTCCCTTGTGCACAGTGGAAATGGAGCAAGGCTAATGCCAAGTGCTGCTTCTGTTCTCTCTGGTGATTCTGGGCAGTTCACCCTGACTGGTTTCTAGCAGAGCTGCTTCATATTAGTTGGGAAGTCCAAGCATTGTTTTGGTCTCAGAAGTTTCTAAGAATGAACCTTGATCAACTCTTAGGAAATCTAAAAA
>VZDJ01007755.1:17327931-17355213 GCA_008694505.1 Cyanoderma ruficeps | reverse complement strand
AAAGAAAGATACTGGGAGCCTGACCAGAGACTTACTGGCCCCTGGATCCCCAATGGACACCATATCAGGCTCTGGGAGATAGCTTAGCATTTCTTTCCTAGTGAATGTATGTGGATGTAGGATTTTGTGTCAAGTTTCCCTCCTCTCCATGTATGGGTATGGTGTGCTTAGGAACTTCACAGAGTTCAGACATTACCCATGGGGACCATGTTCTCTGGTCCTGCTCTTTGAGCTTATTTTCCTTGTTAGTTCTGCATCCAAACGTGCTTTTTGTAGGTAGCACATTGATTGCATTTTTAACATTCTTTTTTTTAAAGGCATAGTTTTTGTGAGATTTTAACAACCACTGTTGTTGGGGTTTCAAAGTGTTTATAGCACCATCTATTTTTACAGGACACTGTCCATCTTCTCTCAATATTTAATTTACTGTAGGTAAGGAGAAATATGTTGGCTATTGTGTTGTTTTTGTTTTGTTCCTAAAGAAGACAGGACAGGTAGCTAGTTAAACTCAGCAGGGTCTGAGAGACAGACCAGAAATCTAAAAGGGAAACCTGAATACAACCAATTGATTAATTAGTCATGTACCAACTGGAAAGCTGACTGCTGTGAAAGCATTCCTTTCTTTAATCAAAAAGCTACTGCCAGTAGGAGCACTTCCTTTGTGCCCTGCTGCTAGGTTATTGAGTGTCTAGCTGAGGCTGCTGGTAAGTACATACTGGGAAATGGATAGATCTATGCATTTTACCTTTGCCCCTGAAAATCCATCCCAGGCGTGCTAACGATTCACCTTTCTTTCCTGCACCTCCACAGGTGCCAGCTGCTGGATTCACCATTCATTCAATACTCCCCCCTTTCCCCCCCATTTATTCATATTTGGGGCAGCCTTCCAGGCGCTAAATGGCTGTTTATCCCTCTCTTGGCTTCATGTTTGGCAGTGCCAGGGGTGTATTTGCTGAGGTAAGGAAGGGTAAGGAAGCATTTCTGCTCTTTCAAAAACAAAATATGATAAATCTCAGTTCAGTGTGACTCCTATGATAAAAGTACCACACATGAAGAGAGCGTCTAATCATTTGACTGCTTCATCATGAGAACAGTGAGGACTTCTCCAGCAAGTGTAGAAAACGCTACTCAGGGAGATGCTCATGGTGTGCTGTGGAACAGCGAATGACCATGCTAAATTGCAGCCCCTGTTCAGTCCTGCCAAGAAGGCCAAGTCAGTGATTCTGTCCTTCTGGAGAGTTCCCAGGTAAAGGCAAGAGTGTTGGTTCATATTCCTAAGAATGAAAGCTGATGACTAGATGACTCTATGTTCCTTACATGCCTCTATGCACCTTCCTCTCCTCTCAGTTCTAGTCGGGGCGTTCACAACGAATCAGCTTTTATTTCTCCATTGTGACTGTGCAGTGATAGCATGGACACATATGAGAATTCACAGGTTGCTGTTTTCTCTTTTTTAAGTGGAGGATGCCTGGCAAATTAAGCAGTTTTATAAGAGCAAGGTCAGATCTATGCCCCTTTCACTGGAGTTTTGATTCTGTTCTACATTACCCTCTTCACTTCTGGAATGACTCTGTCTTTCAAAGTGGCTTATGACTACCACAAATGTATGTTTCCATTGTGCTAAAAGACTAGAAGTACAATAGAACCAATTTCCATATCTACATTTTAGTCTAGTGTTACTTGTTAAAGCAACTGCATCAAAATCTGTCCATTTAATTTTCTTGACATCTTTATCAAAGAACTGTTTGAAAGGAGAGGATTTTTTTTTTCCACATGGAACTGAAGTTCAATCAATTGCGTCAGTGAGTTAAAGGTTATAATGAGCAGATTACAAGTAGGCTAAATATGAGCTCTGGCGCCACTGTCATTAGAATGGCCCCAGCCTTTTCAGACTGCTACTAAGTGTTCTGAAGAGCAAAGCAAAAGATATGCCCCTGATTTCAATTGATCAGTAAAGTAGGAAGGAATTACTCTTTTTGCGACCTGGGGATGACAAAGAGCATTCAGGAGGATAGTGGGATACACATCCACTATGACAGGTCAGCCTATCTTGTGGAAATTCTCTTGATCTATTGATGAAATAGCTTGGGCTTCATTTGTTCTTTGTTCCAAGACAGACACTGTTGTGCCAGGCAATAAACAGAAATCTACTGATAGGCAGCGCTTCTCCCAGGGGTTTCCAAGGCATTTACCATCTTGCCCAACAACCCTTATTGCCTAATACAGAGCATTTCTCACACACTCCCAAACAAATTAGATCAGTGTCATTATCTCTGTCATTATCCTTTACCAAGGAGAGAAGGGGTGTTTTGACTCATCCAGGGTCAAGTTGAAGACTGCCATCCCGCAGCAAGCATTTGGTCGATTGAACGTTTCCTTTCAGATGGACAACTTTTAGCATCACCCACCAACCTTGACCCCTGATCTTGAGCTTGGAGAAGGAAAGCTGCAGTAATTTCCCATTATTGTTCACAACAGACACCTGAGCTACTCAAAAAAAGAGAGAGACAGAGAAACTTGTATAAAACCTGTGGGTCCTGCAAAGCAATTTGGCTGCCACAAAGCCAGTGTAGCAATTATGTCATGCAGACAGCACAGAGCATGGCTCTCCAGCCTGAGGCTTGTCCATAGGGCCCTGGGATGCAGCTAGCCACCTTTCAGACAGCCCGCATGTGGGTGAGTGCTGGACCTTGGCCTCTGAAAACAGCAGTGACTGTCAATGGGATCTGTCTTTCCAGGTGACTGAGCTGCCACATCTCACACATACAGCCATGGGGGCAGGAGGCTTTTGTTAAGCAGTTTGGACAGGACACAGCTTCTTGACTGTTCCACAAGAACTGCCCAGTGAGCACATTGACGAGTTCCCCTATGGTTCGCGTTGCTCCCTCCTTGTACCTCCGTGTAGGTTCCAGACATCACTGATTCGCAGCAGTGCCCTTTCCAGACAATAGAATGAGCACTTCCTTCTGTGCCATTCCAGTCTGTTTCACTGACACTGTAAATATGTCAAAACCCTCTAAGCACTCAGCTGAACACCCACAAAACCTCTGACTTGATGATATCATGCCTTTTCCTCCTTCGACCTACCTTTGCAATTGTTTCTCACAGAAATGTCTCATTTGGGTTGTTTTTTTATTCACTTAGAATCTGGCAAGTACGTATTCAGTTATTTTAAGCTTCTTTAGGAACAAACCATTATCTTTTTATGCCTAAGATTGGAGTCTGTGTATCACCTGGTTTGTTATAAGATGCTGAAAACCCTCCCCATCATCATGGGTAGAATGTGCGTAGTACAACCTGCCTAGATACATAAATGACCTCAGGCACTGGTGTACATGATTCATTGCCTCCAAAAAAGTGGGATGGGATGTTGTTCCCACAGTGCAGGTGGGAACAGCAGAGGAACAGAGACACAGGCAAGGAAAATGTCTTAGCCAGAATCACCCAAAGGAGATCTCACAAAACTGTTTCAGACATCAGTTACTAATATCTCAAGCAAATACCCTAAGCAGGGGAGAACTCAGAACTGGAATCACTGTCTCTTAACTCTCAAGAGTGTTTATTCCATGCTGCTGAAGAAAATGATGGTTGGCACAAGGCTTATATTCTGTCCATCCTTTCTCCGACACTCTGCAGTTTGCTGAAGAAGATTGGCATGTGGTTTACTCTGGCAGAAACCTTTGCTTCGAATAAATGTTGACATTGAGTAGTGGTATGTGAGACTGGAAAAACTCTGGTGCAGCCCTGAGTCTTGGGGACTTGAAACAGCTGGAGCACAACTGCCATTAGCTCACTGCCAGAAACAGAATGCCTTATGAGGAAGTGAGAACTTGAACATGACTGCAAGCACCAAAACAACTCAGGAAGATGCAGCAGTGCTTGGAAAGAGATGGTATGTAAAGGCTGTCTAATTTGGAGAAATGTTGTTTTCCTCATGGGATAATGGGATCTGATGGGCTCTGTCCCCCTAACGGTGTTTTGGACTGCCAGTCCAGGGTGCCATTTTCTTTCTCTGTGCAGTGGGAGGTGATATAGAAGTACTGTCATCTTGAAAGCCCTTTGTGATTCTTAATTTTTTGAGGAAGGAGTAAGCATCTGGAAACAGGAATTACAAGATGAAACATGGTGCTCAACTAAACTGCAGTGGCCACCCAGGTCTGGGCGCAAAGTGAATGGTTCCATGCTGGTACTTCAAATTCACAGACTGTCTAAAAAGGTTAATTCTCAAAGTACCAGCTGAGGAAAGGGCCAACAGTTCTCCTGTTATAGGCATTTGGATGTAATGAGGCAGTAAATTTGGCTATGTTTGGCAGTCATATGTGCTGTCAAAGCTTTCTTTATTCACGTGGTCAATAGAGACGTGGGAGAAATTGTCAACAACTTTGAAGGCTTCTCTGGAGAGCTTACCAGCAACAGGCAACTCTGCTGTAAGACACGTTTTAGGGTGCCATTCTGAAAAGGATAGTAACAAACATGTAAGTTGTGAATTTTCACAAAACAGTTCCATTTGCCTTCTTAGAAATTGGGAACACATGTGGTTCTCAGGCAAGCCAGTGTGAAAGTGACCAGTCAGAATTCCAGGGGGGTATTTGATGCAAGTTGCACACTTCTGCACCTTCTCTTTTTTTTTTTTTTTTTGTAATTTTTAACCAATATGAATTTTTCTTTTTTTCCCCCCAGTATCAGTGAGTTTCCCCCTTGCTGTGTTATCAACAGTGCAGTCTTTTAAACCATGGGGAACAAAATATCATTTAACAGAAACTGAGACATCGGTGACTATCAAACCAATGTGGATGACACTGAGGAGTCTACATTTTTTTGCTCAGTGGATTGGACCAGAGAAGGGCACTGTCCACTTGGCTGTAGCTGCTGTCCTGAAAGCTCTGTGGGCCAAACAAGAGGGAAAGGTGACACCCATGGGACCTCAATGGAAGAACATTCATTAACTCAGAGAGATTCCCTGCTCCTGGTTGCCCTCATTTGCATGTGGTCTTGATTTGGAAGTAATCTATACATATGATTGGCTTTAAAATATCAAATGAAATACAGTCATCGCTGAGTTCTTGGAGACTCTGCCCATGCTTAATTTTTGCAGGATGGAAAATTGTAGCCGCTGCACAGCACTTGGTGGTGGAATTGGTCAGAACATTACAGAGTAATTTTGTGGAACTCTGGCATTTCTGAAAGAAAATATTTTTGCCGAGTCCTGTTTCTTCATATATCCTTCTCTTGATTTCATCTTTCTTACTGGCATATTTTAATCTGAGATTTTCACCTTCTGGCCACTTCCCTACTGATTATGCTGTTGATCTGGGAGCCAAATCTTGCATACGTAATATGTTACTATTTATTAAAAAAAGCCTTTTTTAGGCAGTGATGTGAGGAGCCATAAAGACAGTCTGGTTAGAAAGGAAAATTAGTGAACAAAAGAAAATGGCTGCTCAGAAAAAAGAACTGACATAGAAAGGGCTGTCTGGAACAGCGAGCCTGGGGATCAGCCCTGTGAACTACAGAAAAACATCCTTGAAAAGGGCAGCTGGCCTCTTTGAAGTGCAGCCGAGGTACCTAGAAACCAGAAACATATGCAGATACCACTGATAAGCACCAAACAAGGGGACTGAAACAACAATTTGTCATGTGAAGGAGGAAAACAGTCTGAAAAAAAAAAAGGCTTTTTTAGCCAGAGACACCTGGCTAAAAAAAAAAAGATACTATGATATAGATAATTTTGGAAATGGGACTCTACCAGCTCTCTTACTGTCTAGGTCTGTCCTCCTCTCTTTCAGGAAGGGTTGGTCCCCCAGGTTGTTCCCACGTTTTGAGAAGGTTTTTCAGCTTTTGAAATCTAGCTATTTCACTTCATATCAATATCATAAATATTAATATTAGTAATGATAAAAATATCTGCTGTTATATCATTGATAAATCTGCTTCATTCATGATAAACAGTAATTTAAAATAGTGTATAACTACTTGGCGGCTGCTGTCATTGGTTGTAGCACAATACTGATTCATGTTATTATTAATTGATACCATGCTGTTGTTTGAAAATATATATTATTGATGGCAGATACTAATTTGTAATAATTTGATATATATTCATTCATATTCATTCTATTAACCATAGATATGTTTTCTACTGGCAATTTTTGTGGTATTTGTGGTAATCTGTAATAAATGAAAGGAATTTAGCGGGCAAAGCTTTCACATCCTTGTGTGTTACAGGTTCCCACAAACCCAGAGTCATTATCTCTCCACACCTATTTTAATAATCACTCTACCAATACTGCTTCCCTAATGAAACCAAGTTAAAAAGGATGCTCAATCCTTAAAGATTTTCAGGAGAAAGTGTAAAATGTTCTTGCTCAGTGTTGAGAACCACTTTGCTTTGGTGTCAGGAATTAATTTTACATGCCAAATGTAAATTGCTTGCACTTTGTAACATTTCATCATAAAGAAAAAAAGCATCCTGTGTGTTACAGCATCACTGTGGTTCCAGTTATTTCATTTGTTTTGTTTTCTAGTTTATGTGAAAGTTACAGTTCGACATGGCCAGAAATTCTAAAGGAACTGGGCCCTATTGGAAGAGTGCATGTTTTAGCTGGTGTCCAAACTAAAATGGTCGTAGAGCTCATTTCAAACAGAAGCTGTGTCACTGGCAGGGAGAGTTGCTTTCTGCACAGAGAAGTCCTTCCCCCCCCAACATACCCTCTTCCAGTGTGTGCTCTCAAGCAGAGGTGCAAACTAGCCCCTCTCCTGGGGAAGCTCTACAGCTTGTCTTTGCTTTGTCACAGCTGGCAGTGGAGACTGATGTCTATAGCTACAGGAAGTTGTGTACTTTAAGAAGGTGCTTTAATCTGTAAGTCTTTCTTTAGGGTTTGGACAAGAAGCTGCTTTTCTTTAAGTCTGGATAATTGGGAGTTTGTTTTAGTTTTTCTAATGGCTGGGGGCTTTTTCACAAAAACAACTCCTTACTGAAAACTACAAACTTAGTAATTTAATTGCCTGTGCTACCCTTGTCTGCTAGTAAACACTTGGCCTTCATGAGCTGATCTGTTTGCAGAAGTGATCAGTCATTTTGGGGGGAATTCCCTTCAGCACTAAGATCTCAAAGATCCTGTTCTAAAATAATTTGGTATTTCCTTTTCTGAGAGCAGGAGGCATGAGAATAGGGGTGCTTCTCTCTTAATTTGACAGTTAAAATAGTGTGACTTGGCTTTCCTGTTCAATCTTTTACTCCTGCTTGGATGGAGTTTAAAAAGAAGCTGAAATGGGCTTATTATCAACTACTCACAGCCATGAAATTAGGCAAACACACATTTGGCAATGCAACACAAGCTGATGAGGGAGAGGGGTGTGAAACTTTAGAGTATCTGCTGTTTCAACTCCCTGCTTTCTTCAGAAAAATGGGGAAAGGATTGACAGCCATTCCTCAACTGACTAGCATTACTTAATCTTTTTTTCATCGTACTGTTTTATCATGCTAGGGGGCTTTTTATTTTATATGTCATGCTCGAAGCAGGCTGCCAAGCATTTGTTATGCAGCATAGAATGCAGATATATTATCTGACTGCTACCTGAAGAAGAAGCTTGTGGTAAGTCATCTTTCCTTCAAAGTTGGAATTTTAGTACCCTCCATTTTCCTAATCCTGGACTTGTCTCATCAGTTCTGATGGGAGTAACTCTGTCAGGAACACACCATCAGCCTGTGAGACTGCCAGGCTGGAGGAACAATGATAATGATGAAATCTGGAGTGTGAGGAGAATTTGATCCAGTTCAGTATAATTTGATATTCATTCTTGTTCCCCTACAGAAATACTCCAAAATGGTCTGCTTAGGAAAAAAAGAATGGTGTGAGCTTAAATACATCTGTACCTGATGAAAACAGTTACTTTGCATCTCTTAGAGAGTGGGAAGGGGATTGTGGGAGACGAAGCCTGTTCTTCACCAGCATCTTCTTGTGAGTCCCAGGAGTGCAATGTCAAACATCAGGTTTGTGCCACGTTAGTGATGTTTTGCCACTTAACTCTTTGCATTGGATTAGTAAGGAGCTTGTCTTGATCTCTGCTTCTTCCAAGAATGTATCTGCTTTGCAGATCTCTTGCAATAAAACAGATAAGGATAAAAGGCTTATTTGGCCAAATTGATATATTTTGACCTATTTGATTAAAACTCCAGGGTTTTTTGAAAAATAAAGAAGTAAAAACACTTCCAACCCTTCAGTTTTCCCTAATAATGTTCTTTGATGCATTATTTAACAAAATAATATGCTGTTGGCTAAAACACAGCCTGACTTATTCTAATTATTCTTATCTGGTTCAGAACAGAAAATGTTAGAGTGTGGATATCTGGCTTATTCAGGATCCTGTTCCTGGCTGGGTTACTCAGACCAGCTGCTAAAACAGGTTTGAATGTTCAATTTTATAGCAGTAAGATTTTAAATAGTAGGTGAAGTGGGAAATGGTAACAGATGACGATCAATTCTCACTGCCTGCTGCTAAACACTTGGAAGTTTTGCTGGACTGACTGAAAATGTATCGTTGCAGGTCCATTTGGGGAGGTAAAAAAGTGGGCTTAATACCATTTCAGTGATTTTCCCATTTAGGCAGAGTGTTTATGAATGAAGATATATCCAGGGAACTTACACAGAAATGGAAATTTCTATGTTGGTATATTGTGTGTGACAGTGAGTTTGCATGGGTAGAGCTGTTGGTTTATGCAAGGGACTTATGCACATAGAGATTCCCAGGGGAGTGCAATTAACCAAAAGTATGATCATTAAGAGTGTTAATGAAAGTACATAAAATCTGTGCTTGGATAGCTACATTGAGAAGCATAGTACCCTTAACCGGTGGTAACTTCATGGATGAGAAATGAGGATGTCTTCTTCAGAGACAACATGAACCTCAAAATTTGATAAATGCTGGTTTAATCTAGAAATTCTGGTTGCCATCACTTTGAGGGATACTCTGGAACTGTCAGTAGCAGAGGGCCCTTGGCTTCCTCCATAAACAGCATCCCTATTTCCAGAGAGAGCTGCATGTCCTTGACTTTCTGTTTCTTTACTGGTGTCAGATCAAATTAACCCAGCTGGCATTTTTCTTTCAGAAAATGCACATCTTGGTATACCTAGAAATATTGTTGCCAAGTTATGGGATGTTCATACCTAGGTTAGAAAAATTTATTACCTTTTATAGTTAGCTGGGTTGAGGAGTTTGGTTCAGCTGTATGTTACTGATATATCTGACCTCATTTTCTGATGGCTTCTTCTAGCTACTTGTGAGGAAGAAATAAAAAGCTTATTCTAATTACATGTAAATTAATATTATTCTAGATGCAGTGTGGTGGAGTTATTTGGAGATGTATAATTAATTGATCTAACTTTGCTTGCAGTTGCACACCTAGGCCTTGAGAGAAGGCTGGATAATGTATAGTAAACACTTGAATTGAGTGCTACACTTCTGTGGTTTATGCTTTGAATGGACAAACTGGGCCTAGTCCAACTCTTGCAGGTCTGTGATATGGGCAGTGATGACTTTGCTTCTGTATCTCTCCCAGACAATCCTCCCTTCCACTACTGCATAATGCTGCATTGCAGGAAAACAGGAATGGTGTGGGAAAGCTGAGGGAAAGCTGAGGGCTGATCACAAGTGAAGATAAACGTGTTTCCGCTGACTTATAAAATGCCATCGCTGTTTTATTTTCAGAGTAGGATGAAGCTTACTCACAAGGGAGGAGAAGTAACAAGGAAGTTCATCATCACAGTGATGCTAAAATTGTAAAATCTAGTTTATGGATTCCAGTTTATGGCCCCATTAATCATTCAGAAGTGGCCTATTTCATGTTCCAAGTATGCATATATGTTCGAAGTAAAAGTTCCTGCTTATCTACAGGATGATATTTACAGACTGAGATCTATACAACAAATGATTGGCCAGACAAAATACCTGTGAATATTACTTTTTGCTACTATACTATGTTATTTTCTATTTAAAACCATTAGATGAAATATCTCTTATATGCATTTATTGACAAATTTATGGGGTTTTTTCCTTCTTCAAATCCTGATTAATGATATCAACACATGTTGACATATTTCAATGAACAGCACTATTGGATATGACCGAAGTAGATTTATTACTAAGATTTCTATCTTGTATTTCTGTGCCAGAATTTGAGTCTGCAGGGGAACCCCTCTACCAGGATTGTTTTCTAGAAGATTTAAAGTGACTTTTGTACCCAGGGAGGCTTCCACAGTAAAGCCTGTTAATATTTTTTAACAGATATTTGGCCAAAAATGAGCTGGAAAAGAAGTTATTCAAACTAATATATTTGAGTGAAAATGAAAAAGTAGCTGGATGTCATTAATTTTTATTTTGAAATGTTACTCTGTTGACTGCTATGGGTCAGATTCTTTGCCCCATATGTTCACTGACACACCAGTGCTGCTGAGCTACTCTGGATGCTGCAGTGCAGCACAAAGCTTTCATAGGATGCCGTATGTCATGGAATGCTGAACCAGGAACTCTGTCAGTATAGGATGGCAAGGACCTGAAGAGCCTGCAGAGGAATTATGATGTAATTTTCAGATGATTCATTTTTTATAGAAAGAAAAAAAATCTCCCCTGTGTGGGAGAGAAATGCTGCTTCAAAAACTCATCATATTTAAACTACTGCACTTTTTTTTTTTGTCAAGAAGCTTTTCTGCTGAAAATTTCAGGCAGCCATGTCCCTGTTTTAGGGTGCTTTACTTAAGTATGTGCTGCCAAAGATATACTCATTCCCACAGAAGACTGCTCTACTTCCTACAGGTCCTGATCTGCTTAGTTTGAACCTAGTCTGGATATTGACATAGTCATTGCAACTCTGAATAAGCACAGCCAAAAGTACAATACAGACAGACCAGCAATTCCAACTTTTCATTTGCTTTCTATTTCCTGAATTTCTACCACTTCATAAAAATTCTGCAGTTTGACAAGAAAAAATAACTCTCTAGAAACCTTCACTGTGTTTGATTCATTTTTTTTTCCTTATCCCAGATGCGATGAATGCAAAGCAAAAAATGGGAAATAGAGGAAGCAATAGAGTGGGTCACTGAACCAACTGAGTTTAAACACTCATGTATTAAGGAGCCAACTTTTCCAGATGAGAATATGCATATCCAGATGGAATATGCAACTGTTTCAAAGCTTGGAGGTTTAATACTTTTTTCAATAATACTACAGTGACTCCAGTCAGTACTGATGTAATGTTTATACTGTTCCTTCACATATTCAGAGTTCAGTTTCAACTAGTGATTCAGAATTCTATTAAATATATTTGCTACAGGATCTTGATACATATTCTGCACCTGTATTCCCTTAAGTTTAAATAAATAGTTTCTTTCTAAAATAATACGTTAAAGGACTGCAATGCTTGCATAAGGAAGGCAGCCAACATTTAGTATGAAATGGGAATGGACTTTTTTTAAATGTGTGGTTTCCAGTGAAATAGGAAGTTTGGTTCAGAATTTGCGTTCTCAACATGCTATACTTAGCAGCACTGTTAAAACCCCAGATGTACTGTATGTGCATTTCTTTACTGCTCCACACCCCCTGTTACATTATTCTTTACATTGCTTGTGGACAAGAGAAAGGAGAAAAAAAATCAATAAAAAGTTTTATAATGCGTGTTACATTTTCTATAAAACACATAGAAAAGAGTGTGCCGTCATTCCATCCTTTGTGTTACTGAGTAACTCCACTGGGAATTCAGAAAACCAGAAGCAAGTCTTGAATGTTTGTTATTTCCTTGCAGGTCTTAACGGTGCTAAGAATTGGTGCAGCAACCAGAGAACATGTGAGTATATGTATAAGTGCTTTGGGCTTTTTCCTAATTATTATTTGTTTAATGAATCTGCTGCATAACCTTTGGAGCAGGTGCCAAAATTCCTTTACATGAAGTTAAACACTAAAGCTGAAAATTACTTGGTCTCTATTTCAGTTATTCCCTACCAAGGTTGCCTCTCTTCACCTAATCTCGTTGGTTCATTCTTTCACATGCAATTTCTGTGAACAACCTGGAAATACCTGATTTCTTTTTCACTATTATTATGAAAGTAATTGCTAAAATTTCGTATTCCTACATCAGTGAGAAATATGAAAGAATGCATCCTGTGATTGTGATTGTCCATATGAAGGCTAAAGAAGCAAGATACAAATATGAAGCCTGTGCCGCCCTGTGGAGCTCACTGCAGGTCCATGAGACAGCCTGGGTAACATCTGTGCAGAGCAGTGCAGGCTGGACAATGTGGTCTGTACAGCACTGAAGGGCTGATGAAGCTGATATCCCCTGTAGCCCAAGGATGATTATCCAGCTCCCATTTTCATTTTGCTCTGCGGGTTTGGTGCTTCAGCCAGTGTTTTGCTCAGCACAGCAGTGCATGTGTAGACATGACCCTGCAGTGGTATGTGAAGGAGTGGAGTTTAGAGGGTGGAGGTTCCAGGGTCCCCTAACTGTACCAACTCTATTTGTGCTGCCCTAACTCAGCTGTAAACATCAAAATTTCAGGAAATCACACTGTTAGCAAGCTGCAAGTCATCCTCTCAGTGGCACTAGTGCCACTGCCAGGGGTGCAGGCAGGCTGGGGAGCCAGGAGCATGACTGGCAGGGCAGGTCTGAGGGAACAGCCAGAACTAAGAAGGCTACCAGACAAGGTTATGGTGCTGAGACAGCTGTGAGGGCGAGGTGTGTTCCAGTGACAGCGGCCAGGGTCAGACAGAGCCCAGAGATTGCCAGCCTGTCCATGGTGATATAGTCATCCCAGGCCAAGCAGGGCTCAGCCTTGGTTCAGGGTCTGGATCAGTGAGGGCCATGGCTCTGCACAGCCGCCATCACACCTGGGGTACCTCGGGCAGGGACTGGGGCCATGTCCTGAGCTGAGATGGGGCCAGGGGCAGGGTTGGTGGGGAAGGGCTTCTCATGAGGCTGGGCAGGGCCGGCAGGGCTGCTCCTGCCCGTAGTGCCTTGCCTGGAGCTCCCTCCAAGACAGATGTGTCCTCTCAGCCAACAGAGAAGTGGGCTCTGATGAGATTTGCTGAAGGGGGACTTCGTTGCTGTGGAGTGTAGGGGGCATTTCAGGGGACACACAACCAGGGCAGGGACATGGAAATGGGAAAGGAGCAGAGATAGTTGAAGCCAGGTGGAGGGCTCAGGCAGACCCTGTGTAGCCCCAGAGCCCTGGCAGGCTTATGGGTGGGGGTGAAAGTGGGGATTCTCAAATGGCCCCTGAAGAGCATCATGTCCCCCTCGTGAGGGGCCTTGTCAGTCAGACTCTGGGGCAGGGCCAGTGCTGTGGGAGCATGTGCTGGTTTTGGCTGGGGTAGAATTCATTTTTTCACAGTGCCTAGGGAAGGGATATGTTTTGGATTTGTGCTGAACACAGGGCTGATAATATAGAAATGGATTTGTTATTCTGAGCAGGGCTTGCACAAAGCCAAGGCCTTTTCTGCTTTTCATATTGCCATGCTGGCAAGGAAGTTGGGGTTGCTTGGGAGGGTAGGAGGAGACACACTGGGACAGGTGACCCAAATTGACCAAAGGGATATTCCAGACCATGTGGTGTCATGCTCAGTGTATAAAGTGGGGGGAAGAAGGGGGAAAGGGAATATTTGGAGTGGTGGCGATTGTCTTTCCAAGTAATCATTATGTGTGATGGGGCCCTGCTCTCCTGGAGATGGCAGAACACCTGCCTGCCCATGGGAAGCAGGGAATTCATGCCTTGTTTTGCTTTGTTTGTGTACATAGCTTTTACTTTCCCCTTTAAACTCTCTATATCCTCACATAGTGAATTTTCCAGCTTTTCTCCTTCCGATTCCACCCCTAGTCCTGACTGTGGGGGAATGAGCGATCGGCTACTTGGGGCTGGGTTGCTGGCTGGGATTAAACCACAACAGAGGGTCAGAGCCCAGAGTAAGGTTTGTTGGGCAAGGTCTTGTGCAGCTACAGCTTCTGCACTGCTGGCTTAGGGCTTGAGGCAGCCTGAGATACCTGGCAGGCAGGATGCTATGGGCACCTGCTGCTCCCAAGGACTGGGACCTGCTGGGGAGCCCCGTGGGGGCCGCAGGGCAGAGTCCTCCCAGCCAGGCTTGTCCCACTTCCATTCGGGAGCAGGGGTGACAGGGGACAGTGAGGTGCCCCCAGCCCCAGCCTCAACTTCCCTGAGCAGAGGCCAGGAATGAGGGAAACCACTGTCAGACATGGCCCAGGGTGTGTCCAGCCAGGATGGGGTGTTGTTCCATGGCCAGACACATCCACAGCTGTAGCATAGCTGGAGGCACCTGCCATGCAACCCAGGCAAAAACTAAGGCCCATGGGCAGAAGGTGTGAGCCCCAGGTGAGACTGGTCATGGTGAGCTCTGTCAGTGCACTCGGTGCCCTGTCTGGCCTTAGGAGTAATTTGTCTGGTATGTTTGCAGCTATTTTAAAAGGGTGAAACCTGTCCTTTCCCCCAAGGAAACTCATTGCTAGCATTAGTAGTAAGTCACTGCCATCATCCATATTTAAATATTTTTTGCATTAAATATTTTTAACGAGTTCAAAGACCAGAACTAACTCCCAGACATATCATAAATAGCGAGGTGTCTGCAGACAGGCTGATACTTTTTAGAATATCAGTCTCCAGATTAAAGTAAATTGGTCTTTATTGCACCCATCTTTTTGCCAAGTATTGACACCAAATCTACAGAGCCAAACAATGTGAATTAACAAATTCTCAGTTCTCTGCAGCAACTGGAAACAACAGTGATGACATTAGCATAATTTCTCTACTGCCAGTTTCTCATGCCAAGCCCTGCTATAAACATTTAATTGTACACTCTCAGCTGTTGTCTACCAGTAGATAGGACATTTTATTTGCAGAGGGGGGTGTTTTATAATGACTATCTAGTAGTATGGGTTTGAATTACCCATTAGTATAGCCTTGCTTCACAAATGAAAGGCCAGTCCTGAATTTTTGCTTTACTGGATGTTTTCTATAACCTTTCTCTTCTTTTCACCATAGCATAAACATTTAATGTCTTTATTCACAGAAATCCCATGTGAATAAGGGGAATATAATTATCCGTACTAGAAACTTGGGAAATTAATATGAGGCCTGAACTGACAAAACAACTTCGTCAAGCTCCAGACAGGAAATCTGTAGCACAGCTAGGAATTGAATCCTGACTGCTATCCAAGTGTATCTCAGCTACAAGGCCATCTCTCATCGGGCTGGACTGGTCTCCAGAAGGAAGAATGATTGCCTACAGCAGAATCACTTTTCACTTTAGTTGCCTCAAAATGGGAATAGATGTTCATTCACATAGGCAAGCACATCCCAAAGCTGTGCAGTCCCAAGCACGCTGAATCCTGTCCCCAGAGTGCCTCTGGTTTCTGCCTGTGGACACAGTTAGGTGACCAAAGGGGTGAGAGTTGGCTCCCAAAGGAGCCTAAACGCTAAAAAGGTTTTGAGGGTGTGTGAGAGGCAATTATCTGGCAGAGCTGCCCAATCCGTTTTTGTGAGCATTACATAATAGTCTCACTACAAACTCGGCATGCCTTTGTGCACGTTAAACCCATGTCCGTCGCCTGGAATGGAGCAGCCATTTTCACTTGGCATTTTCACTTCACTTTCACTTATGAGATTCAACATCCAGTTAAGTGGCAGTAATTTCCAAGCTCAATCCAGTACAACTATGCCCTTTGGCACACATTGATTTTTATTCAGTGCACTTCAGTTCATTGTGTCAGGTGTAGTGTTCTTGACATTACAAGTATAAGCTGATTTTTGATACTGACAACATTTTTGAAGTTCGTCCAAATTCTTATGTGATCTCTCATTTAAATTTAAATAATTTGGATTTACAGAGACACACACAGGAAGGACACTGTACAAATGCTTTTGTATGAGTTGCCAGCAGCTCTTATGTTAATTTGGGACTCTCCAGGTCTTAACTTTCCATTTTCTCCCTTGCACTGCCACAACAGACTGATATTTAAACATCTTCTACAAGCCAAGGCCTTGAGTTGTCTCCAAATTGACAGCTGCGGGCTGGAAAGTGTGAATGAAACCTTGTCTGTGCTGCTGATGGCCAAAAAGTTCCAGAGAAAGGCTCTGCAAAATGCAGCAGCAATGAGAAAATCTTTGTCTCCCCATCCTTCAGGGCAGTCTGTTTGGTTTCTTCAGCCGTCATGATTGTGATTTCTGAGCATGAGCTTGCATGCACTGCTGTAATTTTTGTTGTTTCATGTCATGCGCCAAATGGCTTTGGATGTCTTAGTGTGGCAATCATCTCTAGTATGGATTTGGGGGCCTCTGTCAATTAGTCCAGCACTTGATAGTGTTTGATCATATCCAAGTACCTGAAACACTTGAAAACAGGTTAGTTATATAAAAAAATTCCAGTAACAACTGACTGTGGTGATTGGTCTCTTTTTTCCTTAAAAAACATGTTGCTACATGGTGGTTGCAGGATGTATTTGTGTTGTTACTCCACAAGCTCACCTTCCTATGGGCTGCAAAGGGAAGTTAGAAGGGTGGGTTAAACTTCAAGCAGGTGAATGTGAACCGTTTGTGGTTTTAATAAAGGCACTTGAAAGCTGGGCTGCATTCCAGATTCAGACACTTCACAGGTGCCAGTCACTATGGTGACAAACTCACCAAGTCAGGCTCATTAGATTTGATTTTGATGGCTGATCAGATGGATGTTTGTCTCAAAAATTCAGCAGTCCTTTCTCTTCTGACCCTTCATCTACCATTATCAGAGAACTAATATTCTTTGTGGTGCTGCAGTAAGGCAAATTTTGCAACATACCTAATTACATGTGAGAAATAGTATGGGTTACTAAAATTAACTAAGAAGGTGGAATGTAGAAGCTGATATTTGACCAAAGTGGTAACAAATTTCATTGCTATCTCCGAGTTGTTCAATGGCCCTTGGAAAGTGGAGAAATGATACAAGGATGCATCTCTTGAAAGTATCAAGCAATGTCCCATGTTTTGTCTAAAATACTGCTCTGAATATGGCCTGCAGTCATAGTAGTCATCTTTGCAGTATGAACAGCGCTCATATTTTGCAAATCAAAATTCCTTGAGTACGTCCTGTTTAGATCTATATATTAAAATTCTTTCAATATTCATATTTTTGCATGAAAGCCCCTAGAAGTCTCATACCTACTAATTTTAAAATGTATTTTTACTTTTACCCTCAATAAAGTGTGGTGTTGTGTGCTTTTCACATCCTTCTGGTCTTTTGAGCACCATAAACCTTCTTGGTCTTCAAGAAGCTTGAACAAGCTTCAACTGCTATTCATAGTAAATTGTGCTGATAAAGGGAAACAGTGAAGTTTTAACTAATTCCTATACTAAAAACTAGGAGCTCCTCAAGAACCAGAGTGACTGGTCTGCTTATGTATGCTATGTATGTCCCTATACCTAACTCCTCTGTAATTTATGAAGAGATGTAAAGTAAATTATTCCTTTTCTGAATTCTTCTCTTGGCCAGGTATTCCTGTCCTGGATAACCACTGAGACTGCTAATTCCCACTAGTAAAACCCTGAGGCCAACTTTATTTTACATCCTCTCTGGCTACGCTTGCTAAAATGTCCTGCAGAATCCACCTTATCTGCAGTGTTACATAAAGTGGTTTCCAGCAAAAGGAACTTACTTGCTAAGTGTAGGCAGAACTGTTAAGTGAATGTGCAGCTTAATCTGTTTCCTTGTACTTTAGAGGACTGTAGGAACACTGAAGAAACTTTAACTTATAAAAGTATGCACACGGTAAGAAGGGGCTGACAGCCTACAGCTGGGACATACCATTAATGAAAAGATAACACCTGGACCACCTGAACTAGGTGAATTTAGAATATCAGCCTAGTAGAGCTGAGATGAAGTTTATTAGGAGCATGTCACAAAACTCTCAGGCGTGGTAACAAGAACGCAGCTACTACCTGTGAGTTCAGTAATTTGAGAGAAGACCCAAGTGTGTCCAACTACAGGCTGGCTACTGAGTGTCTCTATAATGCAGCCTCAGAAAAGGATGAGGTTTGGCCATTCCAAGCTTCTCACAGAATCTGAGCTGAAACAGCACATAGTCTGATGATCTCTCTTCAAGAATGATGCACTATATTAACCTTTCTAATAAGGAGTGGTCTCTTTACATTTGGTGTGCTTACAACAGGCAGAGATTTTTTTTTTTTGTGCAATCTTCTTGTGTTGAGCTAAATGTCAGGAAAAGAGAACAACTTTTTGTGCTACAAAAAAATTAGTCTGAATATCAGTGAACAGTACAAGGAAAATCAGCTTAATGACATGCAGATAATTTTTATAAAAAGTATAATTTTCAAAGTTGTGATCAGTTTGGTTTAAGAAAAATTCAATGGTCCTCTTATGCAGGACCCCGAATGAAAGCAAACTGATTATTAAATTCTTAGAATTATCTGAAATTGTACACTTTTCCAATATTTACCGATTTACTGACTTTAAAATTTAATTTTAAAATTTACTATGCATTTTTCCGCCTTCAAATATGTATTGTGTAGCCCATGTCTGACTACTAACCACACATCTATTCACAATTAAATTCCTGAAGAGGAATTTTTTAAGTTACTGCAGAAGTTACAAGGAGACTTGAAAGCTGAGTTCTGCTAGAATTAATGAACTCCATTCCTAAAAATACTATGATCTCTAGGTTTTACTGCTCCAGGCTGCAAAATTAGTCCATATGTTTGTGGGATCTAGTTTTAAATGGTGACAGACAGCTGATTACTAATATTATCTGGTGACCTCCGTTTAACTGCAACTCTCTTTGATTTATATGAAATTAGTAATTCATGTAGGGTTGGGGAATAAAAAAACCTGCTGCTACAGAGACATTATGCAGAGATTGCACTTCCAGCAAGGGTACATTAAAATCTTTTGCCTTCCTGATGTTCATCCATGAAGACCATGGGAAATTTGTTTTTTCTTGCCAGATGTTCCCCTCCAAGACACTTTGCTTTCCAAACCTTTTTTACTGCTAACTATAAAAAATAAACCACACCAGAATTAAATATGCATCATGCCTTCCAGAAGATTTTTTAAAAAAAGCTTTATTAAACATACACTCTTTAGAATATATTTAACGATTTCTCCCACCTTGAAGGAATCGTCTATCACACACGCAAGGTCTTATTTTCAGTAAATAACCAAATCAAGCACTTAAGCCCATGCTACTCACACACAGAAACTGAATGCTAACAGAAATGGCCACTGGTAACTGAAACAACCTGTAGAAAAGTAGCTCTCTAACAACTTAAAACTGGGCTGACATCTGCATGGCATATCAGGAATAACCATCTGTCCTGTACAACTACAGGGAAGCAGCACTGAAGGCAAATCTGGTCTGTGACTATTTAACAATAAAGCAAATACCTTTTGAAGTATATAAAAGCCCCATCACTTTAGAGAAACTAAGTAGCTCTAGGTACATTTCCACATTACTATTTAATGCTGGTTTATAGCATTAGACAGCCATCTCCATTTTAATAGGTGGATGGGGATTATAACCTTCAATCTGGAAGTCTTCTGCCTTGAAGTCGCTGATGTCTTTAACCTCACGAAGAATTCTGAGTTTGGGGAAAGGTCTTGGCTCCCTCTGAAGCTGAAATAAAAGCAAGCTTACTGTATAAAGCTAACATCTGAAAGCAGAGACTGTGTTCTCAATCTCAAATCAGATTACACAATGTGGGTTTTCCCTTCCCACCAAGAAGATTTATACTAAGAAAAAATAATTGAAGAAAATTCCAATACAGTTAGGTAGAATCTACCTCAGTATTTTCATAGGGAGCAGTAGCATAATTTTCAGCTGAATTCCCTGATCATCCAAATGCACTGCAAGTACTTTCAGTTGGCAAATCAATTCTGGTGGTTACAGATTATATTCCCTCCAAGGGAAATTAAATTGGAAAATCTGACCCAAACATAGATCAAATATTCTACAGCTTCTCACTTCTCATCTTTCAGGTCTGAATCAATACCTACCTCTCTGGATGGTTTTGAACCATACTAATAATAAGGACATTCAGTCTAATCTTAGTCCAATCAAATCAAACACTGATTTTATCCTACTGCAAAAAATTACTTCCTGAAGAAAACAGTGCATTTCTCAGCCAAATAGTATTACTGATTAACTGTGAATTTTAAATTATCCTTTCCTGATATATTACAAAGACATTTTATTTTGTGTTACTAGGATTAGGTGGAATTATTTTCAAAGTTAAAAGTACAGATTCTGTATTTTTAACTTGGTTCTAGAGTAGTACACAGATGTACATTTCAATCACGCTTGTATAGTATTTCTTTTTGCAACCTGAATTGAACAGATGTTAAGATACTACAGCTATTAGCATAGAAATGAGAAAAAAAAAGCCACACAAATTAATATCTGCAAAAGGGTATTTAAAATATCAAGGTAATTTTGCATTGAATAAGTATTGTGGAAAATAAAAGGATATAGAGTACAGAATAAGTACTTACCTGGACTTTTAGAGGTTCCACATGGTTCAGATATATGTGAGCATCCCCTAAGGTGTGTATGAACTCTCCAGGCTGAAAAGAATGAAGAATACATGTAGTTTTCAAACAGTCGGGTCCCAAGAAAGCGAAACATTACAATGCTTACAGTATTGATTCTCAGCATCTGGCTAGTGTGAAACTGCAGCTTCTGTACTGGATTGTATCCTTGAAAGCTGTGAAGGGCACAAGCTTCTTTGACTAATGCATAATTAAAGGAAAATATAATGTAATTTCCACTAGCTTACCAAAAACTGTATCTTTCAAATCTTGCTATGACAGTAGCTTTGGTAAATGGATGGAGCAATACCGATGTGCTCACTGAGACAGAAGCAGGTGCAGCAGTGACATCCAGATTTTCTACTCCACTTCTAGTAAGTACAACTCGCCAAAGCTGGCTTCAGAGCAGTTGCCTCAGCCACTGATAAACAGCAGTGGAGGTGTCAAGCACAGGCAAGCACCCAGATGGGGTTTGCAAGCTTGCAAGTTCTGTGACTTAGCAGCCCCCGAGCAATTGAATTTAACAAGGGGAAGTTTCATCAGCCCTTTTACCAGCCTCTGACCACTGTCAAGAAGCCCCCTCAAATATGTTACACTGAAAACCACCAAAGCCACAAGAGGAAGTGGCTGAGAGGCAACAGCTGAACATAACTTCCAACTTCAGTTTTTTTAGTACTTTGGACTAATTTCTGCAGTTGCTGTGAAGCCTGATTCCTTCCCTACTGCCCTGTTTTAAGAAGTTCCCCTTCATGTTGCTGGTGGCAGGAGGATTTGGTGCAGAACGCCTTTCTAGTTATTTTTTTTACATGCCCTAAAGAAAAGGGGTTTTCCCTTATAGAAGATTGTCATGCATTTAAATTTCTCTGCCAAATTACAAAATACAGTTCTGAAGCCAGGGCAGGAGCTGTTTGAGCACATACTACCACTCTACATAATCATCTACGGTAGGAAATCAAAGAAATACACAGCTGAAATTATAGCTGGAAGTTAGGTGGGCAGAATATCCAAATTAGAACCTTGACAGCAACTGCTGAGCTACTGAGCTACTGTTCACTTCCAATGAATACATGCTACAAAACCTAACCACTTGTATATTACTTCCCCATAAGGACAAGCACTCAGTTCAGATTCTTAAGATTAGAGAACAGGTTGGTCTTGACACAGTCAAGACCTGAATGGATCTTAGGCTTGACCTGAATTTAAAAAATTCTTACATTGCTGATTCTAACCGCCCATACAAACCCGAGGCAATTCACATCAAATTCACAGGTCCCTTTTTTACACATATTTCAGCAAGATTTCAAACAGTATGTTCATTCCAGTTTTTCTTTGATATGACATGAAGAGACATAAATAAAATGATTAAATATCCTACCTTCAGCCCTGTGACATGGGCAATCATGTATGTGAGCAGTGAATAGCTGGCAATATTGAAAGGCACTCCTAGTCCCATGTCTCCAGACCTCTGATAGAGTTGGCAAGACAATTCACCATTTAGAACATAGAACTGGCAAAGGGCATGGCATGGAGGCAAAGCCATCAGGGAAATATCTAGGAATCGAGGTACAGAAGGTGGAAGGGAGGAGAAAACAGTAACAGCATTAGTGTGTTATAAATGTAGAAGATGCAAAACCTAAACAAGCATGTAATGAGATACAGTAGAGAGCCAACTGCACTGTCATTCTGTTGCTTTTTCTCTTGTTTATAAGCACCTGCTGCCCAAGCAATTAAGTCCAGGTCATGACAAACTGCCTCCTGGGTTGTATGGCCAGAAAGTCATAAACAGATATTCCACAGAACAGATTTATGCCATAATGTTGCACAGCAGTTTATTTCTACTCACCTTGGCGAGACAATTGAATTCCCTAAAGGAAGACATTAAGAGTAAAATTAAGCATATAGCCTAAAGCGAATTCCAACTGCTTCATCTGACTCTCTTCCCATTGCAATGTGCTTGTTGAGATATAAAAGTAATGATCACTTAAAAAAAAAAAAATCAGAAACCAGAAGATCTTTGGAGTGTTTTTCTATGCTTAAAAAGTGCTGAAAGTAAAATTACAGCTTGACAAGGAAAACTTCCAGCAGATATCTTCTGAGAATGTTTAACCTTGAAAATAACTGCAATAGCATGTGGCATACCCTTTCAGACACCAGCTGGAAAATGCTGTGTGATTTTTTTGGTGTACAGATCTATCACTGGTGAAGTTAAACATTCTCTTGCAGCAGCTCTTGTTTAGAAGTTGCCCTACAGAGTGAATGGATATCTATGTATAAAAAGACCTTATCATTCCTGTGATACAGGTACACATTCCTATGACCCATGTTCAAGGAGAAAATTACAACACAAATAATACTTTTGTTCTCTAGTTTTAAGGCTTAAGTTTACAACATGCTACATGGCTAAAAGCCAGACACATTGCTTTAATATACTTTTTATGGTTCAGGGGTTTTTTACCTTTTTAAAGTAAGAGTTACTGTCTTTGAATAGACTGTACAAGTGTCAAAGACACTGGTGTATCCCTCACTTTAACCTGGAGAAGAATACTCTGAAGAAAAGGTTCATGATTTCTGAGGTCTGAACATGAGGATTAAGTAGAAAGAGAAGCCAGATTATAACCCCTGGCCATTTTTACTGCACTCCTGGTAGGTTTATAAAGAATGAACAAGGACACCAAATGGAACTGACTGTTGACACAGAACCAGAACATAATTTAGCACACAGCAATATAATGTGCAACTGCATTCACTTTAAACCAGCTATTCAATACCTTTGGGATTCCAAGCACACATAATGATTCTTCTGTCATCTGGATTGGTTTTGATCGTTTCAATCACTTTTTGCAACTGATCAACTCCTTGGTTGGAGTAATCTGAAGAAATATAACAAAGAAGATCTAAACCAAACAGATTCAAGTCATGGTATTTTTTTTAACACCCAGCCCATGTCCCAAACAACAAACTCTGAAGATTTTATTTCAACTTTGAAACTGATTAATAAGTTGGCACCATCCAAACACAGGTTGTTCTTGGTCTTTCTTAGGATGCTCCAGAGCTTGTAAAATTCTCATGATGATGTTTTTGTATGTCCCCCCAATATTTTTGTGTGTTTTGAGTACCTTTAGCACCCCCTGAAATAGCACCATTCCTATTTATTCCATTTTCAACAACTTGACTTTTTGTAAGACCAACTAAAAAGTCTGTATAATCACTAAACCCCAAGCTGCAATACAAAAGAACTAGCAGGACAAAGCATGATATTTTATCACTCATGATGACTTGTTACCTAAATAGGACAAGAGCTGTACTGGAATGGACAAGATGTTATCCTCTAGTCAGTCACTGTATTTAGACTGATTTGCTTATTGCATTTCTGGATTAAAATGCCTTTCTAGACATTCAGCTTGCATGCTACAGTGCTCCTTTATACATATATGTAGCAGCCCCCAGAAAGTGGACTTCTAAAAAAAAAAAATTATGCCCAGACCAGTGTGCCAGGTGCCAGCATTCTTTAGACAATCAAAAGTAGAAGGTTTTTGACAGATGAATAAATGCATCCATCTAGCACTCTCAAGGTCATGTATGAAAACTAAATTTCCATAGCATTTAGCTCAAGAAAGGAACTCTAATCATGTGTAGCACAGGTTATTACAGTTTAGTGAATGACACTCATAGGCTGAATTTGAGGCTCAATAAAAATTATGCAAGAAATTTCTGAAATTAACTGACCATTAGAATGGACTTCAGAATAAAAAAGTCATTAGTTAATCATTGTTCTGACCCAAGCCAGTGAATCAGCATAGCTGGTAACTACATTTTTCTAATAACCCTTATTGCAACAACACCAAATTATGGTTACAGGGAGACTCAGGCTGGCAAACAAGGTAGGAACACACAATTAGCATCTCAGGGAACTCCTCTGCCCACAGTACTGTACCAGAAGTCTTGTCAAATAGTTATGTTAGTTCCTGAAGTTAATTACCTATCCTTTCCTTAAGTAATGCAACTTAAGGAGATCTATTTGTACGGAAAACTATGGGGATTTATCTTGTTCTTTTTTTTTCCATGCTATGTTGTGCCTTACACCTTTTAAGATGAGAAACTGTAAGTTTTCAGATGTGTCAGTTCACAATTTGCATCTTTTGTGTCACCATAAAACTTTATTCTACTAGTAGCCAAATTGCCAATACCAAGTCTAATATCACTAATTAATGTGAGCTTCAATTTGAGGCTGTACTGAAAACAAACAAACAACCAAAAAAACAAACCAGAAACCCCACCTAAATAACTAGACATGTTGTTAATCCAAGTTAAAAAGTCACACCAGACAGTGACAATCTCATTTTTGACCCCTTTTTCTTAATGGTAGTCCTCTAAACAGTTTCTACAATCCTCTCCTTCAGTGACTTGGAAAAGAGGAATCAATATATTTGGGAGTCAGTTTAATAAACCAGTTCCACTGAAAATACCAACAGGAACTGCATCACATCACAACTTGTCACAGCTGTTCTGTCCACAGCATCATCAGCTATGGAAACATCCTACTTTGTTCCTGATGCAGAATGGAAAAAATCTTTCTCTTCCACCGCCTCCAGTGAATGTAGTGCACTGATGCCAGTTCCTTCCAGCACAACTATCTCCATGGACCCTGCACTGGTATACACAGATGGCAGCCTGTGTTCCACTGTTACCAAATGGAGCTAGCTCAGGTTTCTGGACTGCAGAACACACATCCTTCCAGCACAGCAACCACATCTGCTCTAGGTGAAAGAGTTAACAGTGTGTGCCTTATGACTCATCTGTTCCACAAATACCAAACTATAGTATACAAAGCTACATCTTTCAGGATAATTAAGACTGAGTAAGGAAAAAAGGTTAAATTAACTCTCTCAAATACTCTTTTTTCTGGCTATCAGTTTCCTGTGAATGGCTCTTTCAGAACAGCCCATTCCATGCAGACTTCTGGAAGTGATGTGTCACAGCTGTCTCACTAAGCACTCAAGACTGTATTTGGACGTGATTACCTGTGTGCATATCTTTGTATTCTGCTCCAAAATGCCTCCACTGGAAACCATACACTGGTCCCAAATCACCCTCCTCTCTGGTGCTGAAACCCTGCTTATCCAGGAACTCACGGGACCCATTAGCATCCCAGATCTTCACACCTTTTGCAGAGAGCTCTTTGGCATTTGTGGAACCCTGCAAAACACAGTGAGAAGTCTGCATCCTAATTCCAACACAGAGGACATGATTTAAAACAGTTGTTTTAAGCTTTGCTAGACCACAGTATTTCTCCACTCATAAAGGATGAATAGTGTAATTAATGTAATGGATGAGGTTCTTGCACATGGACAGAACAAAACTTGTGAGCAACATCCTGGGATAGAGTTTGAAGTGCCATGCTGCTGTTGTTTAACTCAGGATTTTCACACTTTGTGAATGCACAAACAGTCTCAAGGTCAACTGTGGAATGTCATTTCACATTTGCAGAAAACAAGATGTTACTTTACAGACTGATGAAAACAGACTAACAAAAAATGTATGGCCTAGGCACAATCTTTGCCAAGCCACCTATAATAAGGTTAAGGTCTTAAAAATCCTTTTATTAAAATTATAGAAATCAGAAAAATAACCCAGAAAAATGTCACTGAATCCTGAAAAAGGTCAAAACCAGGACACTCAAAAATCCAACACAGAAGTTATGCTGTTTTGGGGAGTGTCTAGTCTTTTACAATTGGGAAAAAAAAAACCCAACCAAAAACTAAAGCTTTTAAGAAATGAAAGTGTATTTCAGTCCTGCTAGATGGTTACATACACTCTCCCATATCTGCACAATATCACAACCTATAACAGAACACTTACATTGTAATGAACTATCTGTTGTTGAATTTTATTACATTAGGTACAGCTATTATCTCTGTTAGATCTCATTTTTTTGCTACTGAAAAGCCTAGCATTTATATCAGTCTTACTTCACCTGTGGTTCCACACTGCTTGTTTCTGTTCAAATCAAGCAGTATTAAAAAGCAGATAATTGAATTGCTTGCTATCTATGTCATATTATTATTTCTGATTAAAACACCAAGAAAAGAGACGGTGTTAGGCTTTGTAGTCCAAGCCCTCACTATTTCAAATTTTTCCCTTAAAAAGAAATAGAAGAGAAACTGTTCTGATTGCACTGGTAGCAATAGTCTGCACTAAAATGCAGAATGTCTTGAAGATAATGGCCTTCCATAAGTGGTCACAGCACAGGGGGCTGCACTTCTGTCACAGAACAGAAGCATCTGCAGTCACCCAAATGCCTGCCCATCAGTGCTGTTTATGCCACTCTCGGGCCCGCCACCCACAGAGACACCCAAACACCGAACCTTGATGAACCACAGCAGCTCCTCCAGCACTCCCTTCCAGAACACCTTCTTCGTTGTGAGCAGTGGAAACTGATCTGGAAAAGAGGTCCAGAATGTCAGCGGGGACCAGCCATTTGCCAGGGCGAACAGACTTCGGCTTTTCGCCGCACAGAGTGCAATGCCACCACCAGACATTGTGAGGCTGGGATGTGAAGTAAGGAGTTGCAAGAGGATGCGCAACTCCCATGTCCACATCCCTCGGGTGGGAAGGAACAGGACAACCTCAGCGTGTGAGACCCCCCCACACTCAGCCCGGCCCAGAGCTGTGCCGCTGGAGCCGCGGCGGGCAGGGGCAGGGGCAGGGGCA
>VZDJ01007755.1:17315448-17327912 GCA_008694505.1 Cyanoderma ruficeps | reverse complement strand
GCGGAGGGGGCCGGGGTCCCGGCGGTGCCCACCTCTCAGGCTGTACCGCGCCTGCATGCCGAACACGGAGATGGTGCCGGTGCCGGTGCGATCCTCCCGCCGGTGGCCGTGCTGCAGGATGTGCCGCACCTGCTGCAGGTACTGCTGCTCGCCGGGCTCCGGGCGGGCCGCGGCAGCGGACAGCAGCTCCCCGTCGGCGGGCATGGTGGGCAAACGGCTCTGCGCTCTGAGCTCCGGCTGCGCGGCTCTCCCGAGCCCGCCAAAGCTCGGATTTCCCGCCAAAGCCCGGCTTTCCCGCCAAACGGCGCCGAGGGGCGGGCGGAGCGGAGCGGCACCACCGCCACCTCCTCCGTCGCCCGTCCCCTTCCCTTTCCCCCGTCCCCTTCCTCTCCCAGTATCTGGTGGTCCTCAGCGCCGCCGCCTTTGCAGCCGCCCGCGGTGCTGCTGCACGGAGCTCTTCCCCCTGAGGGAGGGCTGGCCCGAGCCGGAGCCCCGAACCATACAGGCTCGTTTAGGTTGGCTATTAGGAAGAGTTTCTTCGCAGAAAGGTTGGTCACATATCGGAACGGGCTGCCCAGGGTGGTGGGGGAGCCACCATCCCTGGAGGTGTCTGAGGAAAGACAAGGTGGCATGTAGTGCCGTGGTCCCAGTTGACATGGTGGTGTTCCGTCAGAGGTTGGACCCAATGAGCTCAGAGATCTTTTCATACTTGATTGATTGTATGGTTCTGTGACTTCATTCTGCTCATAAGCCCTCTCCAGGCTCATCCCGTGCTGGATAGTGCTGTTAACATTTGCATCTTTCTCCCTCTCTCTGCAGCCTCAGGCATCCCATTTCGGAGCTGAACAAGACCAAAGCCTTCAGCTGGGCCTGGCAGGCCACATGCATCTGGCACTGGATCCTCCCAGCCAGGATAAGCCGTGCTGGCTGGAGCCCCTGTGCCATCCTCCCTTGTCTCCCCTGGTGTGGTGCCCCTGCAGTGCCATGCCCCATGCACAGCCCACCTTCCATGTCCAGCAGTGTCACCCTGACCTGCGCTTCTAAAGCCAGGCTCCCTTCATGCCATGCCATGTCATTAGCTTCCTGCTTCATATTTTATTGGTACATTTGCTGCTCACTTCGGGTAGTACTCGTCACTTGGGTTTATTGGGTCTCATCGTGTTGATCTCAGCTTCTCCCATGTCCCGGTGTAATTTTGCATCCCAATGCGTGTCTGATTGCAACTGTTGCCCACATGGTGTCCTCTGAAAATTTTCTAGCTATAATCTCTGCTAGTCAGAAGAAACTGATTCTTTGCTGAATATTTCTTCATTGGTGTCTCTTGGAAGTCAAGGATTTTGTGAGAGCCACTTATCTCTGAGATAAAGCCCAGCTTTCTGACAAGTGATGTATCAACAGGAGTTATGACTGATAATCTCTCATGGATAGGAGCCTGGAATACAGGTATATATGATGGAAATAAAGGAGCACAGAGGACTGTGGATTAGAAAATATCACCTTTCTTTGCTGCAGGCAGAAAATCATCTTCTCCACTAATTAAAGGGGTGAAATGGCTCTTTTTCTCATATAAATTTGTATACTTAACGTGTATGTATAGAAGTAAAGGAGAACATAAAGTAGGATGTGGATTTTTTTCTGCTCATATCTAATATAGATGTTTTTGTACACTTTGAAATTAGCATGATTTATTTAGCAGAGCAATAGTTGGAAATGGTGCATATACCTGTGTGCAAAAAACGCTTAGAAAAGCTGTGCATGGCAAATGATACCAAATCACCTCGAGCTCCTCTTCTAGCTGAGAGATACATCAGTTCTTAACATTTATTATAATTTACAAATACCATTGAAAGCTGATGTGTATAATTTAGGGAGAAATAAGCTTCTTTACTGATAAGGGCTGTTGATTAATTAAGAAATAAAATCCAGAGGCGAGCTACTGTTTGTAAGAAATGCCAAAGGCAGAAGACTTACTCATTAGTGCATATTCAGGTAAGTCATTTAATGCACACAATAAGCATCAAAAGCAACTGGAAGAAGAAATTGAATATTTTCATTACAAAATAATATGCTACATGCAGATGGAAATCTGGTTGATTCAGACTTAGCTGAATGTGCAGTGTCTGTAGGGATCAGTCTTGAAAAGGCTTGAGAATGTGCTTGATTTTAAGTATGCAAATAGAAATTACTTTTACGCTTACAGCTGATTATGTCTTAAAATCTTTGCATAACCGGAGGCATAGCATGTTATCAAAGATTACCTTACTGACAACATAAATAATATTTTATTTAAATAAATTAATATTGAAATGGATTTGTTTTGGGTTTGAGTTTAAAGATTTCTACAGTCTTTGGTTGATAGCTTATATGTCACAGTATTTACTAAGCAACATTTTATTTATATGCAACTATTTTAACCATAGTAATTTAACAGTTAGCTATGTTGAGCATAGGGGTAGTTCAACTAAGGAGCATATACTTTATTTCAGGAAGAAAGAATTCACACTTCTTCTTTCCTAGGAGGAAAAAAAGAAAGATTATACAGTTTGGTTTTGAATGGAGAAAAATATGTTAGAAAAATAAGTATATGTGGAATATACCAGTGTCCTGCTAGAGAAATACGCATAACAAAAACCAGACACAAACATTTTTTTCCTCTCCCTTTCTGTTCCTATAGATCTGTCCAGTTTTCTTGTAGAGTTTTAACTCTTTTTTATCCATTACATTTTCATGTACTATTAAGCCTTGTGCAAACTGAACTTAGAACGGTGGTGTGATTTTGAAATCAACACTGCTTACTTTTCTCAGGCATGAAATGGCTACACAAGAAATGTCCACAGGAAAACCAGACTAAGATTCAGGCTAAAAATCATCATCAAACTACTGAAATAATTATTGCCATCATTAGGCCCTGAAGATTAGTATTTCATGATCTGAAAGACTGTTTATCATTTATATTTAAAACTGCATAAAAATTACACAGAATTTTGAAGGAAAATTGTAGAGAAAGTGTTGGGACATTTTATTTCTTATGTTTATAAATATTAAAATGTAATCTCACCAACATTTACCTAAGCAAAGTACATGGTGAGGTTTATTCTGTTATGTCTAAATTCTCAGCCCACCTCAGCCTCTCTGGTACGAGTGATTTCTTTGATCAGCTCAAAAATTGTGCCTCTGACCTCAAAAGAATAATCAGGTTTAATACAAAATGCTGAAATCTTCTTCATCTACTTTGTTAATGTTGAATGCTCTTTCCCTGCTTCCTGACACTTCTCATTGTGTGCAGGTCATGCATCAATTGCTCAGCTGAGGAAATCAGCTCTGACCTAAGGAGAACAGATGTCCAAATCTGGTCCTTCTCAGAAGATGTGGGGACACTGCAGCAATTTGCCTGGAAATCTCATGTGTCTTGTAGCTCTATTACCCTGGAACAGACAACTCTAAGAGTCAGAGGCCACTAAAGTTGTGCATACCAGAGCTCCTAGGAAGGGAAACACAGGGAAGGGTGGTTTACAAGTTCCACAGCAGTGTGATGCCACCTAAAACCATTCCATCTTTCCTGGAAATTCTCTGTGGGATTAGAGAATATGAAGCATTTTTCCTCCCTGCCTCTCTGCCTGGTTCTTGCTTCCTCTTCCTGAAATGTGTTAAACAATGAAAGAGGCTTCTCGTGGGTCCTTTCTACAAAAACGGTTGAAACCCATGAGCAGGATCTTTATTTGCATGATCCTGCAAGTTGAACTGCAGCCTCTGTTAATAAACACTGTTAATCTGAGCAGCAATGCTGCTAATGCAGAAATGTTATGGCAAAACAGCTCTTCCAAGTCCTGGTGGTGATTCTCACTTTGCACTCCCTTATTATCAAAAATAATATGAGCATGCTCTCAAACATTACTGAAAATAATTAAAAAAACCTCATAATGAATAGTGGTAATTCCTGTCTCCATTCATGATGAATGAACACAAAGACATGGTTTTCGATGCCAAGACACTGGACCATGGTTGTGAGGCATTTCTTTTCTGAAGAAATATTTATCATCATATTACCTCATCCCAGCTGTTACTAAAAGATCGAGGGTTTCACAGTTAAATAAGTCAAATAATTTAATATCATCTTGTCTTGTGTTTTGCAGGCTAGAACATTGAGTGTTTGTTTGTGTTTTCCATAATGCTTGTGTTTTTCTCAATGTGTCCTTTCTGAGAAGGCAGTCTTGTATACACCATGACTGAATCTTGTTCCAGCTAAAGTTTGTTGCAAAATAAACACCTCTTATGAAGAAGTCTGTTCTCTGTTAAAGCAGAAAGAATGAACTTACCACTTAAAAATTCTGCTTATACAATTGGAGTGCTTTCCCAGCTATGTATTCAATGAACTCAGGACTCTTGGGATCTAAGTTGGGAGGAACTTTAATGGTGAAAGTAGGTGAAGTCAGAACGTTCACATCTACCACAGTTTCATCTTTACTGGAGGGATCCCCAGGTACCACCTAAAAGAGATCAGTACTTTAGACACTACAAACTCCTGTGTGCTTTCAGTTTTGTTTATACCCACTGGGCCTACTCTCTTTAATAGGGGAAAATTAAATAGGGGAATATTTTAGACTTGTCTACTTTCTTTGAAGTGCTTTCTTCTGAAAAGACAGTGGGTGTCTGAATTTATGTAGGTGGTGGAAAGAGCTGACATGCCACTGCCAAGACCATATTAAAGAACTGCATATTAGTATTTATACCATAAGCTACATCTATAAAGAGCTTCTGTTTTCCTGATAAAAACTTCTGAGCTGTCCCACTAAGTTCAATACAACATTTGTGTGATTGAATTTATTCATTTCTATGTGTTTTTCTAAATCAGACTTTGTTCTGTAGCTTTATTTTCCTAGAACAGATGGGAAAGTGTGCCTGTCTCCTGTTCCTTTCTTCCTCATGAGGTTCAGCAAGGCCAAGCCCTTTTGTTTGGTGGATTGTACCATCATTTTGTATAAAGTTCTGGTAGTAATAGTAGTAATTCACTATATATGAGTGGGTTTCTGAGTTAGAAGAGAGAATAAGATTTGTCCCTTGCCCAGGAAAATGGATTACCTTGGATGTATCCTTGTGTGTGAGACACAATCATTACGTATTTACTGAAATATTGACCGATGCTGTCAAGCATGTGCTGCTTCCACTGCAAAAATCTGTATAACATTTGCCTTCTTTGAACTTTGGAATATATAAGTACAGACATAGATAGCTAGAGATTCATTGATCCAATATGGATGTGTTAGTGCTGGCGCAGTGCAATTTATCTGTGAAGGTAATCTGAGGCCAGTCAAAGCTCCTAGTGTCAATTTACTCTTATCAGACAGTGATTCAGGTTAGCCTGTCAGCCATCCATCAGACTAAAAGGATTTAGAGGAAAATAGTTTCTAATCTCAGGGGTTTCAGCTCATCGAGGGATTACCAAGCATACAGAAATTCAAGATGAGTAGGAACATCTCGTTGTAACCCCAAACATTACACACGTGTAAACATCCACAACCCCCAGGAGTATAAGCATGAGCAAAATGCAGGTTAAAGGCAGCAATATCTCTCTTTCAGAAGACAACCCTTACCTTAACTATGTTGAAAATGTTTTCTGGTCCGATGGTCATGTTGGATAACTCAGACACCCACCCGAATCTTTCTTTCATTTTGTTCAATAAGTAGGAAGTGTCCTCCGTGTGATGCCGAACCACCTGGAGAATCTGCTCATACTGCTCCCCTGAGACATTAACCAGCTTAAAAGCTTCATCAAACTTTATGTGCAGCTCAGGAACGTTTGGGCAATCTGTTAGAAAAGACGGTATTATGTCTTGTACTTCATTTTTTCTGTCTGAAGAAATGAAAACTGTAAAAAAAGTCTAACAAGGGGTCATGTTTTGGGTGGATCTTTAAATAATGTTGAAAAAAGGAGAATAATTTTTGCTGACTTATTATGGGAGATTTAGTTTAGACCCAATGACTAAATAAATGCATTATCCCATTTGTTATATTAAAGTGATTTACCAAGTTTATATCATATAGTACAAGGTTTATATCGTATTTCATGGGAATAGACTTTCTGTTAATGCTAAATAAGATCTGGTAAATTTTACATATAGCAGCTTCACAGTCTTCTTATACATTATGGGGTTTTTTTAATTGGCTCATATTCCATTATGAATCTATTCCAGATATATAGACTGCAAGGCAGGGGCTGAAAGAGCAAAGTTCCTTCCATTGTAAGAGAAGATCTGTTTTGAGTCCACATGAGGAACCTTATATTATCTAAGTCTGTGGGACCTGACGAGTCCAGAGGGAATTGGCTGATGTAGCGACACTCCATGATATTTGAGAAGTCATGGAAGAGAGGTGAAGTCTCTGGTGACTGGGAAAATGGAAATATTTCACTGATTTTTAAAAAAAGGTTTTAAAAAAAGGTTGTAAGAAGGACCCTAAGGACTACCACCCTATCAGCCTCAGTTCTGTGCCTGGAAAGATCATGGAACCAATCCTCCAAGAAGCTCTGTGTAGGCACATGGAAGATAGAGAGGTGATTCAGGACAGAATCAGACCCTAATGGATCTTCCCACCCTGTCCAGCAGACCCAATCCTTGACAGCTCTGAAGACGGACATGCTGCTGGCCAAAACTGGGCCAGTGGGAGAGGTTGGTAATGTCTCTGCAATATGTAAGTAGAAAATCAAAACAAAGTCACAGGATTTTACTTCTTGTCAGAGAAGAGGAGGAGGTGAGAACATGTGAGGGAAAACAACATGGAGACACCAAGGTCAGTGGAGAAGGAGGGGGAGGAGGTGCTCCAGGTGCCAGAGCCGAGATTCCTCTGCAGGCTGTGGTGAGACCGTGGTGAAGCAGCTGTGCCCCTGCAGCCCATGGGGATCCACGGGGAAAGCAGAGATCCACTGACAGCCCGTGGGGGTCCATGGGGGATGCAGAGATCCACCCACAGCCCGTGGGCATCTATAGGGGATGCAGAGATCCACCTGCAGCTCATGGGGATCCACAGGGGATGCAGAGATCAAACCACAGCCCATGGCAGGGGGGGTGCACATGCCGGAGCAGTGTATGCCTGGAGGAGGCTGTGATCCAGTGGAAGACCTGGTGGAGAGAGAGGGCCCTGCTCCCAGGCTGGAGCAGCCTGTCCTTGGAGGACTGCAGCCCGTGGGAAGAGAGCCACGTCCCAGCAGTTTTGGCAGGGCTGTGTGCCCGTGAGAAGGACTCACATTTGCAGCAGATGCAGTTTGGCTGCTGCATGTGAGACTGGACCCATGCCGGAGAAGTTCATGGAGAACTGTCTCCCATGGGAGGGACCCCACGGCCTCACAGGGGAAGGACTCCTTTCCCAGAGCAGTGGAAGAAAATCTCGGTGATGAACTGACCTAAAAATCCCCTGCCCTTTCCCCTGCACTGTTGGTGGGAAGGAGGCAGGGGCTGAGGGTGGGGAAAGGTGTTTGAAGGGCTTATTTTACTGCTTATTATCCTCCTCCGATTCCGTTAGTAATAAATTCACTTTGCAACCAAAGTTGAGGCTGTTTTGCCCTTGAAAAATTTCTCCCAGTCCTTATCTCACTCAAAGCCTTCGTTAACTTTTTTTTCCTTTCCCTCCTTTGTCCAGTTGTGGCAGGAGAGGGTGAGCAAGCAACTGTCATGGGTGCCCGGTGTTGGGCCAGTGTCAAACCAGACAACTCCCTGAGCACAGAAAGGCGTGGACCTGTTGGAGCATGTCCAGAGGAGGGCCACAAAAACTGTTAGAGGGTCTCCTGTTTATTAGGACTGGCAGAGAGAGCTGGGGTTATTCAGCCTGGAGAAGACTGGGGGCACTTATTGTGGCCTTTGCATATGATTTGAGACCATCAGCAACTGAAAGGTGCCTGTAAGAAAGATGAGGACAAGCTTTTTATCAGGCCCTGGGGACAAGAGGTAATGATTTTTAATTGAAAGAGGGTGGATTTAGACTGTATGTAAGCGAGAAGTTTTTTACAATAAGGGTGGTGAAACACTGAAACAAGTTGCCCAGAGAGCAGGTAGATGTCCCATCACTGGAAACATTCAAGGTCAAGTTCCGCGGCCCTCTGAGCAACATGCTCTAGAAGATATCTAGATAGATATCTATAGATGAAGATATCCCTGCTGGATTCTGGGGGGTTGGTCTAGATGACTTGTCCCTTTAACAACAAATTATTCTCTGGTTCTGTGATAGAGGTTATTACAAGAAAGCCTGTATTCCTGTTGAGTGTTAAGACCTGATATTTATCTTACAATAGCTAGATAGTAGTATGAGACTAGTACCGTCTGCTGCAAATTCAGAACTGAAGATTGCTATTTTTATTCTTCACTAAAATACGGATTTTAAACAAGAAAAATTTCTATACAATAATTGCTCTGTAAAAATTCAATTTTTTTCTGTCAAATTGGATTATCAAGGGGCACCTTCAAGCTGATGGTACAGTAACAAACTGGTCTCTGTAATATATAGGTGTAGATAAAAAGATAAGTGGTCAGATATTCTTTTAAAAGTATTTCATTGCTCATTAATGTTTGCCACACGGGAGATATTCTGAAGACATTTAGGTTTAAGCATATTCCTTGGATTTTAAAATCTAAATAATTCTAGAAAGACAGGTATGATATAGAAAAAAAAATTAAAAACACTGTTCAAGAGTCTGAAGGTTTTTCAGGTGCCCATAGATGGTGCCGACAGAGCTCTGCCATCTCCCTATATACTGACATGAAGTCCCCTGTTTGTCCTTCATGTCAGTTCTGTTTGCAGACAGGGTTCAACAAAAAGTAATTACAGGCCCTTCAGCACTTGCTTTCCTAGCGAGGCACTGAATGATACCTGAGGTTACACCTGGTTGTCAGCAGGAGAAGCGACTGTCAGGAGTTTGAGCTTCTCCTCACTTTCTGCTGCACCCAGGCAGGACCGACTGCTGCCTGACATCTTGCACCTCTGTAGGATGGCAGCTCTAACAAAATACCTTTATATTTTATTAAAGGCTGTGGGACGTCTCTTTTGGGCACCAGCCGTATGTTAACAACTGAGCTCTACTGACACTCTGTGGAGACAGTGGGGAAAGCTAATTGAAATCATCTGGAATAAGGAATGGTTATCCTAGCCGTAGTTACAGTAAAAACTCAGTGACTAAATGTTAATTCCAGTTGAAAATTACAACCTCAAAATCCATAAACCAGTGATCGATGCATTACAGGAAAAAAAAAAGGAAAATAGTTATTTACCATGCAAAAGATTGTCTTGACATTTCTGGCATCTCTCATGGAACTGTGGGCATCCAGAGGAGTTCTCCCGGAGCTCCCTGCACTGAAGTCTCTGGCGCCCTGACACAATTTTTGAAAACATGCCACTTCTGTCAGGATCTAGAATGAAGTCATAGTATTTTTAGACTGCCGTTGAACTTAGAGTCTTTATAAGCATGCATTCATTACTGAGCCTGAATGCTAGAATATAATTTTCTGGCCTTAATCCAAAGTATTTTGCATAAATTCCCTTCCCTACCTCTCCACTTCCCTNCCCCCCCCCCCGCCACAAAAATAAAAGGAATAAATTATTAAAACGTAGATGTCAGGGGAAGATTCAAATCATGTTCTCTTTCAAGGAATTCATGCTGCTGTAGTACATTCCCTTGTAAAGACTTAGGAGTGTATTCTCCAGACACAACCAAACAATTGCTAATATTATTACACATTATTTCTGTAACATGTGAGTTCTGGTAAGATCTTTTTGACCCTTAGAAGTCAAGATGTTTCATAATCACATACAATTAGATGAGAACACAGTACCAAAGCTAATTTCTGAGGTAACATGGCTTATGATATAGAAAAAAAAATTAAAAACACTGTTCAAGAGTCACTTAACTTTGTATTTCCTGATGATCACATAATGTTTATGTCACCTCCCACTCAGAGTTATGTCATGAGCTCACCGTGATCTCCTTGACAAGGACCAGCATGTATTTGTCCCATTTGCAATAGTCAAATATGCGGCTTGTTTGTATTCTAAAAGTTGACCATGGTCCTTTTCCTTCACTGAGTGCCATCACCAATGGTATGCCCAGAATCTTCTGGTCACTGGAAAACCTGATGGCTGGTCTTTGGCTGGTATTTGATTGTCAAATTACATTGCTGCTGTAGCCTGGAACAGGACTTGCAGCTGTCAAACTGAATTTAGCATCATTTGGCAAGGGCAGGGATCTGCCTTGACATCTCACAGAATTACCCTAATTTTTTTAAATTGGTGACCATGTCAATAAGAAATGATACAAATCACATCCTGACAAATGCTGAGATTAAATCTGCCAGTCAGCCTTACAAAAACCTGCATCCACCCTGAATTTAAGTGCTCCTGAGGAGCTTCTGCAAATGCTTTGAGAATTGCCATGAAAATCAGGCTGTGTAGGACCCCTAAGTCCCCTTTCTCTGAGATTTCTAGGTGACTTCTATTTGTTAGTTTAACTATTAGTTATCCTTGACCCATAGCCTCCAGAGCTTCCTTACATATCTCACACTCACATACTGGAAACTGAGTAATTTGCTGTAGTTTAGCCATCCTAAGGGGGTTGATGTCATGGTCAGTGCAGTCAATTTTCATCTTCTAACACTTGCCTTTGGTTTGTTCTGGCACATCTCTTCTATAATCTCTGTATTCATCAAACACGTCGGTGATCACCTCACTGACACCTTCGAACACCGTCCTACTGAAATCAAAAACTGTCTGTAAGAAGCCGGGCATGCCCCAGCCTCTCTGAGAGCCCTCAATCCTGGTGGTGACCTCAGGTAAAGCTGGCATACTGGGGGACTCACTCAAGTCCAGGTCAGACATGAAATATGTCTGAAAAGACTGGTCAAATTCTTTTTGCATGTGCTTGAAAAAAACAAAACTTCTGTCAACTATTGAGCCCACATCCGATAATAGCTGGCTAAATAAATCTTCCATCTTTACTAGCTGTGTATCCTCTTTCTCAGGCTTTTCATTAGACTGGGTGTCTCTTCCTTGGTCCTCAGGAAAAGTAAATATGAGTGGAGGTATTTTCCTCAAAAAATCTTCAACCTGTGTATAAGAAGGAGACAGATCAGGAGACGGACAAGTTATCAGTTTCTCATCTTTCAGGTAAATGTCTCTAATTTTTCTCTTTCAAATACTCATAGAAACAAAACCCTCTTAATAACTGCCAACGTGGCATGCTCTCTGAAGTAACTTGAGACACTAAATCCCAAAGAGGGGAAGTGCATTTAATCTAAATCATTAGTTCCAAATCAGATCTGGAGTAAAAAGCCTGCCAGTTGTCCTTTAATCTGTGGGGACTCAAAGTTATCATCAGCATTTGAGTTTCTTCCAACAGACAGCTTGGACTTTATGTTGTAAAGATGTGAGATGCATTTCTGTCTGCTTATGTGTGGTGTAGGGAGCAGAAGGTGATTGTTCTCACCTTGATTTGTAACAAGCCTGCCCTCTCTCACCATTGGGCAAATCCTCACATCCTTGTGCGAATGGGAACCAGCAAAATCAATAAAGCAGTGGCTCTGAGTCCATGGTTTTACCATGTAAGAGGCCAAGTACCAATTCTGGTATTACAGAGTTCCAGATCCTGGGTCTTGGCCACTGGTTCCCTGCTCCCTACTTGAAGGCACTGCTTTGGCCTGAGCCAATGGAGTGGTTTTTTGAGCCACACTCCATGGCATTAGAAAACAGGTAAGGGTTAAGAAGCACCCTGCCAAAAGACGTGAATATAGATATAAATAGATGTAGACAGATATAGACAAAGATAGTTATGTATATTAATTTAAAAAAAAACCCCAAAACTAAATCATCAGTTTGATCTGACCACTAGTGCAGCTTAGAGGGAAGGTGAAGTGTGAAACAGCACTGCAGGAACAGCCTAAACCAGTATTGCTCCTGCTGTCTGTGTATCCTCAGCCACAGCTATCATCTTTGTCTTTTTTTTTTTTTTTTAAATGACTTAGGTCACAACAAAATTCTTACTTTGAATGCTTCGAATAAACCAAATAACTCACAGAGGAAGTTACCAAGAGGGTCAAAGACAGTGACAATGCAGTATATAACTTTTACTGCAGTAATTGCAGCATCCACAGACCCTTGAAAATCCAAAAAATATATATGAGCTACCCATGGGCGGTATATAAAAAGCTAAAACTATCACAAACAGTCTTAAATTTAATATCTCCCATCTCCCATTTTAACCTGAATTATTTTAAGAATAAGCGCAAATATTAAACACAAATTTTCTCTAAACCCTGCCTGAAAAAAACACCATGTTTAATGTTTAGGTTATTGTATTTTTCAGTACATGGGAGGGGTGAAAGCTAGGGACTCTGGATAACATTTTAGTAGCAGCAAGTACAGGTTTGCTCCAGAAAATTGTTGCACTTAAAGTGTTTGCCCAAACAAACAAACAAACAAACAAAAAGTGA
>VZDJ01007755.1:17286708-17315431 GCA_008694505.1 Cyanoderma ruficeps | reverse complement strand
AAACAAAAAGTGATTACAGTTGTTAAATTTTGTATTAATAATGGGTTAGTTAGGAAACCATATTTTCTTTCTAGTAGAACTAGTGGCATCTCCTTTGGTGACAGGTTCCTTTATTGTAAGAGGTTAAGCATTTTAAGGCTTTGTTTTTTACTTAAAGACTTTATTTAAGATAAATATAGGAAAGAATGATGTAATAAGTAGGTGACATTTTTTTCTCCCATGTAATTTTGCTAACTACATCTACACTTTTAACTTTGCTGATTTTCAGATGGGCCATACAGAATCTATACAGTATTTTTCACAAACAGGTATCCAGCATCTTAGTACAAGTCCCACTGCGAGACAAAACATTTTATATCTGGAATGAGTCTGTTGGAGTTAGGGGAGTCATCAGTTTCCATGGAATTTTGCCAGGGTGCAACTGAACTCATTTTGACTCAGCATTCCATGACCATAATCGCTCTACTATATAACTTCATATTTCCAGACCCTCTAAATCAAACTAATTTTTGTAAGCTGATATGACTGGCGGACCTAGGTATTGAGAAAATAAAATGTGCTGTCTCTAAAACTTTGGGTGAACTCAAGAGTATTCTCCAGATACAAAGTTTCTTCTTACCTTTCTCTTAAAGGTTGACACACCATGTTTGCAAGTTGTATAATATCTCATGCAGGTACTTTCTAAACAAGATTCACATTCATCCCATAGATTTTTCAAGGATATTTGACATTGTCTTTCTTCTTCTTCCAGTCTTGCCTTTACTTCATCCATAAGTTGCAAGGCTTGCTAAGGAAAAAGATTCAGTTGAGGGCAATTTTCAGATTAGTGTTCTAAGTACTTACCCCAGTGTTTGTCAACTCATTTTGGCTATTTATGGCTCCTTTTTTTGCTAATCCCTAACCACTAGGGTAGGTTGCCTTCTCAGCTGCAGTCACATATGGACAGAACTGAAAATTGAAAACCTTTTCCTTATAGGATTTTTCTGATGTTGTTCCCTCAGGAGGCAGAGCCTACAGAAACAAATGGATCTCTACAGTCTACCAGGATTTTTGATGTTAAGAAAAAAACTCACACATCATTCTGTGTAAGAATTCAACCTCCCACATGGTCATGTGTTCAACTTGTGTTATTTTTTCTCCGTATCATCTGAGCAATATCCATCTGTCCCACAAATAGTCCTTTTCTGTTGCTTTTTTCTACCTTTAAGGGATTTATATTTCACGAGGGCAGGTCCTTGCCATAAAGTCTTTCTAATGCAGAAAATATATATAGAAGTATAGCATCTCTGTTGTTTGTGGGTGTACTAATCAAAAGGCTGTAGTAAGGGGATTTGTTCCTGCTGTTGTGGAAGTGTGAGCACTCCTTCCATACTGAAGGGCAACAAGATGCATTTTACAATCCTGCTTCGATTTACTTCATCAGTTGGGGCACAAAGCTGTGCAGATCAGAAGCAGCATTTTTGGAATAGACTTGACAATGGAAAAAGTTCTTTCTATTAAAGTAGGTTGCACATCATCAATTTCTCTCTCCAATAGTAACATCTTTTAATAATTTTGGTTTCTAAACAATGTTCCAAGTTATGTCTAAGTAGGACAGAAACCTTTTAATTGGTGGGGCTTATTCCTTTTTGTCAGCATTTCAATTGGGAAGACACTAACATAAAAGAAAACTGTCAGAATGTGCTTGATGGAGACAGTAGCTGCAGTTTTCATAATCTATGTTTAGTTATTTTCTGATCTTTCTAATACATTTATTCAGTGTTTTATGAACTCTTACTGCGGATGTAAGTCCTGTGTAAATTAAATCATCCAGTAAGATCTATCAAGAGCGATGATTGTGGGAGTGCACTGGTGTTCCTCAAGATGTTAGAAAGCTATCAGGTACTTTTTGGCTTGTTAATACCAGTAGTTTAAACTAACTACCAGATGTTGGGCCAGGAGGGAATTTTCCTTCAACTTTGTTGAAACAAAGTTAGGATATTCATATTTTTTAAATATACCTCTGTAAATCTCTGTTTCTTCAGATCATCTGAGCACATGGCTCTGAGCCTAGGCACTGCACCAAGACATTGGAAATTTCCCTGATTCACTGTACTTTCTTTAGAGCACATTATCATTTGTGGCTTTGATATTCTCCTGCAGGTCTGAAGCAAAAGCAAAGCAAGCTGAAAAACCCCACAGATGCATTTATGATACCTGTTTTTCTTCACTGCTCTTCTTCAAGGTTTTCATCAGATCTATGTGCTTATCTTCATTTCTTTCCATCATAATTTTCATCTGCTTAATACCAATCAAAGCTTTCTTTACCTCTTCATCTACATACTTCTCTCCAACTTCAGATAATTCTAAAAAAAGCCAAATTATACAGTGACTTAATCAGATTTCAACACTATTGCAAATTGTCATGCACTGATGATGAAGGAGAATGAAATAGCTCTATGTTTCCCTACAGTGGCAGAGCCAAATCTGAGACAGTGAATGCTGAATAACGCTGAGAGAAGACCATTTCCATCAGATAAGAATCTTGCCCAGAGTGGAGTTTGTTGAAGTGGAAGTCAAAATGCACTCCCCAGCTGGAGACCTGGGCCCAGGGGCTTCCAGCACACCCTGGCAGGAAAAGCATACGTACGCTTGAGGTTGTCCCGGAGGTTCATCTCCTCCTGTTTCGTCGGTGCGCACTGGTGGCCCTTCAGACACAGCACATGGATTATAAATATCCAAGAGGACCTCATGTTCTTTCTGTTTAAGGAAAACAGTTTGGTGCAGTTACATGCAAATGTTGTCAGGAAGCTCACATGTCTAAGTGTAATAAGTAAATATTAATACTAATTATAATACTAAGTATATAACAAGATCCCCTTAATTTTGTCTTTAACTATGGTTTCTGAGATGTATAGCATACACCTAAATGCTACTCTTGGTGAAAATACATGAGTAAGCAGCTTGACCTCATTTGTAATTATCTATTTAGATTAATTAGATGAATTCCACTGAGCTTGCACAGTGGTTAACAGAATCAGGACATGTATATATAAAATCAAAAGCTTATGCTGCTCTGTCTGTCCCTTTTCTGCTTTGTGAAACACTAATTAGTGATCTCATATTGTGTCCCTAGTTCATATTAAAAGTACATCTATTCTAAATACTGTTGCCAGTTTTAAAGAGGGGAGTTTCTGGAATGTTGTTCCCTTTCTTGTGTCCAAACATGCAATTCCTTTCACTGTCCTTCAGAATAAGACTTAATATAAGAGACGCAGCAGCAGGCATGCCAAGAAATCAGCAATTAGATCAGTTTTGTAAACAAACAGATCAGCAAATGAAAAAAATCCCTACAAAATAAGAGAAAGAAATGCCATTTGCTTTATTTCCCTCCTAAGAGCAAGGCTAAAGGTTTATTTTTCAGAAACCATGCAACTGCACTTTATGGTTCTCATCTGATTAAGTGAACACAGTATTCAGGTGCCTTGTAGTTAGCCAGTACAACCTTCTTGGAAACGTAATTATCAGCCACAAGAACATATGTAAATTAAAAGCCTGGATTTGTTTATAGCTTGGATTTACTTCTATAGTTACTTGCATATTGTGCCTTTACGTTTACAGCAAAAGACCGGTTAACTTTGCAAAGAAACACAAACACACAACCAAATAAAATAAAATAAAAAAAGCAAGCATATTTACCATTAATATTTTGTACCTCTTCTGCAAAATTGCTCCCTGCGTCAGGAAGGGGCTGGGCTGTGTTCTGATCTAATTTCTGGGAGTGTCAGGGATTTTGCCATGTTCTACTTATCTGATGAGAAGGTACTTAATCCTATTAACGGGACGTTTAGTCATTAGGCTGGAGGATTTTGCATGTATGCGACTTCATGCTCACCTCTGTGGGCAAAACCACCAGGGGGAGTGTTGGGCAGAACTCCCTGATTTAATGTAATTTGGAACTGCTACTTTTCTGTAGTCAGAGAAGTCATGTTAGGTCTTCCATCGTCTTACTTTTTACTTTAGGAGACACCTGCAGATTATGTTATCAGTGAAATTGATACCATTAGTTTGGCTAAAAATAGCTTTCAACATTTAATCTCTTCAGCATAGTTTTAGCTTGCTATAAAAACCACTGCATTATATAAGAGCCTTCTTTGTACACCTTCTGAAGGTACAGGAGTACCTTGAAAAAAAATCAGGAACCCAGATACAGGCTGGCATATGAGCAGATTCTCAAGTGAGATAAGCAATTTTTGGCACTTTGTACATCATTGTACATGCCAATGTTTTGGGGGTTTGCCCACTTAATGCTATTTCCTTCAGTTTCTCCATGTCTGTGAAATATGTCTGAGATCTGCCTTGTACGAAATTTTGGATATTTTGAAATGGCATATTTAAATACTAACAGGTGCTTGATATAAAATATGGACAGGTATTGTTTACAAATCATATTCCGCCTTGTGATATTCAGCAATATTACTCCCTTGTAGTCAAAGAGGAGATGGGGAGAGTGGGTGTCTGTAGCCCACAGCCTGTAACAGCAACTTTAAGATGTTTTATTTTATTTTGTTTACCTAATCATTCATAAAAGCCAATTGATGATTGATGGCTAAGATCTAGCTTGATTAATGCTGCTTAGGCAAGGGATTTGATGGATTTAGTTTTAGACACGTTATCAGAAAGAGTGAAGAATCTATTAGCTCTAAATGGAACTGCAAGTCCCCAGTTTGCATTAAAAATTAAGATAACTCCACACTTTTTTTTTCTGAAAAATGATGGATGGAACAGAATATGTAATTTGTTGTAATCTATATGAATTGCAATCTCTCATTGAGCTGCTGCTTACTCCTTGACCAAGACTCATCACTACCCAAAACATTTCAGTTTCTCTTCTGTAGAAATACCAAGCTGGCACCCTTGCAGACCTTGCAACCCCCTGGCCAGACTGTTTGTTAAGGATCCCTGGGTCTTGGGCTGAAGCAGAAGGGACAATCTCTCTCTCCCCCTATGAACCTCCCACTTGGCTCACCAGAGAGTGAAGATGGAAAATACATTTGTGCAAAGGAAGACAATCTATTACAGATGCTTGTGAAACGTGTGCTATTAGCCTGCAAGTATAATGAATCCTAAGACTTTAATCTTTCGGGCAAGGGCTTGTCCTCTCATTTTTGACATTTCTCTTTGTTAATATTAATTTACTAGCAGCATTTGTTTGCTGGTCTTTCTGAACCTGACTCTGTATGGAGAAAACTTTACTCAATCTAGAGTAAAAAGGGTGGTTTCAACACATCACTGATAGTTCACAGGAGTTTGTGAGAAATCAGGCTGCCCCAGCCCTGTGGGGAGGGACAACAGCACTCTTGCCTCAGGGGAAGAGGTTGGAAAATGCCTCTGGCACAGATCCTACCACTTACTTTCAGAATTGTCTGCTTTCTGAAGGTCTCCTTGGGAGTCTCTGGTCAAGCACATACTTGCACCTTGCAAAGCCAGTCCTTAGGCTGATGCTGAGACACAGAATCCGGGTGTGTGTTGAGCTCCTGTTCTCAATTCAGTTGATTTTGAACATTTCAAAGTATCTTGCATGATGTTAGATGTTACTCCTCTTACTTTATTATAACCATTATGTAACCACATGGAAATAGGCACTAGTATATGTATCTATTTCTTTTTACAAAAACACAAAATCCTAGTTCTTTGCTCTGATGTTATTTTATATATATCTAATGTATGAAAGTGGAGGTATAAGGAACCCAAGGACAAAATTTATAAAACTAGCATGTCTGTTAAATTTAGTTTTGGCCTTAAACTTAACCTTACAAGTGCACTTAAGAACCTAACATACTGTTCCTGAAAGGCAGCTGTTAATCGTGCTTACTCTGAAAAGCTTTTCCCCTCTCATTTCTGTTTTGAATTTAATTAGACAAAAATCTTATCAATAATACCTTCAGGTTTCATGTGAGATATCCACTCTCTTTTCTTCTAACATTCTGAATGTGATTTGCAGTGACCTATTATGGAGATCTTCATTTTTCATCTCAGCTGCCATGTTCAACAGTTTCGTCTTATTATTTTATTTTCTTCTGAATTTGAGTGCTTTGATAAGCTATATTATAGCATGTCATGTCATGACATCGTGCTGACATTTTCAATTTTTCCCACTCTTATACAGGCAGATGATTCAGCGCTTTTTGATGCTGTTGAAATTAATCAGGTACTCTTCTAATATTAAATCATTCTGGAGACAGTCTGAAGAAGCTTTTGGGAGCTAATTGTAGAAAGTGTCTTTTTCCCTACCCCAATTTCCTACCCCTGTTATTCCACTGCTGCTCTATTTTTATTGAAATTATATTTATCTATTGGAAAAAAATAGGAAAAGAGCTTGAGAAGGAATTTCAGTTAAATTGCATTTTTTGCAAGATACTGATAAATTGAAAATAAATAATTGTAACAAGATATACGGGCACTGGGCTTGAACCAAGCTGAACTTGAGCAGTGAGAGTTGTGGCTGCTTTGTGGATTTTTCTTAGGTCCCATTGGATGACCTCCACGAATGTGTAACATTTTTTCACCATGTACTGCAACTTCTCCCTTTTTGTTGATCCATTCCACCTGGCAGGATTAAGCATCAAGAAATATGCTGAAATGGAATTTCCTGTGTTGTACATCAGCTATAGGATTTTCTTCCAGTTAGATATTTACACAACTAGTTTCTGTTTGTAAGAGTTGTTTCCTACTATGCTACACACATTTCCTATGCATTTCTTTCTGAGCTAGGCCAGGCATATAATGATCAGGCTGAAAATACCTGTACATATTTATAGACTCAATGAGTCATGGAAAGTGCTATATACTGCCATTAAATCTCTTGGTGTTTGTATGAAATAGTCCCTCGTTCTACGAAATCTTAATTAGCTTTGTTTGTAAGCAGCTTTATTTGTAAGCACACTATTAGTTCTACTGCTTTCAATTGAAATTAAATCCTTGTGGGGGTTTGTGGTGCAATTACATGGCTAATCTAAAGCATGCACAAAGCTTTGCTATAAGTTAGTACAAGTTTTAAGGGTATAGAATTGAACTTTTGTGCTGTAAAAGTTTGGGGTTTTTTGGTGGTTTGTTTTGTTTGTTTTGTTTTATTTTAATCCTTCCCAGTGCTTCAGGAGCTCTGAGTGGCTTCTGCTTTCTCCTGTATTTCAAAGACTTTCGAAGGCCCCCTGAAGTTCTGTATTCAGTCTTTGAGCTCTACCTGGTTACCTGAAGTTAGGAACCAGGGCTCCTTCTTTAGCCCAGAGAGAGAGGCATGCTCCTGAGGTGGTCTCAGTCGTGCTGGAAGGCCTCAGACAGAGGAGCTGAGGCTGCTTTAAGCTGAATTGATACAGTCAGTCTAAGCTACGCATCTTGCAAAAATACCAGCTGAGGCCCCCAGTGTAGCACAGCTGTGTTAGCATGACAGGATCCCAAAGTTCACAAGCCCTGGAGCTCAGCGTCAGGCTGACACAATTACCCTGTCTGGAGGAGGGTCAGGCAATGCCAGGTCAGGACGCTGCACTGTGCTCATCACAAACATGAAACCAGCAGAAGGCAGAAATCAGCCTGCGAAACTTAGAGCATCACACAGAAATGTTAATGTGGCTTTAGCTGGAATTATTAAGCTACAGCTTTTGGGGTCAGCAAGACCAAGTTCACTTAGCATGCTTTAAAATGCATGAGCCTTTTCTGATTTCCTTTTGCTCATCTATCCATGGATGATAAGGATGGCAATTTAGTGTAGAAAAAACATCTTCCACATCACAGCTGAAATTTTTTGTTTTCCAAGCCCTTCAAGGCTTTGACACAAAGTTCTAAATATCAGTCCCAGGAATAATATGACAGCTGTTGTTCACAAGGCTGTGCAAAGTTTTTTCCCACCTTATCCAGAGGCATTGCAAAAGGGATCTGTGGTGATATTGAAGACTGTGTTTGGGAAGACAAAACTGTAGCAAAAATTTAATTTTCTTTAGGGAGCAACAAGTTTAGACCTTAGAGTTGAATGAAAGACAATATGAAGCTGAAACCTAAAATTATGCAGTTGTCTTCAGAATCTGTGCTTAGGATATCAGCTAACTATTAAACTTTGAGAAGCACTATTACTGATATTATATTATCAGCAGGAGATATCAAAGTCAGTGCAGGGATAACAAAATGAGCTAGAAACAATTTATTAGAAAGCTATGAAACAAACCTGCATGGTGCAGTTAAACAAACAAATTTCAGGAAGCATTTAATACTAAAATGCTGCAGTTTTGAACCAGATATTTTTCAAGGGTTTAGTTACAAGCTTCCCTAGGAACATTAAAACAAAAAAGTTTTATTGCATGCAGACACGTAATATATCAGCTTTCAGCCTGCAACAGAAAGGAACAGGGTTCCTTCTGTGTATTCATCTGGTTTGCTTAAGCATGTCTTTGTCATTCAGCTTGTATCACCTAGTTAAAAGAGTGACTGATTATTGAAAACAACCCCAGAGTTTACTGAAATTGAGAGAACTGAGTTACCAGTTTGTGAGGTGCAGGACAACTCCTGAAGACGGTAGCTGCCCTAACCTGATGGAAAGGGATTGAAGGCACTCAGGATAGGGCCTTGATAATATTCAGTGAAGAAACTGGAAATTGCTTTGTTGGAGAATGATCCTCTGCCTGGTAGCTTGGCCCTTTGTTTCTGCTGCATTTAAAGTGGACCATACTCCAGTGCCTGTGGGACAGCAAACCTAAAGAGGCATGTCAGAATATAAAGCTTCCTCAATGTGGTTGATAATTGGACACACACAGACCCCTTGCTTGCAGTAGCACAGAGGTGGAGGAAGCAAAGCTGGAATGTTGCCTGAAGCTTACATTTTCTCCATTTCAAATATTAAGGACAATTTCTAAGAAGACCATTACAGCAATTATGATTTATGGCTGTATGCTTCTAAGAGTTCTTGCTTAATTGCTGTTGCACATGTTTTTACAGCTGTTCTTTTATATAACTGGTACCCTGCCCCGTGCATCTGCCTCAATATTCAAAGCTTTTTAAAGCACTGTGTAAAAACAACAGTAGTTACAGAGACCTGACAAATGGGAGGAGAATAAAAAGAAAAAGAAAAAAGAAGAATTGAGTTCAGAATGAATGAGAATTAGGAATGAATGTAAAAAGGCAGAAAGGAAAAGGAAGGTGAAGTAGGAAAACAAAGTACAGAATGTCTGGGAAGACATAGACAAGAACAATATTTCCAATTGGAAGTGTATGAATTCATATCCATATCCTCTACCAACAGCCACATCATTATTGCAAGTAAAAATAATGTAGGAAGCCCATGAAGATGCTCATGTGGCAGAACAGAACAACTATATAACTCTGGAAATCTTTTATTGTTCTCCGTATTTCCTTTGGCTCTGGTATGAAGCCATTCTGGGAAAGATGGGAGGATTTGCTCACACTTCAATGCATTTTCAGGTACTGTGAAATGCTAAACACTAAGAAAAGAATTGTGGAATTCACCAGTCCAGATCTGAGTGTGCACAGTGAGTGTGTGCACCTCAGCTGGCAGGACACAACCTGATCTATAGGAAGATGTCTCCTACTTGTGATAGGGAGGTTCAATTAGATGATTTTTTAGGATCCCTTCCAACCCAAACCATTCTGTAATTCTATGATTCTGTGACATGTATGGTACAGGCCAAAATGGGAGACTTGGATATCCTGCTGAATATGGATTTGTGCAACGTCTGTCATGCATGGAAGCTGGCAGGGGTCTGATCGTTCATACTTACGGCACAAAAAAATTAGAAATTATTTCAAGTTGTGAAAAATCCAGTCTGCCATTTTATAACACAACTTGCAGTCAGCTGAGATGGCAGCTACCACGTGTAAATCATCATCTTTTAAAAAAACTTAAATCAAAGTGTTAAACTCATAAAAGATGAAGGCAAACTCCTACAGAGCACAGTAATATACTTAGCATTAGGCTCTTAACACTTCAAAGTCATGCTAGGTTTTATTCAGGTTTTGGGTCAGCTACATTACAATGTCCAGCACAGTATCACACATCCTACTTTGTGGACAGTGGTTTGTAGGGATTCCTTATTCCTTATGATTTTATTTTGCTCCTGCAGACAAAGTATGTTTTAAAAAATCCTGGAAGATAGGCTCACTGTGAATATTTTGCACAATGGACAAAATGCTCTCTCCAAATGAAGAAATCCATGAAATTTCACCTGCTGGAAGGATATTTGGGGTATGTGAATCTGGACTGTTGGGTAGTACTGTACTTTAAGGAGTCACTGTATTTTCTCATCACCTTCTAGAAGGGGTTTGGCTCTTCATCTGGTCAACAGACCAGATATGGAAATCTTCAGAAAATAATTGAAACCATGAGCTGGGTAATACTTAACTTCCAAGCCTGACTGATCTGAAATGGCTGCTTCACATTGTTTGCAAAAGCAGCCAGAACCCCTGGTCACGTATATGTAGGGCACAAAAATGTGATTAATACTAAAAATTCATTAATAATGCAGATGCATTTGAAACACCTTAGGTGCTAGAAAACTTTCAAATGTCTATGGTACAGCCATAATTATGTTGCAAATATCATTCAGAAGTACTTTGCTATTGGTACTGGGAGACAATACCACATTGTGCATTTCCATACCTGAACTCAGGAAGTAATGAACTTTCATTTCAGCCTTTGCCCTTGTGCCTCCAATATTGTATCTCATACCCCAAGAGCAGATGGTTGAAGGCCTGTTCCTCTGCCTGGGTCTCACACATAACTGCACACATAGACACATTTATATATTAAAACAGTAGACAACAGGTCAGATAGTTAGCTGACATAAATAAGCAAAGCTCCCTTGTCCCTGCAGACAGCTCTGATTCATACCAGCTGAAGACCAGTACATTTTCACTAGGTCTGGATTCAGTAAACCACACACACACAGAGTGCAAAGCAGCCTATTGTTTGAAGGAAACCTTTCTTGTTTAGGGCACTGCTGAACAAATAAACCAGGCAGCAGAGGGAATTAGCAGGAATGAAGAGCATTAGATCCTCAGAGAAAATAACATCAAAAAAGCCCTTGGTATCCATCAGTCAGAATTCCTTCAGTGCTAGACAAAAGCTGCTATGGAAATTGCTGTGTTGTAACCTATGTGATCCCATACTGAATAATTTACTTGAAACACTGTGCTTCCAACACTGTGCAGATCAAGTATCACGAGCAAGGAAAGCAAGTAAAGGAGAAATTGGAAAGAACTTAAATACTATTCAAGCAAAGCACTTAACCATGCATTTAACTTTTAACCTGAGAGCAGTCCCATGGAAGTCAATGGGATTACTTACGTACTTAAGTAAATCATGTGATTAAATGGTCCAGTGGACCAGGATTTTAAAAATCTGCATGGCTGTTACTTAAAAATGGATACAGTGCAACAGAGGAAGGAAAGGAGAAAAATCTCTTTTCCATCCTCAGTTTCAAGAGTACTGACAAAGGTGTGATAAGATCTAGCACTAGGAAGTTAGGGTTGGAAAAATCCAGCCTTGAAATAAGACATTTCCTTGTACCTATGAGGAAAATATTGAGACAGCTTACAAGAAGAGAGTGCATTTACCCTCACACAGAGTTTTTATGATGGCATTAAACATATTAAAAGAAAAAGAGGATTAATCCAGATTCTGAGAGTAAACTCAAGGGGTTAAAAAAAATAAAATTGGGCAGTTCCTGGAGAAGTGACACCTCCACCAGTTGATTGCAGCGTACTGGTCCACATCCCACCTTCAGCTCAAAAGATTCCTAACCTACTGATTATGAGACAGATGATTTTGTATTGCCCTGCTTTTTTTATTTCTTGTAAGCATCTGCTGCTTTTAGAAGTACTACTTGGCTGGACATATTTTTGATTTAACCTAGTACAACCATATTTCTTTTCAATACTGTACTATACAAACACACACATCATGAGAGGATTAAGCTGGTTGGTTTTTGCAGTCTTTTCTGGCCCTAAAGTATGACAGCCTGACTTGTGCTTACCCCTTTTGTTCATGAGCTTGATAGGAAACAGCATTGATTAAATTTCCTGGCGCTGTTTGACAATCCTGAGCTTTCTTCAGGATCTGGGAAAGAAGTGAGTATTGCACTGCACAGTCTGTGACTCGGTTGCTATCAGTGGAGCTGGAGTCATCCAGGAGCTTCTCTCCTGAGCAAGTCCCCTGCAGCCAGGGTGCCACACTGTGACAGAGCGACCTCCGTTTCTCCTCTCCATGGCACATGCTTTCTAAACTCCTAAGGCAAAAAAAAATGTTATTTCAATACTGTCATATCTGGATGAAACTTGCATATCCTGTGGTTAACTAGAGACCAAACCAGATTACCTCACTCAGTTTTTTCTGGCTCCAAATGCTGTAAACTCTTGTCCTGGGCTAGAGCCATCAAAGCCCATCTGAGGCCCTGGAAATACTTGTATTGACTTCACTCTGCGTGAACAAGACTTCAACTCAATGTACAGACTATGCCCAAGTCAACGGGGTTCCAAAAAGAATGTGGCTCAACTTGCAGTAAATACATACACCTAAATGACCACAAGCAGAGCTATTCAGAAAGGACTAGTAACAGCATCCTCACAGAAATTTAATGCATGAAAGTTCAATTAGCTATAGAAATCAGCAGGAGATGTTCTTCTCAGCTTTCTGTATGAAAGGTCTATTGAAGTTAAAAAGTATTTATAGTTACTTATGGGGGAAAAAATTAGGATGGGCTATAGGACCCTACAGGATTCACCCACTGGAGGAAAGCTGTTCCACCACACTTTGTCCATTTCCCAAAACAAAACCAACATTAGCCCACATAATATAAAGGGTTCTAAATGAGAAAAGACTCATGCTTTAGGCCAGAAGCACATCTGGTATAGCCCTAAGGATCTAGTTCATAGCAGTAATATTTTTCTGCAGTTTTAAGCCAGAGCTCCTGCAAGTTTCAATATGAAGGCTCTTAGCTTTAGACCTAAGACATGGCAGAGTGCTGGGAGCAATTAATTGTGCACTTTTACTCTAAATACCAAAGTTTAATATGCCTATGTCTCTCATGGCAGAGAGGTGATCCCAGTTTAAATGTTGGGCTTTTTGTTAAATAGTGAGCTGTGATTGTCCTGTTTTTCTTTATGTAGTGATATAGAACCATTGAGAGATAAATGCATCTTTGCATATAAATGGAAGTCATCATTGTCTTAAGAGAGGTGTTTGTAAAGCAGTTGTGTGTGTGCCATTAAAATAACCCCATTTATATAATAGGATATTTAGGACTGTTAGTTGGGAAATAAGGAATATTTCACTTTATGCAAGTTATAATAACACACCTCTTCAGCTTGGCATTATTATTATCTTGATGTATAGTCAGAGTAAGGGAGATTTGCATATGGTGGATTTGTGTCTTTGTGGGTAAATTTGCCTTCTACACCTTCCATCTGTGGAATATAAAAGCTCAGGACTTTATGAGGCAAAGGTAACTTGAGACATAACCCTGTTCTACTTGGCAATTCAAAATTCCCACATGAGACCAAAACTTTTAAACAGTATAAAGATTAGGGTCTGTTTTCTCAAAGTGGGTATATTAAATTAGGGAGGTAGATGGTTAGCCAGGCATGATAACAAAGACCCCTTGCAGAGCACAAGTGAGAGCCCAAGGTCTTGCTCAGCCTCAAGCACTGTCAAGCAGAGGAGACTACATTCCTGGACACTGGGTGTGATAGAGAAGCGTTAGAAAACATGAAGCACTAATTATGTACACGTGAGAAAAAAATGTGGTAGCTGGTCAGATACCAGGACTGTGTGTGTTTGAGAGAGAAAACTTACTAGTGGCTGATAAAATAACCTGTTTTTTCATAAGACAGGGATTTTTTTTTCCTCTGCTTGTTTGTGAGCTGTGCTTTGTTTGCATTTCAATCATATTATTTGTACTTGTTGCATTTTCCTGAAAAGTTATAACTTTGGCACATACAGTTGAAAGACAGTTTTCATCTATGCAAGAGGCATGCACTTAAGACAATTAAAAGTGATGTCTTTGCTTATTAATAAGAAATTAGCTGTCACAGAAAATTATCTTGGCAAGAAAATCCAGTGAAGTCTGCCTTTGCTATATGATATATTTTAGAAATGTCTTAGAATTCTCTAAACTGCAAAAATGCTGCCTGTCATTTCATAACACTCTGGGGAAAGACAGCTGAATCCCACTTTTAATTGTGAAATGATAGGCACAGTTTCATGCATTTGGAGGAATGTAAAATATTTCCATTATCATTTCTTGCTTTTCTGCTTATCCTTGCCTCCTCTGTCTCTCCTTTCCCCCTCACCACTCAAAGTAACATTTGGCAGGGGAGAGACATTTATCAGGAGCACACAAGCTTTCCCATGGAGTTTCATAGAAAATAGATATTGATTAGAGGACAGGGGGAACAGGCTTTTTCAAGAACAGGCTTAGCAGGGGAAATTGAGCATTTGATACAGGAGTGTGGAGAGAAATGCTGGACTGTCGCCATAGGGGCTGGCAGCCGAGGATAGAGCAAAACAGTGTGGGGGAGCACAAAGAGGTCAAAAAAACAAAAAAATAGCCTAAATATAATATTCTGGCACTGTTGGACTGGCATAGAGTCCAAAGGGCAAGTTTGGCGTTTGAAGACAGAGGCTGGACGTAGAACCTGAAATGCTTCCTGGGGAAGAACACTGCACTGACACAGAGATGGATGCATGTCCATCACCTCAAATACCATAACCAGAGACACAGGATTGGTCATGAGCTAGTAGCTTCCACATGGTGATCCCACGAGGCTGCAGCACTCACTCCCTGTTAAAAATCCCCCTGTGAAGAAGCAGGGTACCCTAGAAAGATGTTTAGCACATGGAAACAGAAAGTTGGGAGACCTGACTTCCATGTATCTCAATACCACATCCTTCCTGGTTGTCTTATTTGCTCAGATGCTGAGTTTCCTCTGGAGACAGTTAGTTTCAGGGTGACATCTCAATTATGTAGATCAGCAAATCACAGCTGTTTCTCAATCCAGATGTTAGAAACTGCCTCCAGCAAGCTTTTTCCAGGAGCTGAGCTCCTGTGGGTAATTGCACAGACATCTTCTCCTCTGCCCTTCTCCCTGTACCACCAGACCTGGAAGCAGGTTGGTGCCACCCCCTGCTCCTCTGTACCACCCTACAGGGCTGGTTGTTATTACAAGCCAGGACAGGTAAGATTCAGTCTGACAATTCAGAGCTGTGGCTGAAAGAGAACTGGATCATTAAGGAGCTGTGTGTCTTTCAGACTCATCAGTAATGATTTCATTGCAGACGAGGATGCTTAGGCAAGGTGTAAGTTATCAGAGCTGTCTTCACTTCCAGTTTTAGGAAGTCCAGGTCCAGGCTGTGCTCTGTTTCCAGATCGATGTTAGGAACTGATGTGCATCAGCCAGCCATCTCCCCTGTCCACCCAGCCCTGACATGCCTGCACAACCTACAGAGCCTACACAGCCAACGTACTGGCTCTGAGGATCCATGCATAGGTGCAACCTCAAACACACATGGGGAAGCACGACTTGATGCATCTTTCACTAATTGGGTGATGAGACCAAGAGAGATGAAGAACAGCTGTGGGAGCTGTACAGGAACTCATCTGCAGCTTTTTAAGAGCCATAGCTCCAGGGGAACTGTTGTTCTGCCAGCCACTGTTATGCATTACCAAATAAAAGGGCTCCTGTCCTCTCCGGCCTCAGTGACATTCCTCCATTAATTGTCTCCTTAGCTGTCACTGTCTGAGGGAGGGGGATATGGCAGAGTAAGAGTCATAGGAAAGCTGGTGGAAAGCAAAGTATCTAGGCAGTACATTTAATTCAGTAATAAGTTCAGTAGGATTGGATTTCTTAAATGTCTTCTTTGCATCTGACCTGGGCTAACATTTAGACTTTAAGTTTCTTCAAGATCAATTTAATTGAATTTACTACCTAGAATTTAATTAAGTTTACTATATAAAGTTGTAACTCATAGTTTCCTGGTAGTAATACAGCTCCTCCCATTAAATTGCATTTTTAAGACTAAATGACACCCATCCTTTTACCTGTAAAGGTGTAAAATAATGTTTCTTGCTCACTTGCAGCAAAGGAATTTGATGCTGGATTGTATCCTGTTATTAAATGGATTGAATATTTTCACTACATCTGAGGAAACAAACCAGACAGGGGTCACCTGCTTTTCAAAGTATACTTTTAAATGTTTATTTTGCACCTTTGAACTATTTATTTCTTTTCACTGCCATTACAGAAAAATTTGGGTTTATACTTAATAAACATCAGTGAGAAGCTTTCTATGCTTGTTTAAACAGAAGTAAACTCAAAGACCTTGTCAAAACAAGTAGGTTAAGCTTGACTAATCAGCTGAACTTATTCCATTAATAGCCAAGGTGGCATCATTATTCCATTAAGTTTTGTCTGGAATATTGGAAGCAGATACATATATCCATACAGAAGACATTAAATCAGATTAATCTTTCCAAAATGGAGATATAGTAACAGTCATTTACTCTATTTCTTCAGTCTGGGAAGGAGTCTTGTGCCTGGTTAAAAAAAAAAGTGAGGACCAAGGAAATTGAGACTTTTTCAGAAAACTTCATTATGGATTGAATAGGTGGAATTTGAAGTAATGTGGACATTCTCATGAAATATGACCACAAGTGTAGTTAAACTATGTGCCAGTGGAGGCATTAAATGCAACCTGATGCAATTAAGATTGCTGGGAAACACAGATGCACTTTTGATTTCTGTCAGTCCTGTGGTAGAAGGCTATAAAATTGCAAGAGAGGTAAAATCAGGTGTTACATTTTCAGGTTAACGGAATGCAAATTTATCATCCTCATCCAAACCATGGTTGATAGGAACTCACACTTTGTCATTATTCCCCATTTCCTTCAGCCATGAGTCTCTTAATCCTACAGTGCCTTGTATAAAGAAGCTAAGTCCACTTAAGGCAACCACTGACTGCATTTTCATATAATTTTCTTTTTTGTGATGGATTCCTCTCCAGCTCTAATGGGTAAGTGTTTGTCTCCCAAGAGGGAGTCAAAGTTTAGATATTTCTGCACAAAGTTTCACTAGGTGATAATCAGCAGTACTGAAAAATCCAGGCACTTATTCATGAAAACTTCCCTAGCAGAAGTTTCAACCTCTGAGCTCTCCGAAGAAAATGTTTCCATCTTTGAATCTTTAGCCCAACAAGCAAAAATGCAACAAAATCTACCTAAGAGAAAAGGCCTGACACTAATTTTAGACATTGCTTTTAGCCACCAGCCACAGCAACAAACAGCAACTGAAAGCTGCTATCTGTATCCTCCTGGAACCATACAGATAAGCAAGTAGGAGAACCATTCCCAAGGTCACAAGTATCTGGATTTTAGATAACAGCCACCCAGAGTACAAGGGTCTAGGACAAAACCCTGTATTTTAGTGTGCATACCTCTGAAATATTAACAATATAACTGAAACATTTTTCTTACATTAGGAATGTGGAAGCAGCAAATGGGGAAATGATCCTTATTTCCTTAACAACTGTCATAATACTGTGGTGCTATAGGGCACTCAGATCTCACTGTTTCAATAAAATCATTTAATAGAATTGCCACAGTCCTTTGTTGCCATCTCATGGCATCTCTACTTTCCCATTGGTAGTATAATTATTTATTGAAGTGGTTTCTTACAGGTGTAAATAGCCATGTCTTGAGACCTGGAGGACATAAAATCTGTCCCATAATTTATGGGGGCATTAATGAGAAAAAAAATGCTACAATTCCCCGTCTGCCTGCAATGTGTATGTTAAAAGAGCTGCATGTGAAAGGGCACAGTGGATTGATATCATGCTCTCATGTAAGTCAGTCCTACTTTTCTTCCAGGTCATTGTGTTAACAAAGGCTTTACACTATTGCAATCACAGCTAATCTCTGTCCTTGCTACACATGACAAGGATTGTGGTGTCTGAGTCAGGCTTCAGTTCTCAAATATGCAAACAGATTTAGGACCTTTAGTTGCTCCCATGTAGTTCAGAATGGAACAGCTTTCACAGAAGTGATAAGAAGAAGTCCTGTTCTCTGACACAGCAGCATTAGAAAACAGTGGTTGTTTTAATTGTCAGATTGTGTCCAAAACCCACTTCCAGTTTTTTTCACGAACAGAAGTGGGTTTGGAAATGAAGGATATGTACTTAATTTTGCTGATAGCTAGCGTCTTTATTCACTCCTTCTTGTAATTTTATATGGGGAAGTTCTCTTTCCATCCTTTCAGCTCAAGGAAGAGCTTCCTTCCTGTTCTAGCTTCAGAGCTAATACATGATATTTCTTTTCTCGTCCAGAGAAATGAGTATAGACACATTTCAACAGACACTTCTTCAATGAAATGCTTTCACTTCTGCTAGGAGGAACCAATATGAATCATTGTCAGAATCTTCACATGCGTAACTTCATCAGAAGCATCCTCTTCTGGCAATCCAGCAAACATTATCAAGGACTGAAATAGCCATGGAAGGTGCTCTCTCAGCCCTTTTATATATCTTGACTTACAACTGTTGTCACAGCAGGAAGCAATTTAGAGAATAAAGCCTTACAATCTACTTTATTTCAACACTAGTCAATATTAAAGAGAAACGTACAGCAACAGTCTTCCAAGTGGGAGCAACCAAGCAGTTGTATTCACTCTGTTATGCGCACTCAAGGCAGTTTCTCTTTGCACAAAAAACCCCCAAGCAAACAAAGCTTCACTCAATGTTTGTATTGTTTGCTTGTGGTTAAAGAACATTTGCATTTGCTTGGTGTTTTGACTTACTGCAGAATAGAAAAAGGATTTTTCATGTCATGGATAAAACTGAAAAAATGAATTTTGTCAACAACTCAAAATATTTATTCATATCTTGTGAAAAGTCCACTTAAATGCAGACATTTGTCAGAAATACCGAGTCTATATACTTAGCACATAATTTTTCTTTCTTACTTTGTAACTGGGTCCTCCAAGGTCTTGCTCTTCCATTTCTTATTCATTGTGTTCCAAGTAGCCAAGAAACTGAGGTAAAATGAAAGAGATTTATTGCCAGACAGCTCCCATTTTGTGATTATATGAAAACCCTATTTGCATATGCAGGTGGAGGCATTTATATTAGGAACCCAGTTATGTGTCTGATTTTTTCACTCCAGATTTTCCAAGATATCCCCAGAGCTTCTCCAATCAAAAGGTTTTTACAAATGTTTTCTATAAATCATCTTGCAGTTTCACTGGCAGGATTATTCACCTCAAGAGCTGCAGTTAACCCGTCCATGACGAAGGAAGCTGTGCTGGCCCTGTCTGTATGGGAAAGATGGGACTGCCCAGGGAGGAAGACTTCCCTGGGGGAAATCCTAGGGCTGGAAGAAGTGCTCATGGGATCTCCTACCTTTTCTACCCCTTATAGAATGCTTTGAGTCAAGGTGGCAGCGTGGTATTGAACGGTGTTTGGCTGCCATTACCCACTGCTGAGAGACTGTGCCATGCTCTCACCCATGAAGGAGCTCTCTGTCTTGACACAGGGTGAAGAGTTTTGACCATGTGCCATTATAAAGATAAATCTATCCCTCTTGCCTAGCTCTTTTGGTTTCTTTCACAAAACAGTGTGTGTTGTTCACCATCCTGTCTCTAAATGCTTTTGTGTTGATGATAGCAAACTGTAGTCAATGTCTGCATATTGCCAATCACAATAAGGTAGATGCTTTTAATTCCTTGAGAACACTTGGTATATGGTGCATTATCTTGCATTTTAATTTTATTTAATCCTACACCGTCAAAACAACAAATCTGAGAGAGGACTAGAGGAATTTACCCCACCAGCAAGTGCCTATTCTAAGTAAATGCCTCCTGATGATGTACCAAGCCTAAACTGGAGAACAGAGACATTCACTGTATTCTCGAGTTTCTTCTTCAAGTAACCCAGAATATTTGAGAGATGAGGCCTGCTCTGCTTTGCCTGGAGTATTGGCTCTAATACAGCAATAACTGTTTAGTATACCCAGCTCACACTTAATTTTAGCTTTTTCCTGGTTAGTCAGGACAGGAAAATTGACATTGCATAACATGCCAGCAATAAAGGTATTTCTACTCATTGTCACTTTTTCCATAATTCCAAGTCTAAGGCCATCTGCTTCACTGCTTTCCTCATCATATTTTCTGAATGTGCTTTCTTTCTATCTATTTCGATCGTGGAGGAAATATATGTTTTCTGAAAGGTTTTGGGCTGCTTTTCCATAAACTAGGATCTGCTTTTCCATTTTTTCAGGGTATGTCTCATTAACTAGAGCAATCTCTTAGGGAAGTCTCAGGGACTTTAATCTTAATGCCTCTGTAATCAGTTGTACAAAAGGGAGAATTTAGAGACAGAAAGCACCCAGTTCTACAGGCTCAGGCTTTGATTTCAATATACTGATCAAAGAACATTATTAATTCAGTGTCTGAGGAATCTCCTGATGGGGATTTCTGTGGGAATCATCTGAAACCATAGAGTTGCACAGAAGTAGCCCTGCTGTAAAAGGGTGGGTGTTTGCAGACTGGTGGCTCGTCTGCTGGCAGATAACCTGCTTTGCTAGGGGAGACAGTCCTTCTGTCCACTAAAGGATCCTAGGAAAAATCAGAGGTGGTAAATTCAGTCTGTTTTCGGATTATTTGGGTGGTATTTCCACTGAGGAAAGCAAACAGTCTGACAAGCCTTGGGAAGAAAACTTGGCTTGCAGAGTACATCCTGTAGGAGCACCTGATCCCAGGCAGTGGCCTCCCAAAGAAACCTGAGATGCTGCTCTTTGGTTTGGTCACAAACTAAGTGGTGTTTTTCCTGGAAAACTTCACTCCTTTTTATTTTTTTTTTAATCCCTTCCTGAGAATTTTATACGATTTTCCTAATTCCTTGTTATTCACCAAAAAATTGTCAAAACAATTTGGTGTCTCTCAGCTTTTTGTTCTGTACATAGTGATGGAAGTGAGAAAAATTGCTTTGCTGCTGTCCCAAGCAGTCCTTGCAAAAACAGTCCCTGTGATGTCAAAAGAAACAGTAAATCTCTGGCATAACAAAAGAGAATCAAAATGACTTGCAAAGAAATGTTAAAGCAGCGTTTTTTCCCCCAACACATACACCCCACAGTATTGTAGAAAATTCCTTAAGCAACAGAAGTGGAAAGAGAAACAAAGTTTAACATTTCAGTGTCTTACTCAGCAAAGTTTTCTGGGGAAAACAGATCAGTTGAAATAGTAACCTTTGTTAGTTTTTCCATATACTTTATTCAAATAAAGATATGCGAGCTACATGTGTTCCTGTTTAATCTAAAGACTTTATTCTAAATGCCTTGGATGTACATTAACTTGGTATTTTTATTTATTAGTTATTGGAAAGAGTGGCACACAGGGATAATGTTGAATGTGCTGTAAATCAGTGTAGAATTTAGCTTGTAGAGATTTAATCAGAAAAGTTAGATTTACATAGGGAGGAAATATCTTTTATTATCTTAGCTGCCAGAGTGGGAAAAAAAGGACAGAAATTTAAAACTGTGCCCATTTTTCTAATTAGGTTCTTCAGTCTAATAAAAAAATAGCACCCTTAAACCACAAAAGCTACAGCAACACCAGTATGATGATAGAAAAGATAGCCTCATTGTCCACACCCTTCCTTCTGCCCAAATATAAAACACGGCTTTTACACTCAGAGCTAATGATTTTGTTAGAAAAGGAGAGGCTGTGTTTGATGCATTTCATAGGGGAAATGAGTTTAGGCAGATAAGAGTAGCCTGTCCAGCCCATGGAGCAGGCAGGACGATGGTGTGTGCACGACAGCTGCAGTGTAACACAGACTTATGACCAGGAGCAAACTCTCCATTTCAAACCCTGAGCACTTGCAACAAAACAAAAATAAAGCCCAGCTCTGTGATCCTTGTTTGAGTATTGCTCAGGCTCATCAAAAGATGCAGGATTGAGTTTGAGTGACAAGTTTAGCCTCCTCTTAGGGCAAAGGTTTGAAATTCCTTTACCTAATGAGTAAATTATATCATACAGCGCCTGCTGAGGTGCTAATGGCAAATGAGAGACATTTTGGGACAGAAGGAAGCTAGGAGTCCTTTCTAATTAAGTGTGCCTCTTTCTGAGTCTCTAGATAAATTCCACAGTAGTTTTCAGTCCATGCTTGCATGCTACACCTTTTTCTTCTTTCTCTGTTTTTCCTGTATGCTCTGTCCACTGCTCTGCAGGCAGAAAATTCCTCTTGAATTCCTTTTGTGTCTGGTCATTCCATAGATTAAATCAGAGCCCCTTGGTTTATTATAAAGAATGCAACCTTCACTGCTATTGACATGTCTCTGGACCCTTCCTATTACTATTTCCAATTTGAAGGTTCCTTTGAGTCCTTTGTTTTATCAAAAGTCCTGTTTTCTAAATCTTCTTGAACTATGACCTATGAATTTATGCTTCATCTGGTTTATTGCCAGTGCACTGTGCAGGCCATGAAATACACAAAATGTCAAAAACCATACTCAGTTCTGCTCTGGAGGTATTCCCACTTGTTTCACACTTGAGCTGGATGTGTGCCAGGTTGTGCCGAGCCCAGGAGCCATGGAATGGCTGAGGTGCTCTGCAGGGAGCCTCACCTCAGATTTGCACTCTCTGGAATTGCCTCACCTCAGATTTGCACCCCATAGCCTCCATGCTTCTTGGTGAATCACCCCAATTCCTCTTTGTGTCTTCATGAACAGGCCAGTCTTCCCCATGCTTTCCATTCCCTTCACATCCCATATGTTTCTACCACTGCAATATGGATACCCCCTCCAACATGTTTCAGTGTCTCTAAATCTTCTGGGCAGCAGAGGTTGTGGTGGACTGGGACATGCCTGCATGCCAGCTGGCCAGCCTAATGTGCACGTGGTCAAGGGTTGGATGGCCACTTCCAGACTGAACAAAGGCTGGGCTCTGTCTGCATTCCCATCAGGAACAGATGCTCCTCTGGCTCTTGTTTTCCTATGTGGACAAATGGTTCAATCAAATGTTTGGGAACTGAGCGACTCTGAGCCCTGTGTCTTTCTGCTAAATCTGATTGAAATGGATGAATTGCAGGGCAAAGGTCTAAGAAAAGATGACACACTGATCTTGAGAGTTGACACACAGATTCTTGTACAAACAGGCTGCAAAAGTCACGTAGGAATCGTTTTCTTAAGAAATAAGACTAACAATGTAATAGCCTGGGTGGAGAATGATATCAGGGAAGCTAGATTTGGCTTCCTGATTCTGAGACTCAGCTTGTGCATTCCCATAAATAATGTTGCTGACAGGCAGTTTTAAATTGCACAACAAATAGACCAGGGCACGGCTACTTGATGGAGCAGAGCGAAACACATCCCCTGTTCTTTCCTGCTTTTCTGCTCCTTGCTGCCCGCTGCCTCCTGCTCCCCTTTCCCTGACACAACCAAGTGTGAAGAAGAGATCTGCACTAGCAGGCTTCTCCTTTCCTGAAGGGAAAATAAGTCCTGATGGTTATTGTACCCCCAGATCTCCTCATGTGAAATAGAGCCAGCTTGTGTGAGTGGATCTCAGGCAGCAGTGTTGAGTCCCTCGCATCTACAGCCATCTCTGGTGCTGGTCTGGGTCTGGTTCTTGTCTGTGGTTTGGTTCTGGTGCATGCACCTGAAATTTCATATGCTCAAGGTGGTAGACAATGTCTACTTGCAAATTCTGAAGAATACATAATAAAGTAGTGGAGGCACAAACCTCTTAAATGGAGGCTAGAAAGGGAGGGAATATTCTTGTGAAGCAAACTTCATAGCACATGGGCTCTTTGCAAAAAGCTTAACAGAAACTAGGAGAAATTTTCTTAGGCCTTTGTTATATTCCATCTTCCTGAAACCTCCTCCATGATATGAAATGAAGCTGTTTTGGCACTGGAATTTTGTCACTCTTCAGATATTCTAATTATCTGCCCTAACAGGAGCCTGGCTTCCTAGTTCACTGTTTCTTTTTCCTCCCTTGAGACTATTTCTGGCATGCATTTCCTCATCATTATGCGAACACCGAGCGCAAAAAATGTCTTTAATGTTTCAGCAAGACTGTACCTAGCTCATCAAGTGAATACAAATACATAAACTGTAAAAAAATCTCCCGTCTTTCTCACTGACCCTTTTACCCCTCAGGATCAACTTGAAAAGTACTTTGTACCGTACATGAAAAAATTCTGATTTCCTCTTCCTTTTGTACTTGCTTACCTGACACACCTGATGTGAAGCATTGCTGTCTGATACATTTGTCTGCTCTTCTCCATTTGGAGCCATCACAAGTCCTCACTGATTGTGATGGATATAGAAAGGGAACAAATGTGGTGCCTCAAAGAATTCATCACTAAGAGGTAAATGAGAAGCACTGAAGCTATCTTGAAGTTAGATTTTAAGTGTCAGGCAAATTTGGAAAAGACCAAGTAAAACTTACTGGGATATCGTAATCAGACTCGGGGGATTTCAAGGACTATTTTTAATTTAAGTCGAAAAATAGTGTCAATGTCCAGAATATTGCTTACATATGGAGCCTCTCAAACAACAAATACAGACTCCTGACTCTGCAGAGTAAGTTAAAGAATGGTGGTATGGGTAGATAAGCAGAGGTCCTGAGGGATTTGCAAGGTGGCCACAAAATAAAGAGGCCAGGGATGGTCTCAAAGAGGAGACAGGGGAAGCAGGGCTGCTGTGGGGGAGCAAGGGGACAGCACAGCAGAGGCAGGCAGGCACAAAGGTCTCACCAGGGATCCCTGGGAGGGTTGGCCCTGCCAAGACTGCTGCTCTGAAGGCTGTAGCAGAAGTAGCAGCCAGTCTGTGTGTCCTGAGCAGTGACCCAGGCAAGGGAGGCACCCAGGTCACTGTCATTTTTCCATGCAGATGCTCTGCCCCAGGAGCTCTCCATTTGCTGTCTGCTGCTTTCCCTGGCACTGGAAAAGAGCTCTCTATGTCTGCTTTGTCTTTGCTCTTGGTTGGGTTGTGTTAAATCAAAAGCCAGCCCCTGAATATGTGCGTAAAAGATGTCCAAACACCCGTTTTTTAACTCCCAAGTGGGCTTTGCAACTTCTCTGCTGTCCCTGCCTCTCTTTACAAGTATGTGCAGAACTATACTGTGTCCACAAAGACAAATATGCCAGTTTAGCAAAGAAGATAATTAAAATTTTATTGAAAACATACACCAGGAAGAATGTCTGTATAAAAGCTGCCTCCCTGCACATAACTATAGGCTCTACCTTTGGTTTTCAGTTTAGGAATGAACAAACCACACAACTAGGATTTACAAGGAATGCTTATTAAGAAAAAGCAGTTTCATAGAAGAGTCTGAACTGCAAGATGCAAAATTACTAGTGGTGACATGAAGCAGGTTGGAGCTGCAGACTCTCCTTTCGTGTTCAGTAATTTCACTCCTGGCAGCTGCTACAGCTACAGCTGATCCCCTGTTCTGCCCTGCCCTGCCCCAGAGCTGTGTATACATACACATTTGTCAAAGGGAAAAAAAAGAAGGATGGAAAATACTTTGTTCTTAATGGGAAAAGATCCATCTCACAAGGTTTCAAATGGAGAGCTTTTTTTCCACTTCACAAAATGGAAACCCTTTAAAATGTAGATACGTGTAAAATAGCCTCCCCCAAAAAACTCTGAAGAACAAATTAGCTGGTTCTGTGGCATTTCACCAGGCTGTGGAATTTATGAAAACCACATTCCTTGGATTCTAAAACACTGGCCATCCTGCTGTTCTTTCAAATAATGTTGATTTTGCTGACTAGTCTCTCTGAGAGCCAGCACAGTTGTCTAATTGTAAGTAAATAATCTCGGAACAAATCCATGTTTGACATACTGTCATACTAGCATTTACTGTTTTGCAAAAGGGATTTACTTCAAGGATATTGAAAAATTCCATTGGCATTTAAGGGGAGTAGCAACTGTGACCCTCTATAAATTAAAATGCTTGACCCTGCTATATGATATAGAAGATCCAAAGTATTTCACAAGTTCAGGTCAGTGAAGGCAGAAAACAAGCCCTGCTTCTGAAGGTGTGGTATTATGTTCACACAAACATCCGTGAGGGCCACGAAGGTTTACAAGGGTGAGATATTTAAAGCTTGGGCTCTTAGGCTCACATGCAGCCCCCCCATACCTTCTTTATGTATAAGGTTGATTAGAAAGGTCTACCCTTACAGATCATGTTGCTAGGAAAGGATGTGCTGGCCACATTCAGAGCTGCTGTAATGTGCTTTAGAGGGACACTGGTACCACTGTGATGTCAAAGTTCAAGAGCCTCATGAGTCCTGTGGACCACTAACAACCTGAGGCTGCCAAATCCTAGCATCTTCTATATTCAGTGGGAGATGAAGCCATGAAATCTAGCCTAAAAGCCTGGAATGGTCAGCCTGAGGGTGGCCCACCACTGCTCTTCTGAGGCCCTTCCAGGGCAGGCTGGGATAACACAGGGACTCAAGTACCAACTGCCCCACTGCTCTTGGATGTAATGCCATAGCTGTGGTGGTGACACTTACACAAGTGCCTGTAGGGAAGGGTTTTCTGAGATGTCACAACTCTCTTTCTCTGGCCATACAAGCCAGGACCCAGCAACCTGGCATATGAGCAAGCTCTGAAGAGCTCATCATGATCTTGGATGATGACACCACAGCAGCAACACAGGCACAGCAGACTGCATGGCCTGTGGTGGCTGGGAGTCCAACCCTGAAAACCTGTGAACCTTACCCAGGAGCAACCAACATCCAGGACAAGGCAGATGATGAGGGGAATCTGAAGTGTAAGATCACCCCCAGGAATTGCATACCCCCACACATATACTGAATATTGTGACCAGAAATGGGAAGGATGCTGGACTGAATTTCCATCTTTCATCCTCTGATTGAACATAAGAAGCTGCATGGTGTGTTGGGGGGTTTTCCACCACCAGTATGAAGATACAGATCTATACCTCCCTTTGTGGAATTCTTTAAGAGCTGATATTTATGATGTCATCATTGTAGTTGCTGTTTTCATTTGCATCAGCACTGCTTATTGTAGCTTTTGTTTAATATAGCCAAGGAAAGAATGCATCCTTTTGTAGCACAGCCACTGCAATATCACAGTCACTGTATAACCTGCTTGAAAAGGGGTGCAGAGCTCATTACAAGTTCCAGTGATTCCAGTTACCTGGAATCAGCATGACACCCCATTAAACCCATGAGCCTTATTGAGGCCCAAACCAAATTGTGAGTGTGATGCAGAATTCCCAAAGGTGTATGCTTTGGCTTGTCAGATGTAGGCTGATGTTTGAGGATTTTAAGAAGAGCACTTTCCAGGTTCTCCCAGTCTGTCACAGTGCTGAATTTGATGTGCCTTGTACCATAGAGTGTTGTAAGATAAAAAGGAGACAGATCAAAACCAATCACGTTTTCATATCATATTTTTAAATGGCTGAATACTTTTTCTTTTACTGTGCGTTTGGTGCATATGGAGTTTTAGCCTGTGACATATTTTAGTCCTAACCCCTTTAATATTCCCATTATAATGAAGAGACAAAACTGGCTTATTGTGGACAAATTTAATAGAAATATTCATAAGAAACAACAAAAATGTTCTGTGACTAATGAAAGCATTCAAATTAACTATCCAGATGTCTTAAAGGTCCTGCTAATAAGTTTGTATTTGTCTGAAAAGTTAAACTGTTGAAGTACAGTCAGTGTGATGGAAGTGTACAAAGTTTTGTTTAAATTCTTGGCTTCTACAGGGAAAACTGTCTCATTGGATTTGCGTGCATCTGTTTCTATCTGAAACTAAAATCCAAAGAAACAGGAGCTGGAACAGTTTTCTGGTGTTGATTCAAGTGGTGCATGAGAATTCAGGTCAGTTTTCTTACTGGATCAGTACCAATTTCGCTATTTCCAGTCAAAGAAGTTATGATGCTTGTTCTTAAAATGTTCTTGAATAGGACTGTATAAAAAACTCCAGCATGTCAAGCCAGTCCTTCTGGACTTATGTGCTGCTCATGGAGAGATCACTCATAAATGCTGCTAACAAATTTGCCCTTTGTGACCTCATGCTGTGAAGTTACCTCAATAATTAAAAGAGTTCCTATATCAAGTAACAAAGCCCCTTTTTTGACAGTGGAATGTGTAATGTTTGTAGATTTTCCTCTCCAGTAAGCTGTCAATATTTTCAAAGGAAAACAGGAAGACGTCTAGTGGGGAGATCACAAGGTAGGGAGCCAGGAGGTCTAGGTTTATTCCTAGCCTTGCCACCATCACATTACATGATGCACAGCTCCTCTCCGCTTTCTTTTCATTATTTCTGACACAACAGCGCTGTTCCTGATGGAGTCTGGGCTCTGCTGTGGGTGCTGGGGACCATTGGGAAAGCTCTGGTAGCAGATGTTCACAGTCATCCAGAACTCCTGGGCACATACAGCAGTGTGAATTTTCAGAAAACATGGACTGCCTCTGAAAAAAAAACCGTACATTTTTTTGCCTCTCTGAAAAGTTCAGCAGCTTTGCAGGGAATATTAACCACTTTCCCATGAATACATGTACTGGCCACGAAGGTGCCATTATAATAGTTGCTATTTAATGCAATGTTTGTCTTAAGCAATAAATTTTCAGCAACAATCCAATAATATTTCCCTGGGATCCCAAATGACTTCTTTTTTTTTTTTTTTTCTTTTCTTCTTTTTG